>CM040126.1:25324146-25698555 GCA_022559845.1 Amorphophallus konjac | reverse complement strand
GAGACTTTGTCGACCTCCAACCAGCTCCACCAGAGCTTGAAGATGGTGGCCAAGCAATCGTGGACGAGTTGATTGAGATCAACCTCGGAAGCAAGTGAGATTATCGGCCAACCTTTGTAAGTGCTCTCCTCAGCGAGAAAGAAAGGCAGTCGTATCGACAGCTCTTAGAAGAGTTCAGGGATTATTTCGCCTGGACTTATAAAGAAATGCCCGGGGTCGACCCTTCTGTGGCTGAACACGAGCTGGCAATACTTCCAACAGTCAAGCCAGTCAAGCAAGCCCAAAGGCGTATGCGCCACGAGCTGGAGTTGAAAGTCAATGCTGAGGTCGACAAGATGCTCAATGTGGACTTCATAGAGCCCTGCATGTATCCGGTGTGACTCGCCAATATAGTCCCAGTAAAGAAGAAGAACGGCCAAGTCCGAGTCTGCATCGACTTCCAAGACTTGAACAAGGCATGCCCAAAGGACAATTTCCTGTCCCAATCACCGAGACAATGGTGGACATGACCACCAGTCACGAAGCTTTGTCCTTCATGGACGGGTCGTCGGGCTATAATCAGATCCGCATGGCCATCAAAGACAAGCACCATACGGCTTTCCGATCTCCTAAGGGGATCTTCAACTATAAAAGGATGCCGTTTGGCCTGAAGAATGCCGGTGCAACCTACCAAAGAGCAATGACCAAGATCTTCGACGAGATGCTACATGACCTCGTCGAATGCTACGCCGATGACCTGGTCGTCAAGACAAAAGACGAGAGGATCATTTGGCGGACCTGCGTCGAGTCTTCGAAAGGCTTCGACTGTATCAACTCAAGATGAACCCGATGAAATGTGCCTTCGGCGTCTCCAGCGGCAAGTTCCTTGGCTTCATTGTCAGGTATCGAGACATAGAAATCGACCCTGACAAAATCAAGGCCATAAGAGGACTACCTCCGCCCAAGAACTTGACAAAGCTCAGATCTCTGCAAGGAAGACTCGCCTATATTAGGCGATTCATTTCTAATCTCTCAGGAAGATGCTTGCCTTTCGGCAAACTGACGAAGAAAGGAGCACCCTTCATATAGGACGAAGACTGTCGGAAGGTCTTCGAGCAAATCAAGGAGCATCTACTGACTCCTCCAGTCTTAGGGGCACCCGTCAGAGGAAAGCCCCTCATCCTCTATATTGCTACCATGAATGCCTCTTTGGGGGCTCTTCTAGCCCAGATCAACCGTTGTACTACCTCAGCCGAAAGTTAATCAGGCCTGAGCACCGGTATGCGCCTATGGAAAAGATGTGCCTGGCTTTGGTATTCGCCATCAAGAAGCTAAGGCACTACCTTCTAGCTCACAGGGTGGAACTCATCTCAAAATGTGATCCACTCAAATTTCTGCTCAATCAGCCCGTCCTCTCCGGTAGGCTCGGCAAGTGGACACTTATCCTCATGGAATTCGATATCACCTTTGTAGCTCCTCTACTCGGAGAGAAGCTATCCTGCTACGCTCGCGAGCAGCCTCGACCTCGTCACCGAGCTCAGCCTGAGTGGCTCGAAGCTCGCGAAGCTGCTGCTCCTCCTGCTGGATCTGTAGCTCGCTCTTCCGTCTCTGCTCCTGCGCAATATGAAGCCGGCCGAACTCGCTCCACAAAGCTGCCAGCCTCGCAGCCCACGCATCTCGGGGAAGACCTAGCATGTGATAACTCCGAGTGAAGGCCTCCAAACTGCTCCTCAACGCCTCTATAGCCGACAAGAGATCGACTCGAATCAACTGCTTGAGCCCCTGGAGAAGCCGACCAGCTGTATCAGCATCTGCTAGCACTACCCCAGGTTGAGGGGTGTCAGGCCAATCAACTCCGAGAGCAGGGAAGTCTATGGGCACCTCTGGAGCCTCTCCCTCGGAAGCTACGATAAAAAGAAAGTGGAATAAGTGCTTGTTCGTAATTGAAAGGACATGCACGGAAAGCCATGAAAGAGGCCATATGATGGTATATCTGAAGCTGTCTCCTGTATGTTAATGGCTTTAGAAGTATCTCCATCTCCTCCTTTAGCTATGCTAGGAGGGGCGACCTCCGCATCAGGGACCTCTTGGGAGCCAGATTGCTCACTCACAGGGATTGACCTTGCTTCGCCTGGAGGGTTTTTAGGCCTCACCTTCACAAAAAAATATTTTTTTGGACCCTAGGTTGTCAAGGTGAATCATCTACCTCTTTTTTCTTTTTTTTCTTTTCTCTTTTTTTGGGAAGAATAAAAAAACCCCGTGGGGTCAAGAGAGACCGGCGGGGTCCAACGGACCTCGCGCGGGCCCCACCAAATGACCCCGCCACATTTGACCCCGTTGGGTCCCCTGCGGGGTCAAATGGACCCGTAGGGCCAGGGTCCATTTGACCCCAAGGGGGGCCACCGGGGTCAAACGACCTCGCCGGAGGTTGTTTGACCCCGCCGGGTCCCCAGCGTGGTCAATCGACCCCTGCACAGGTCTTTTGGCCCCGGTCGGCCTCCTCCAGGTCTTAGAAAAAGGGGGCGCCCCCCTTTAAACCCTGCTTCAGCCCTTTTGTCTCTTTTTCTCGCAGCGGGACGCAAGGAGAGGAGAGCGGGGATGCTCTGTCGTTTGTTTGTGTTTGTTTTGTGCCATCAACGACAAGGAAGGAGCTTGCATCTGTCTAGACCACGTGATACACAGCACTTGATCTCTTCTACGAGTGCAACGTAAGAATTTTCTCCATGCTTTTGCTGCGACAGAGTTTGTCCTTCGTCATGATTGGGTTCCGGGACACAATTGCGTGAAGATACTCCACAAAATGACGGTGCTGGCTTCAAGCTGTAGTTTGACCGTCAATTAACATGAGGGAGACGTATCGAACTATTCGAGAAAGTTAGAGGCGCAACAACATTCTCCTACTCTTATCAGCCCTTTTATGGTCATTTGCAGGAAAGAAATGGAGCTTTACTTTGTGAATAGCAAAGAAAAATCAAGATATATCACTCAAGCACCTCCTCTGGCTGATCAGTGTGTACATAAAAGAGGCCCATATGCAAGCAGCTCCAAAACAGTGAAGTTTCTCAGATGAATGAGTCTGGCAATAACACTCAAGTGTTTGATCTTTCTACCAAGTACCTTTTCAGTTTCATCCTGCTGTGGTAAGTTCTCTACCATTTTGTCAGAACTCGGAACTCTTACATTTTGCTATCTGCTTTTGCATCTTTTAATCACTACAATGAGGCATGGCATGCTGGTCATCTTCCCTCAAAAAATGGTAGTCGTAACTGCATGTTGCTATCACAAAAGAGTGAAGAGTAGTTTCTTCCTTGCCAATTACACAAAAGCCTACAGCACTAGTCTGAAAAGGGAATGAAACAACAGAAACCCCTTAATGCATTTTAAATACTAGTGAGAAGTGATCAGGAAGATGCTAAAAATCCTCAAAATAAATAAGCTATTATATACAACAGGTTAGAAACTGATGACAAGATGAACATTTTGTCAGATGCATTAAGAAAATAGAGCTATTAGACAGGCAATACTAAGTCAACAACCTCAAATATTCTTCCATCTTCACCAGCAAAGCTTTGAAAATGTTCATCAGGCAGAACCTGAGATTTTCTCTCCGCACCATATTTTATATCACCAGCGTCTGAAAAAGGACCAGTCCAGATATATGAAGTGGTGGCATCGCACCCTCCAACAAATGGAGCCGCACCCACATGTTCTCTTGAGTTCTGAAAATCTGGAAAACAGAAGGCATAGTCGTTTCAACACAAGGTGGTATAATCAATTGGAAGAGTTAAAAAGGCATGGAAATGGAGTATGTAATTTTTAGGCATTGAATAGATGGCAGAAAGCCAGGAATGGCTGACACCATACTAATAATCTGCTTCTTTATGTGAAATGTAGAGTTATTTCAATAAATATTACCAATTTCTTGTGAAGCTCCATAATTTGTTTCTTGGCCTTCACTTAAGAAATGACTCCTGGGGACAACATTGATTTCATAAACAGGATTGAGTCGTGCACTCAATGATGCCACATCTAGAGATCCATGTGTGTACGGATGAGAGGTAGATGGACCACACATGGGTATACTTCTGTCAGCTGTATCATTTGTGGGGATGGAAGTAATCTGAAAGCGAGAACCAGAGATAGACTCAGCTAATGGTGAAGTGCTGAAGTCCTCGCCTGAATCTACATCATCAAATTCAGAAGAGGGAGCATGTCCATTCCAGCCAACTGTACTGGGACTTGATGCATAGGATGACTGGGCTGCAACAGTAGTTTGCGCTCCCCAAGAATGAGTTTGAATTCCTGAATCAGAGGATAATGGAAAGGGAATGCCTGGTTTATTTCCCTGCAAAATTAAGTTGGTCACTAATCCAAAAGAACAAGCTAAATACCTTAATATTCAGTGGCATTGATAGAAATGAAAAATGAGCATAAGATAATAAAGCTAGAAGGAAAACGAAGGGTATGCCCAATAAGGGCCCCTAAATGCCATTATGCTCAATTAGATGATCATATATAAGATCAAACAGCAAACTTAATTTGAAGAGATCAGGGAAACCGATGTTTTCCCTTTATATTACAATAGCTTCATCATGAACCTTTAAGACCAATGAACCAAAAACCTTTGAGGCTTTCATGCCTCTTCGCCCCACCCCACCCCCCCACCTTCTCCAAACCCTTCTTCTCCTCCAAACCCTTTCTCAAATGCTCAGAAAAACTCTCCTCCAATGCTAACCAAACTCCCCTCCCATTGTAGTTGTCAAGACGCCCGCCTAGGCGGGAAGGCATTTTTCTGGAAGCTAGGCACAGTTGTGCCAAGTTGGGCCTGCAAAAGGTGGTCCAAGGTGCCCGCCTTCATGCCTTGAGCCACCAAAAGTTTTTGGCCAGGGGACCTCCCCCCCCCCCCCTTCAACCAAAAAGTTTTTCGGCAATCTACGATGTGAGGTTGGGTCAAAGAGTAGATCAGGCTCCACACACTCCAACATGGCCTCTGTTGCAACAAGCTCTTATGCTCTTTCACATACACATACACTATCCACAGATTCAGACACACACACGAGGCTACTCTTGAACCTTGACTTCAGTAGTTTTATTGTCATTACTTCTCTTCTAGTTTTGCTTGATGCGTATGTGATGTTTGTTTGTTGTAAAAGGATATGCATGTTTGTGACAATGGTAATGTTTTTTGGTAGTTTGTTGCAATGTGTTTGTGACAAATGGTGATTATTTTTATCTCATATTTCATTTGGCACTTTATTTTAACGTTACTTCCTACTACTTTTGATTTATATTTTTTTTGAAAGTGGATGATACCACTGTATATATAAAATAAAAATAATAAAAAGGGATTTACAAGTGTGAGAAATAAGCACTCAAAATATCCCTATACAAAATGTGCATCCATAGGATGTAATCCCCTTGTGTCCCCCTGGTGACATCACAAAAAGAAAAGTCTACATTACACTACCGACACAGCGTCATCGAGCTGATTTTATCACCAGTTAGTAATGTGGCATGGTCCCGTGGTCTTGCAACTGCCTTGATTGTCTCTTCACAAGGCGGACCAATCTCCCTCCTGTGGCTCGTTACTCTCATCTCCCCCTACCTCCCTCTCCCTTGTTCTCCTCCTCCTGTGACTCATTACACTCATCTCCCCCTACCTCTCTCTCCCCTGTTCCCCTCCTTCTAGACTTCCCCTCACACCCCACTTCGCCTTCCTTGCCATATCTGTGAGCCATCTCTTCTAAACTTTGGTGAACACCCCTTTCAGGTCCTTGTCCAGACATGTAAATGAGATTCCCACCTTGTCTGCAAGATCCTTTCATTTGTGCCTCTGTTAATCTCTCGACTACCCCCACCATCTCCTTCATCTCTTCCCTGGCCAGATTACCCCCACCAGTCAGAACACCCCCATTGGGCTCCTCCTCCATGGCCAGATTATCTCCGACAGTCAAAACACCCCCATTGGGCTCTTCATCTGCCTGCCTCCTTTCCATTCTCGATGTCTCCGGAATGGCTTCCTCGCCTTCTGAGCCCACTCCAGCATCTTCCTCCTAAGTTGCACCAACTCTGTCCACACTTGTTGAGGCGATCGCTGGGCCCCTCCGTCCGCCATAGTGGTCTGAGTCTACTAGCTCTGCATCTACATACCTACGGCATCGGCTTCATCGCAAAAGTCGCCAGATCCGTCAACATCCTAGCTTGTTCAGACTGGACAGAGGGTGTCTGGGCTTTGGTTGACGCCTCAGCTGGGAGCACGTGAGTCTGGGCCGACTGGGTCTCACCCAAGTGGGCAGCAGGGTGGGCCGATACAACAGGGCCAAGGTCTATAGGTGGGCCTGTCTGTGGTGCATGCTTCTCATCCGGAGAGATATCAGGGAAGGTTTCCCTCCTGGAAGGGTTTGGCTGGACGTTGGTGGCGGGGTCCTGTTAGAAGTCGACGTTGCCATAACTAGAGTGACGGTAGGGGCCTTCGTCTGCGACAGAACATCACCATCGGCCTGAGTAGTAGCTGAAGAGTTCACCGGTGATGATTGTGATGCCCCAAGCATCTGGTCCGCTATCTCTTGGGAAGCACCGGGGCCTGGGAATGCCGCCGCGGCGCCTAGAGCAACAACAGAGCTTTTCGTCGAAGGGTCATTGTCCAATTCGGTAGGCATCAAGGGCAAGATTTCCGTCCGAGCACCAGAAGACCCCATCGTTGTAGGGTGCACTGGTGGTGGCAGTGGTGGTGTTCCTCCCCGTCGACGACGATGGCGTCTATTCTGAGCTAGAGCGGATGCTGCTGGAGATGCCGTCAACTCCTCGCTGATTGGCTGTAGAAGGCTTTTAGCAGTACGCCGGCAGGAAGTAGCGGCATGTCCCAGCAGGTGGCAGCCGGTGTAGTACTCCGGCAAGGAAGGGTACCGGATTTGCTGTCAGTAGCCTTCGGAACCGAGCTCGATCCAGATGTGGCTCGAATGGGACCGGAGGACATCCAACTCAACGCAGGCACAGGCCGCCAATGCATTAGTGAGCTGGGAGGTCTGTAGGGCAACCTGGAGGACGCTGCCAACATTCCCAGCGATGGAGCAGATGAAGGCCTCATGGAAGAGGTGGGGTTTCAAGGCCGGGAGCTCAATCCAAATGGGGCACGGACGGCGGTTCTGTGCCACATTCGAACTCCAGATACCACCGAAAGAATTTGAACAAGTACCTCTTGACGAGCATCTGAGGTCGGAGGAGAAGCTTCAGGCAGTCGCCCTCCATCGGGCAGCAGATTAGGAGGTGCATGTTGTCAAGTGCGCCCATGACAAAATCACAGGTGAGGCCAAGCCGTTGGACCAGCTGAGATTTTATCTCTGGGAACATCGGGCGACCGTATGGCATTTTTGCAACCACCACAAAGTGGAATGGTAGCAGGGCTGCCTGAATTTCTTCCACCGAGAAGAAGACTGCAGGTTCACCGCTTTCAGTGAAAGCCGGAGGGTGAACTGCCCAGGGGGACCACTAGGGAAAGCCGCACCTCAGCTACAGCACGGGCATAGCTTTGGGGTGCAGCCAGCACCGGAGCTGTAGTCGCCGGATCCGTAGCAAGTACATCCCCTGTTGCTCTTGAAGGAATGGCCGGTGGATAAGCCGGCACCGGATGTGCAGTTGCAGGCTGCCCCGACGACGCAGCGGCCTTAGCAGCTGGGGACACCAGGCCTGTAGATGCCGTCCTCGCCAGATCTCTCAAGAACGCCTTCGCCGGAGAGGGTGCAGGGAAAACTCCCTTCAGCACCACGAGCACGACAGCTGCCATAGATGCCGGCTGCGCAGGTGCGTGGATTGCCGGCTCTGCAAGCAGCAGATCGCGAGCAGCGGCAGCCATATAAGACGACGATCTGGTCATTGCCGGTGCGGGGGAGTGCGGCTGTGCAACCCGGTGGTGGGTCAAAAGACCACCCACGGACCACTTTTCCTGGACTTGCCAACCATCTCTACTGCAGATCCAGCAGCTTTCCTACATCGGCCAGGCTTGCCAACTCTCCTGCAACGACCGGCGACCCGGTGGTGGGTCAAAAGACCACCCACAGACCATTTTTCCTAGATTTCCCAACTCTCTCTCCTCCCATTTTTCCTTCATTTTTTTCATTCTTGTTATTATGCCTCCAATTGCTGGAGGTACCTCTTGTTTTGAAGCTTGGAAAGTGTGACTGCCGGTGTTGCACTCGACTTCTTGTCATCTCAAGCTTCGTTGCATGGAGATATGTCCAACTTCATGTTTGCACAAGCACAATGTAATTGATTTAAGTGTCAACAATAAAAATTGGTTGCACAGACAGGTACAATGCTAGTATATTTCTTCAAATTCTACTTAGCAAAAACCCCAGTCAACAGAAAAATCTTAATGGAACTCCAATAATGTATTCACTCTGTTGTTTCTTTCAGACAGAGCATGATGAAATTTCAAAAGAAAGCCAGGAGATGTTGTTTAAGTAAACCTTACAAGACATGAATGTCAACCTTCACTTTTTTAATCATGCATGCGTCAAATCTAAACAGAAATGAATTATCAACAGGTTGTACAACTCAAAAAAACAATCTTCAGTGTTCTCGCACTATGATGGACCATAGAATCACATTATCAGTAGAAGCCAGAAGATCCATCCCTTAATATCAAAAAAGGCTATTGACCTATCATACTTATATCACAAAAAATAACATCAGCAAGTTACCTCATTTACTTCTCTATAGTGCACAAGAACAATATGCTCTAATTGCCTGGAAACAGAAACCAAGACAAATCAGTTAGATGGTTCAAAAGAGGACGAAACCTTATGCAACTTATACACAATCCTGCCATGGAGTAGTCGAGAAGGTGTTAACATTTTTCTTTTTCAGAAGGTGACTAACGTAATTATTTATTATGAAAGAAAAGGAAAAACAAAACAGCAAAGCAGTCAGCACTTGTTAACAAACCCCACCACCCCTCTGACAAAGACAAAGAAAGAGGGGGGTGGGACATTTAGCTGAGCACCATTTAGCTGCATATTAGACCATGTAAAAGTTCTACTAAAAACATCCATTTCAAGCAAACCGCAATCCCTGATCCAGTGGCTTAAAAACAAATCCATTTCTAGAAGCCATAACTGATGACCTTTCCTTCTCCCCTGGGAATCTACATAGTTGACATCCCCTCCACCCTACCAACCATCAGGAAGGTAATCCTTCAAGGAAAAAAGTTCCAAAAAAATTCACCTCCCTACCTAACTCATGAGGTTCAAAACTAGAAGCAAAGGCCCAATGAAATCTTTCTTAACTGAAAAGGAGAGAGTAGTAGAGAACTCATCTCTTCTGAAATCTTCTTTAAGCAAACAGCCTTCACTCCACAACATAAGCCAGACACCTCTATGACCATTGGCTGCCTTTAATGTCCCACCCAGATAACCTGTTGTCACCCAATTGCCTAATGAGAGAATCACCAACTCAACTCATCTTAGTTTCATGTAAACAAATTAGATCGACCATAGTCTTTTTTTTGGAAGGTGATCGATCATTTTTAAATTTGTTTCATGACTGCTTTAACTTTATGACCATTCAGCAAACACCTGATGTTCCACAAGTTCTGACTTCTTTTTTGGAAATTGCAATTCAGTTCTAACTATCTCACTCTTTATTTTGCCTTCCTCAGTAAACAATTCACTGTTGAATTGCTCCAAACATATTACCTCTTGCCAATCTTAATACCCACACCCTGGACCTTCTTAACATTGTCCTGGAGTTTTATCAATTTCTTTGGTTTCTAGGTAGAACACCAAACAGCCTCTTCCTTTTCGTTGAAAAAAAAAACAATCGCCTCCCCAAAATTGACAAGGTCATACCAATGCCAGAGGAGTCAAATCCTCATGCTCCAGGACCAAAGAAGCCGTGTTGGATGGATCTGACAATTCTAAGGGAGGCTTTCTGTGCAGCTACCTGGTCAGCAGAACTCTCTCCTGGAATCATTGATAAATCCAATGAAAAAATTTCCTGTGCTCCACTTCCTCAAATGACTCGACTTTGTTCAGATCAGACAAAGCAGAAGAAGGGGGAAGAGAGAGCAGGGGGCAACAGAGAGCACATGGATGCCTACCTGAGCATAGATGGCAGTATCGGCCGAAACCGTTTCGGACCTGCTCACTGTAGCAGGTCCGAAACTAAAAAACCATTTTTAATGTTTCGGTTTGAAACCGGACCTGCTCACCCTAATTTTTTCCTTTTTGAATGTTTTGAACCGGTTTCGCCCGAAACCGAAACAGGTACGTTTCGGCTTCGGTCCTGGCCGAAACTGTAATGTCCCGGATCTTTGTTGGATCCTTTTCGGTGAGTTTCGGTTCGCTTTTGTAGCTCCCGAGTTGAGTTTTACGATCCGTGTGGGTTTTTCTCTCGTACTAGTTACGGAACCCTGCGGTGAGTTTATGTCTCAATTCATCGACTCGTGGACGACACAGTGGCGATGTACTCGTCGAGCCGATCGTTTTGACTATTTTTGCGTATTTTTCAAAAATTAGAAAAATTTCTAATTTCTTTTCCTTTTTCTTTTCCTTCCTCTCTCCTCCTTCTCATTTCGCCGCCGCCGTCTCTCTCTCCGGTTTCTCTCTCATTTTCGCCTTCTCGGCTCCGGCTGCAGACGGAGGACCTAGGGGCGAGTGCTGGGGATGCTGTGGAGCTGGTTGGGTGCGCGACGGGGCGAGGATGGAGTGGTTTTGGCGCGATCCCGAACGGTGGATTCAAAGCCGGCGTTTGAGCTCGTGGCGCGATTTTCGGCGCGGTTTAGTCCCTTCGGGGCACGGTTTCTTCGGTAGAGGTAGGGTGACGGATCACCACTTCTCCCTACCCGTTTTCCCTGCCATTGCACGTTGTTCGGCGCGAAAACGACTGAGTTTGGGCTTGTTTAGCCTAAACCGTGATTTTCGGGTTTTGTAAGGTTCGCCGGAAAACGGCAACCATTCGCGACGTAGTTAGTGTCAAAATGACCGCTGAGATGTCTGGATCCCATTCATGTTAGTTTCGTGTCGATCGGTCGTCATTCGGGGCCGGTAGGAGTCCGGGAACCTCGGTGACTCGTTTAGGGTCGATTCGTCGGAATCACCCCGATCTCTCGTTTTAATCCATGCATGTGAGCTTTTTAGCCTCCAGATGTCTTTTGTCATCGTCTAGTTTTGTTTCCCCTGCGTTTCGGCGTGAATGGGGCGTGGAACGGGCCGATTCGGACATTCCTCTGTTTTCCCGCCGTGGCTGGTGTAGCGGTCGTTCCAGGGACCGTCACCGTCCCTGACGGCCCTACGACAGACCGTCACAGCGTCTGCACGTTTTAAGTTTTTCGTGGTTGTGGGAGTGTGACGGCCCAGAGGAGGCGCGTCACAGCTCTCTGACGCGTCCGGGTTGATGCGTCACGCCTGTTTTGTCGTATAGCGATTTGGTTAAGTCGGTTCCTCTGACGCGCTTGCCCTGGTGCGTCAGGCTGTGTAACGCGCCTGCCCCAGGCCGTTATACCATGTTTTGGCTGTGTCGGCTGTCTCTAACGGCCCTACCCCCGTGCGTCACAGTGTTGTAACGCGTCTGTCGTGGACCGTTACGTGCTGTTTGTCTGAGTTTTCAGACTTGGGTGTGTTAGCGTAACGCGCCTGTCCTCATACGTTAGGTTGGCATAACGCGTCTGCGCTCGTGCGTTAGGTCGCTGTAACGCGTCTGCCCTGGTGCGTTACGTGGTTCGTGTTTTACTTTTGAGCCTGTTGGCTCTGACGCGCCCGCCCTGGTGCGTCAGGCTCGTGTAACGCGCCTGTGCTAGACCGTTACAGTCCTATTGTGGCCGTGATGGCCGTTGGGCTTTTCGGTGTGCGGCCGTGTGTTGTGGGTCCGTTCTAGGTGATGTTAGGGGCTGTTTGGGGGTAGGTTTGTGGTGTTGTCGGTCGCTCCCGTGGTCTGGCCGCTTTCTCCGTGGACGTCGGTCGATGTTCCTATGAAGGCTAAGACTACGTTTCCGAGTCTGTCGACAGTTTCTTGTGCTGCCCTCGGTGTTTGAGGTACGGGTGACAGTGCATGTTTATCTGTCTGTACTTCAGCGCCACGTTTCGAGCTTCCTCTTCTCGTCACCCTAGACGTCCTGCAGTCGAGGGGTGACCCCGATATACGGTTTGTAAGCTAGTTTCCGTCGGCTCCTGCGGTTACCGTAGCGTCCTACGGGGGCAGAAAACTAGCTGGAGGCCTGGCTCTAGGCAGGAGCCAGTATGTGCACACGTGGTCAGGGGCAGAGGACTGACGCGGACGGGCGTGACCCTGACTAGTACTTGTACCTGTGTTTCCGTGTGGATCTGCGACTCGACCGGGCTCGCGTAGGCCGCGATCGGTGGGTAGTCGAGACACTAGTGGGGTTGTCGTGACCTATCCGGGTTGGCCTTTCCGTGGCTGTACTCGAGGTCTGTGTCTTGTCCGGTGCACGACACTCCGGTCGTATTGCCTGTGCCTATCTAAGTCTTTTCTAGGCCTTCTTTTGCATGCATGTTGTAGGTGTAGGTTGGGATGTTTTGTTTGGCTTTTTCCCTTTTCCTTGCTGCTCCCTACTCCTCTTTCCCTTTCTAGGCCTGCTTGCCTGTTCGGGATATTCCCCTCGTCCTCACCTGTTCCCTACTCCTGCTTCCCTTTCTTTTGCAACTTTCCAGTGTTGTTCCTTGCTGCTGTCCCTGTTGTTCCGTGTTACTGCGTGTTTTTCAGTGGGGATCCGCATGACCCCTACTGAGCCAGTGACACGAGACTCACCCCTGCTTTTCAGGTGGGGTGATGTGTTCGTTCTGCTTCCGCGGATCCTGGAGTTCGAGTCGTAGCTGCCAAGTGGTACCTCCGTCGGACTTCCCCCGACTTCTTGGTACGTCTTTTCTTTCTGTTGACTGTACTGCTAGACTGCTGTCTTTAGCTTTGGACTTGACTCTGGTATATAATTGTTTAAAATCTGTTAATTAAATTGTAATTTTATTTCTGCTACTTTAGCAGACCGATCTAATGAAATTTAATTCTTGATGTTATATCTGTCAGTTCAATGTACTACACGACAATCCTTTTTCCCTTCGAAGCTTTACCGCTCTTGGGAGGCCTCGCAGGTTCCAAGTGGTATCAGGTGTATTCGGTTGTCCTACCGGGTATATCTGGTATCCGGAATCCGGGTCGCCACAGGTGGTATCAGAGCGTTGTTGTGTAAAGTACATGGGAATCTCAGATATACAGTTTCCAGAGTCGCTAAGTCCAGTACAGTCTTCAGTTGGCGTTAGGTTTCGTGATTTCCGTTTCTTGTCGTTGTGGGTGTTTTTCTTGGTAAGCTGCTCGATGCATGACTCGTTCCCTGGAAGTCGTGTGATCAGCTGCTGTTATGCCTTAATGCGACCCTGCTTGCAGTGGTATTCAGTGGTTCTGTGTCCTGTACGGAGCCGGAATCCTGCGAGTGCTGCCGTTATTGTTTCTGTAAGTGCTGTTTCTCTATGATTTTGTCTGTCTATCATTAGCACTTTGTGGACCAACTCATGTCAGATCGCTTTGCTGTACTCCCTTCCCTGGTAGAGTTAGCTTGCGACTCGATCAGATGTCTCGAGGTCCGGTGCTGTCGTCTTGCCGTTGTTTCTCGTGGTTCATGTCGTTTTGTGGTTGTGTTGTCGGGTTGTTCTTCCCTACTTACCCTTGCTAGTCCTTGAATTTCGAGGACGAAATTTCTTAAAGAGGGGAGGATGTAATGTCCCGGATCTTTGTTGGATCCTTATTGGGTCTTTCGGATCCTTTTCGGTGAGTTTCGGTTCGCTTTTATAGCTCCCGAGTTGAGTTTTACTATCCGTGTGGGTTTTTCTCTCGTACTAGTTACGGAACCCTGCGGTGAGTTTATTTCTCAATTCATCGACTCGTGGACGACACAGTGGCGATGTACTCGTCGAGCCGATCGTTTTGACTATTTTTGCGTATTTTTCGGAGATAGGGCCAAAAATCGGATTTTTCGGAAATTAGGAAAATTCCTAATTTCTTTTCCTTCCTCTCTCCTCCTTCTCATTTCGCCGCCGCCGTCTCTCTCTCCCATTTCTCTCTCGTTTTCGCCTTCTCGGCTCCGGCTGCAGACGGAGGACCTAGGGGCGAGTGCTGGGGATGCTGTGGAGCTGGTTGGGTGCGCGACGGGGCGAGGATGGAGTGGTTTTGGCGCGATCCCGAACGGTGGATTCAAAGCCGGCGTTTGAGCTTGTGGCGCGGTTTTCGGCGGGGTTTAGTCCCTTCGGGACACGGTTTCTTCGGTGGAGGTAGGGTGACGGATCACCACTTCTCCCTGCCCGTTTTCCCTGCCATTGCACGTTGTTCAGCGCGGAAACGGCTGAGTTTGGGCTTGTTTAGCCTAAACCGTGATTTTCAGGTTTTGTAGGGTTCGCCGGAAAATGGCAACCATTCGCGGCGTAGTTAGTGTCAAAATGACCGCTGGGATGTCTGGATCCCATTCATGTTAGTTTCGTGTCGATCGGTCGTCATTCGGGGCCGGTAGGAGTCCGGGAACCTCGGTGACTCGTTTAGGGTCGATTCGTCGGAATCGTCCCGATCTCTCGTTTTAATCCATGCATGTGGGCTTTTTAGCCTCCAGATGTCTTTTGCCATCGTCTAGCTTTGTTTCCCCTGCGTTTCGGCATGAATGGGGCGTGGAACGGGCCGATTCGACCATTCCTCTGTTTTCCCGCCGTGGCTGGTGTAGCGGTCGTTCCAGGGACCGTCACCGTCCCTGACGGCCCTACGACAGACCGTCACAGCGTCTGGGCGTTTTAAGTTTTTCGTGGTTGTGGGAGTGTGACGGCCCAGAGGAGGCGCATCACAGCTCTCTGACACGTCCGGGTTGATGCGTCACGCATGTTTTGTCGTATAGCGATTTGGTTAAGTCGGTTCCTCTGACGCGCCTGCCCTGGTGCGTCAGGCTGTGTAACGCGCCTGCCCCAGGCCGTTACACCCTGTTTTGGCTGTGTCGGCTGTCTCTAACGGCCCTGCCCCCGTGCGTCACAGTGTTGTAACGCGTCCGTCGTGGACCGTTACGTGCTGTTTGTCTGAGTTTTCAGACTTAGGTTTGTTGGCGTAACGCGCCTATCCTCATGCGTTAGGTTGGCGTAACGCGTCTGCGCTCGTGCGTTAGGCCGTTGTAATGCGTCTGCCCTGGTGCGTTACGTGGTTCGTGCTTTGCTTTTGAGCCTGTTGGCTCTGATGCGCCCGCCCTGGTGCGTCAGGCTCGTGTAACGCGCCTGTGCTAAGCCGTTACAGTCCTGTTGTGGCCGTGATGGCCGTTGGGCTTTTCGGTGTGCGGCCGTGTGTTGTGGGTCCGTTCTAGGTGATGTTAGGGGCTGTTTGGGGGTAGGTTTGTGGTGTTGTCGGTCGCTCCCGTGGTCTGACCGCTTTCTCCGTGGACGTCGGTCGATGTTCCTATGAAGGCTAAGACTACGTTTCCGAGTCTGTCGGCAGTTTCTTGTGCTGCCCTTGGTGTTTGAGGTACGGGTGACAGTGCATGTTTATCTGTCTGTACTTCAGCGCCGCGTTTCGAGCTTCCTCTTCTCGTCGCCCTAGACGTCCTGCAGTCGAGGGGTGACCCCGATATACGGTTTGTAAGCTAGTTTCCGTCGGCTCCTGTGGTTACCGTAGCGTCTTACGGGGGGAGAAAACTAGCTGGAGGCCTGGCTCTAGGCAGGAGCCAGTGTGTGCACACGTGGTCAGGGGCAGAGGACTGACGCCGACGGGCGTGACCCTGACTAGTACTTGTACCTGTGTTTCCGTGTGGGTCTGCGACTCGACCGGGCTCGCGTAGGCCGTGATCGGTGGGTAGTCGAGACACTAGTGGGGTTGTCGTGACCTGTCCGGGTTGGCCTTTCCGTGGCTGTACTCGAGGTCTGTGTCTTGTCCGGTGCACGACACTCCGGTCGTGTTGCCTGTGCCTGTCTAGGTCTTTTCTAGGCCTTCTTTTGCATGCCTGTTGTAGGTGTAGGTTGGGGTGTTTTGTTTGACTTTTTCCCTTTTCCTTGCTGCTCCCTACTCCTCTTTCCCTTTCTAGGCCTACTTGCCTGTTCGGGTTATTCCCCTCGTCCTTACCTGTTCCCTACTCCTGATTCCCTTTCTTTTGCAGCTTTCCAGTGTTGTTCCTTGCTGCTGTCCCTGTTGTTCCGTGTTACTGCGTGTTTTTCAGTGGGGATCCGCGTGACCCCTACTGAGCCAGTGACACGAGGCTCACCCCTACTTTTCAGGTGGGGTGATATGTTCGTTCTGCTTCCGCGGATCCTGGAGTTCGAGTCGTAGCTGCCAGCTAGTACCTCCGTCGGGCTTCCCCCGACTTCTTGGTACGTCTTTTCTTTCCGTCGACTGTACTGCTAGACTGTTGTCTTTAGCTTTGGACTTGACTCTGGTATATAATTGTTTAAAATCTGTTAATTAAATTATAATTTTATTTCTGCTACTTTAGTAGACCGATCTAATGAAATTTAATTCTTGCTGTTATATCTGTCAGTTCAATGTACTACACGACAATCCTTTTTCCCTTCGGAGCTTTACCGCTCTTGGGAGGCCTCGCGGGTTCCAAGTGGTATCAGGTGTATTCGATTGTCCTACCGGGTATATCTGGTATCCGGAATCCGGGTCACCACAGAAACCGATACCGAAACCGGTACTGCATCCTTGTACCTGAGTCACCCTGAAACCCACGGATCCTTGATGCTGGCTTTAGGACCCAAGCCGAACACCTTTCCAGATGCAATGAAACCTTGCCTGAGATTCATCAACACCATATCCTCCGGCACCCAAGCACCAAAAGGATGCAACTTCAATGCCCTTCCATGAATCAGAGAACCGTCTTTCTCAACCTCTTCCATCGGCTTGCATTGCAAACCTTGGCTGCTTCCTGACACGCTGTTCCCAAGTCAGGATAATATGGTGTTTTCAGAGGAAGACACAGAGAAACTGGTCCCAAATGGTTAGGTGCAGGTTCAAAGAAATGGTGGTCACATGAGAAACAACCCTAATCCTTTGAATAAGGAGACTATTCAGGGTTCCGCAGAACAATCCGGACAAATCAAAACCACTTCTATGCCCATGCTGTTCATCTTCATCACCTGAGGAAACCCCGTGAGCACTAATTTGCTTCTCTGGCATGTAAAGCTCCCTTGAGCCTCAACCACTCTGCAGTCTTCTCAGAAAGTGCTGATACAGGACATGCTTCCTCTACAAGGTGACCCCTTAAGCCAATCGTTGTCCTTTCCCTATGGAACAACAGATTTAGACATCAATTACTTCATTCCCATATAGGAAGGAACCACTGCCGACTTGAACAGTTCCCCTCATCGTGATGCCAATCCAACAGTCTGGCTCGTGAGAGGATCACTACGAGAAACATCAGGTTTAACCGGCTGTTCCGTTGCAAGTTTGCCTTTGCCAGTTTTGCTCGCAAACCCTACCCTAGCATCTCCATCTTCCCTGTACAGCTTGTAACAGCCAACTTCTGCCCAAGACCACTTTTAGTTGCACAGCAGGATCGGTCTCCAAAACCCCAGAATGTTGCACCTCAATTCTAATCCAGTATCACACTTCCCAATCTCAGTTTAATCTGATCAGGGATCAACAACATGATTTCTATCTCCAGCTTGAATCTGGCATACAAAAATCTCTTATCATCTTCTTATACAAGAGCCTATACCAGCAACAATACAACTGAAGGTTTCAGTATCCACAAGTGTAGACTGTAGAGGAATACCAAACACCTTGCACCCAATCGTTACAACCTGCAGAAGCTGCCTCTAAGACCCACCTCTCTCACCATGGCCATCTTCAATCTTAAGCAACTTCCATCCACTGAAGAGCAGGGAGCCATACCAAGTAGGTACCATCCTTCAGATCTCTGATCCACCGCTCATCCACCTTCTTCCATCTGCCTCTCAAAAATCTTCTCACTAGGTAAAGCACCTCATCTTCAGTTAGATATTTAGGTTTCATAATGATGCAAGCTTCCAATCCATTCCTGACCTCTGAGACCCTTGGGGACTAAAGACTAAGGAGCCTCCACCACCCAAAATAAGTTCCCCGGTACCTGCAACAAGTTTTAATTATCTTTCAACTCCCCCTTAGCTCTGGACTGATCACTATTGCTCTTTTTTGCATTTTCAACCTTGGTCGCCATTGAGAGTCTTTTGGTAAGCTTTGGACCTGCACCATTTTCTTATCTGGCCGACCCCACCACAAGAGAACACTTTACCAACTTCCAGCATTGATAACTCCAATGGCCTCTATCTAAGCATTTAGAACATTGGTCTTTCCAGGACAAGACACCATCAGCCTTCTTCCCTTGTCTACCAGTTAGAAACTTTTTGGCCTTCTCCACAAGCCTCTTCTTACTGACAACTTTGATCTAACCATCACCCATCCCATGACTCCTACTTCCCTCCTTATCCTGCAGATTGGTTTGCAGGACCGAAGGACAGCCTTCTTCTTTTTTCTAAACAAGAAAGGACCCTTTATGCAATAATTTTTGCTAGAGGCCCCAAAACTTTTTTCCAAAAGAATCTTTCTATCAGTCAATAGGAAACAATAAATGAAACCAACGTGTTCATCTTAAATTGATTACGAAATGTGTTGATAAAGCAGAACTCAAGACATGCAACAAACATGTTAAACACTTGACAAGGAGCTAAAATAAAATGTGAAAGAAAAAAAACAAGGAAAACATGTCTGAATGGAACTAATGCCCAAACTCCCATAGGGAAGCCAGCCCAAGAGCGGCACACTGGTTCCCATCCTGGATAGAAAGACAAAAAGGCTGAAACAAAAGTTGATATATTTTTTAAATTAGGTTAGAGCTTTACAGAAGGGAGTCAATGACCACATTCATTTATAAAATGCAGAAATACAACATGGTATCAAAAGACCATCAATAGAAAGGTCCCAGGGACATTAAACAGTTTTTACCCAAAAAAAAAGTTATCCACCAAGGTGGTATAGAGGTTCCGAACACAAGTTCCCATACCCTTTTACATTGTAAGTCATTTCCATTAAAGAGTTCTTTTTGTTTGAAAGTCATTAAAGAGTTAAGAATTCATGACTATCTCTTAGACCATGCGCTGTACCGATGCCAATCCTTTATCAAGCAATTCACCCTACTAATAATCACACCTGAACAGCCTTCTATTCCTCTCCAGACATTCCACAGGACAGCAGCCACAGGTACTCTCCATGAGTCTTCACTCCGACTCCAAAGCAATTCCCAACCCTTTATCAACTGAAACACTGATGTTGAATGTGGCCATCTTCTATCCAGCATTTCACATATCACTTCCCATAAAAAGCAAATCACCCCAAACACAAAGAAGTAGACTGTTGTCTCATTCTCAGCACCACAAGACACCCATATACACTTGATTTTCCTACTTATGGAACAAGTACACAGGAAATTTCATGGGTCGCATAAAATTTTCCATGTTTTTCTAGATGGTGGCCTGGAGACCACAATTCATTAAGAAAGCAGAAAACTGCACAGGATACAGCCCCTAAAAGAAAAAAAGAAAAAGGAGGGCCATCTACCAAGAAGGTAGTGCCTCAGCAAAAGTGAAGAAGCCCGTGAAACCCAAAAAGTGGCCCAAAGGAGATTACAAAATGAGCTTAGCCCAGCCTCCTAGTCTGAATAAAATAGAAGATTGCAGGATATAGGGACCCTCCCGCTCTGAAATGCCCATTCATGAAGGCATTTCATACAATTTAGTATGATACATGAAGGATGTTTGAATTGTTCTCTGAATAGTCGATTATTTCTCTCTCCAGATTGACCACAACATAGCCGCAAGACATTGCCACCATAGATCCTTCTCTTCATGAACTGGGTTGAGTTGCATCCAGTATGCCATCCAGTCTTCCATGTGAGAACCGCTCATCCTGATAAGAGATAAAGCCTTGAAAAATTGATGCCAAACGGTCTGAATAATGCCACAATTTATGAATAAATGATCCAGAGACTCCTCATAGCAGCCACAGAAAATACACTGAAGTTTGATATCCGGTTTGAACCTATGCACTCTATCAGCTGTTGCAATTCTCCTCCAAGCAATCTTCCAAAGTAAAATTTTGATCTTTACGGGGAGTTTATTCTTTCACACCTGCTTATACCAAGTGACTTTCTATCCCCCTTGAGCCAAAATCTGAGTGGCCGATCTAACTGTCAATTTCCCTGCTTTATCCCATTTCCATCTTCTGACATCTCTGGCTCCCTGGGTAACATGTATACTGTCGAGCATGTGAAAGAACCTAAGGAATTCCTGCCATTCCACCTCGCTCAGGTTTCTCCGAAATTCAATGTTCCATCCCAGTTGCTCTTCAGATTGAGACCACAGAGTGCCGCTTATCCTGACTCCCTTCCCGCACGCAATGTCAAAGAGATTTGGGAAGCCATCCATCCTTGGGAAGTCTATTATTCATCTAAGGATCCTGCCAGAAGTTCGTCTTGTGACCATCTCCCACCTGAATTTCCGTCGAACAATTATAGAAATCCCTCAAGTTCATAATGCTTCTCCAGAGACTGGACAAATGATTGTATCTACATCCATGTGAGACCCAGCCATCAAGGTTACCCAAATACTTCCTCACCACTAATGATCACCACAGTGCCTCAACCACCATATCAGCCCTCCAAAGCCATTTCAGAAGAAGGGCTCACTTAATGATATCAATGGGGGTCAAGCCAACTCCAACTTCCTCCTTAGGTCTGCAAACAGATTTCCATGCAATGGTATAAACCCCTCTCTCACCTGGTTCTTTCCCCTTCTAGAAGAAGGATGCTCTCATGGCCTCCAGCTTTTGACAAACAGTTCTAGAGATCTTGAAGATAGAAAGGTAATAAATTCCAATGGAGACAACACAGTCTTCAACAGCACCCATCTCCCGCCGGTTGAAAGTAATCTACCTTTCCAAGAAGCAATGCGATCCCCACATTTTTTTCAGGATGCCATTCCAATCAGCAGCTCTGAGCCCCCTACAGTAAGAGGTAGCCCCAAATATTTTATAGGGAAGAAGGCCCATAAGCTCCAAGAATCTGAGCTAAGTGCATAAAATTTTCCATGTTACACTGGTTTACTTGAAAAAAGCTCTCGCATTTCTTAAGTGAAAGATGCTTACGCAAGAATTAAGGACATTTCCTGAGTGGGATTAAAGCTTATTGTAATATATTGTGTAAGAGTGCATCTGAGAACTATCTATAGTATGATCTGCTCATGCTTGATTCCCAGAAATATAGACAAATTAAAGTGATGGAATTTAACAGGAAAAAAGATGCAAATTGAAGAATCATCATGAGGTGAATTCCATAATAGGATGTATTCATAAAATTAGCATTCAATTTAGGGGATATGCTTTATTCTTTTCACATATCCTTGATGTTTTTCTTTCCAATTAACTGTAAATTGCTCAAACAAAATATATTTCTTTCATTTTATTTTAGGAAGTAAATCATATCACAAGTTGTAAACAAAAACGACCTGTATAAGAGTATGAGGGAAAGAAAATCTAGTGTATGCGTCCAATGAATCTTGAAGCTAGGATATATATTTCCTCATTTTATTTTTAAGTTGTGGCATATAGTGGATTTCAGCAACCTCCGTGTGCCTCTCATGCCTGTCCAGATAGCACTGCCATGTACATGGCATTAACATTGGTTGAGATAATTATCTGGACACCATGCATGTTGATAGAATTGCTTGTGTAACAGGGTATGATGACGATGGCGGAACAGTCAGGATGCCTCCAGCTAATGAACTGGAGGTCCCAGGTTCAACTCCATGTGAGGATGGATGAACTGGTGTGCCACGGTTTACTACCAAAAGCCAGGCTTCCTTCATCATCAAAAAAGGGTGTGACGCTGTTGAACCCCACAAAGTTCATGACAAATTTATGATATTTTCAGAAAATTTTCAGAAATAAAAAACCAAGTGCACTATGAGATTGCCATAAAACGACATAAAATCGTCCTCGTCACATGGGCACCTTTAAAGGTTCCGCTAAATGGGACTATTCACAAATTTATACGTGCTTCCGTGCATGAAAAATTCTATTCAATAGTTGATGGGCGGAGTGAATTCACTCACTCATGCAGTAAATCAACCACAAAAACCGCGGCAGTCCCGGACAGCAAGGGAGCGGCCAAAAGCAGACAAAGGAGAACCCTCCACATGCTGCAGCTCAATTCCCAGTAATAAAAAATGCCCGAAAGGAATGAGATGGTCTTTTATAGCTAAAAAAAGCAACAAAAGGCCCCCCTCCGCCCACTCTCCCTCTCTCAAACACGCATGGGCACTAGAGGGGGACCCCCTTCGGTCAGGCAGCACCGGAGGAGGGCTCTCATGTTGCATAAGCAACTTGAGGGGGGGGGGGTCCCTCCAGTTGCACAATGCCGACGGGGCAACCCCTCTGGCTGTGTGCACAAGAGGGAGGCCCCCTCCGGTTGTGCAGACCGGAGGAGACCCCCTCCGGTCATGACAAACTAGAGGGACACCCCCTCCAGTCACTGCATAACCGGAGGGAGGCCCCTCCGGTGCTAACCAACCGGAGGGGGGTTCACTCCAATTAGAGGGAGGCCCCTCCGGTGCCAACCAACCGGAGGGGGGTCCCTCCGGTCACGCAGTGACCAAAGGGGGACCCCCTCCGGTCCTTCCTTTTAAGCACAGCAAAAAAAAAGAAAGAAGAAGAAGAGAAGCAAGGGGGGAGAAGGAGGTCCATACCTTGGCCTTTCACCTTCTACCGGATCTCCAAGACCTCCGCCCCACCTTCCAACACCTATAAAAGAAAGCAAGGGGCGCCCAAGGGTTGAAAGCTTTGAAGAGTTCCAAGACTTGCAAGTTGAAGAAGACTCCCAAGCTCAAGGAGAAAAGAAGAGAAGAGAAGAAGAAAGAAAGGAGACTCGAGAAGAATAAGAGAAGAGGAAGGTTGCGTAGCCCTCCTTTTGCTACCTCTTCCCTCTCAAGTTTGAAGAAGAATCAAATTACAGGAAGGCCCTCATAGTAGGGTATGCTGACTAAAATGTCCCTGGACATAAACGAAGCTTGTGTATTGTTTGGAATATTTGATGAAAGTTAGAAAAATGAATGAATGCCAGAAATATGCTAAAGTTTAGTACACTGATGTCCAATTGTGGGGAAGTCCTTACAAAACTCAAAAGTTGCACTTTTGTCCCCAAACATTATGAAATTGTGCAAATACTCATGTAATTCAGGAAAAATCCTGAAAATTCTGAAATTCAAAGAGATGATTCAATTGTGTGAAAATATTCTTCCAAATTGGAGAAATGTCCTCGTTTCATCTCCAAGGGTTCAAAATTGTGATTTTACCCATAGTTCCCCTAAAATTGCGCGAAGGCCCAAAACAATAAAAAAGAAATTCAGGAAAGATCAAGGGCCATACGAAGATATCTTGATTATGGGGAAAATCGCAAATAAAGCCCTCTCAAGGGGAAAATTTCAAATAGAACCTTCTCAAGGGGAGAATTGCCAATAAACCCCACAAAAGGGGAAAATTACAAGTAAACCCCTCTTAAAGGGGAGAATCACCCCTAAGAAAGAAAATTGCAAATAAACCTTCATATAAAGGAGAAATAGCAATGATGATCTTACCGTAAGAGAAGGGAGTTTTTCCCTAGGGCAAAAGAAAATCTTCATTATAGCCAATACCGTAAGGGTAAAGAGGATCTCAGGCAGTCAATCAAAGGTATTTGAACTCAGTCCGATGTAAATAAACACAGACCTCGATCGGTGGGAAAAAAATCTCATACATGACTCCTAAATCGTCTGATAAATCACATGGGCAGAAATTACAATATGCATGCTAATTAGCCTAAACATAAGCATATTTGTCCAACAAAATGGACCCATAAAACTCCGCACGTTAAACAGACTGGCACACCCGGTGGAACTTTTTCTGCCTTTCATCTCAGCCGATTGATCTTTAATGCCCTTGGGAAGGTCATGATTTCCCTTGTTTGCCTTTTCAGGAGGGAGCAGGGAGGGACCCAGCTTCAACACCAACTTCGAAGAAAGTGATTTGCTTCGGCATGAATTCCTAATAGCGGTGGTTACGTACGGGCCTCTTGTCGTGGCCACCCACGCCAGATACGGTTATCTGACAACCCCAATC
Organism: Amorphophallus konjac; assembly: GCA_022559845.1. Taxonomy (NCBI): domain Eukaryota; kingdom Viridiplantae; phylum Streptophyta; class Magnoliopsida; order Alismatales; family Araceae; genus Amorphophallus; species Amorphophallus konjac. Next base: position 25,674,429 of record CM040126.1, on the reverse strand, counting down.
GTATTTGGGGATTTCCCGGCAATTGTCGGATCCCCCTTCTTTTTGGGGGTCGTCCCCGCCACGCAAGAAGAATCAGCTATTCCGGCCGAAACTGTCTCATCTGGGGGCATCAAGGCACACCTTCCACAAGGCCGAGTCTTCTCGGTCAATACAATCTCATGCAGCGTCTCCCCTGCCAAATGGGGGCAACATCGAGCCCGCCAGGACAGAAAGCCTACGGTGGCGACTTCCCGATCCAACAAGACGGTTCTTGACGGAAGTCTTCGCATCCGTCTCGATAACGGCGAGCCAATACTACCACGGGATAGTCATGTCCTGACCGTCTCGGCATCCAACCGTTTCTCACTCCTTCACAGGGTGCGCCCTCAGAAGATGAAACAAATATGAGTCACCAAGTAGAAGGCCTATGCCATCAAACGAGCTAGGGCAGCTAAGCCCGACCAAGCTCCGGATCGATAGTGGGTTTATTCTTCGACATCCCAGGATGTAAAGCCCTTGCGTCCCCGATGACAAAAGAGAAAGGGGGTTTACCGCAAGTCAAGCTCCACTCAAGTCTCGGGGCCAGTCCGAGCAAAACAAATCACCCGTGTTGAGGCCCCGACAGCACATGTTTCAATCTTTGATAGGTTCGGGGCACAGGCCCACCCGAGAGTCCAACCATCAAAGAAGAGAAGGGTGGTCCAAATGTCTGAAGCCGGAGATAGCATGAAGGTTTACACTTACTATGTCTCTAGTAGAGAGCCGATGGAGACTACTGGCATCCCCTCCAATCCAAATGAACCCGCTAGAGTAAATGACCCAAATCCCGCGGTGGATGCGATATACCTTAATACCAGGAATGCCACCAGAAGAAGTCTTCAAGCCCAATTTAGTGGTCAGGCGGGGACCTCCAGTCAGGGTCAACATCAGGGTCAAGCCCAAGAGCAATTTCAGAACCAAGAAGAGAATTTGCCCCAAGAAGAAATTGACCCAGATGAAGTCATCAACGTCCATGGAGAAGAGGGAACTCAGCCCATGGGTGGATACGTTATCCCGATGTTCGAGCCGCCTACAAAAGCCCCATTTCAAGCAATGTCCGACAATGTCAAGTTTGAAACCATGCAACGTTGGCACATTGAGATGACCAATCTCATGCTCTAGCTGAAGGGCAGGTGAGCACAAATGTTCAAAGGCCTGCTGTAGACACGCCAAAATTGACATTACTTTGAGTATTTCTCATATTGCCTTATAATGCCCCATTTGACCCTCAAATTAGCTTGTTTGAGTGATTTTTCCCATTTTCTTGAATTTCTCCTATTTTCCCCTCATTTCCTCCTTTTTCCTATTTTTATGGATTTTCTGGGCATTTATCTCTATTTTCTGAATTCACGCCCTCATCAGGGGCGTGTTTTTGAAACACGACCTGATCTAGGGCGTGTCTTCCCATTTCATCTATTTCTCTCCCATTTTATCTATTTTCTGAATACGTGACCTGGATAAGGGCGTTTTTTAATTCACAACTTCGCTCAGGGCGTTTCTTTGAGAAAGGACGACCTTTCCTGAGGGCGTCAATTCTTTTGGTTTGACCGGCTTCCCCCGTTTTAAAACTTGAAATTAACGCCCTTCCCAGGGGCGTGTTTTTAAAGGTGGCTTTCTCTGAGGCGTGTTTTACATTTTTCAAATATGGGGAGTTTTTATTTCTAAAAATTGGTTTTGAAAGAAACGCCCTTGTGCAGGGCGTGTTTTTAAGAAACGCCCTCTGGAAGGTCGTCAATTCAACAATTGACGCCCTGACAAGAGGCGTGTTTAATCTTCTGGCTTCGCAGCCCTTTCCCCAGAGAGTCTTTGCCTCGTTAGACTCCTGCCTTGATTAGGGCTCTTGCCCATTCTTATCCTTTCCCTCCGTAGGACTCTTGCCTTCTTATCTCTTCATCCAATTCTATTTAACAGAGCCATTGGCTCTGTTAATCGGTTGGACTCTCCCCCTCCGCTTTTCTTCTTCTTCTGTTTTTTTTTCTTGCAGGTTGTTGCTTCTATCGTTTGGCTGAAGGAGAAGCTGCACGTTGCATCAAGCTTCATCTTTTGAAGGCTTCCTCCCCCTTGAACATCAAAGCCAACGCACAGGCTCCTCCTCTTTATTTTTATTTTCTTTTGTTTATTGCATCGTTCATATGCATGCATGTCCATCTCCTATTGAGTTTCTTTATTGTTCAACCGTGTTGAGAAAGTCACCCACAATGCACTCTTGCACATCTCCTTATTTTACCCATAGCATTCATCATATATTTTCCCACCCTCTTTGCATAGGGGTTTAAGGGCAACCACCCTTAAGGTGTGTTCTTCACCATATTTTCATGCTCATATTTTTATTTAGGATTTGATGCTACACACCATATTCTAATCTATATTTTTTATTGGTGTTTGTCTTTTTTGCAAGGGTAATAAAAGCAAGAACTCTCTTCATCGGCCGGCCGATCTAGAAGAGAAAGGAGCACCTACAATCAACCGCACTTTGAGGTATTTTCACGATCATCCTTTCCCTTATTATTTTCCACTCGAGACCCTCGTGTCTCTGGCGATCACACACACTCCCCTTGTGCACCTCGTGCATGTTTCATCTCCACTATTGTTTATTGTTTGCTTTTCATTATATTTTCCTTAAGTGGATTTTAATCATAATCTACAAATTGGCGATCACGGTGGGACGCTTTGTGTTCTTCTTTAATTACCCCTTTCCCCTTTGGCACCCTCGCGTGCCCTTTCCCTTTGGTACCCACGGTACCCCTCCTTTGTGCCCCTCGGGCGCCCTCCATTGTGCATTGCACTCTCCCCAAGTGATCTGTCAGTTTGATAGTTTTTTTTAGAATTTCCACTTATCCAAAAAAAAATTGATGAGCATGCTTCTATTTTAAATACTCATATATTTGTTGATTGGCCGTGACTGTGAGTGTTTGATATTGCTGGCCGTGGGGTCTTTCTGGGAAATAACGCCTCTGTCAGAGGCGCTTTTTAATTTCACGCCCTCACCCAGGGCGTTTTATGTATGTCTAACGCCTTCTGACAGGACGTCTTCTATCATACCCTGCTTATCTGTGAATTCACGCCCTTTTCCAGGGCGCCTTTTTATATTGTAACGCCTCACACTAAGGCGTTTTATTGATTCGGCCGTGCATCCCCTGAGAGTTGACGCCCTCAGCTCGAGGCGTCCATTTGATTTATAGCGCCCCCTTTCAGGGCGTCTTTTACTGGAAATTATTGTATTACGGTGTGCAGCTGGTTTCTGAATTCACGCCCTTCTGGAGGGCGTCCTGTTACTTGTTAGCGCCTCACCCTAAGGCGTGTTTCTACTGCCCCTGGCCCCTCACGTTGAGTCACGACAGTCACACTGTCGTGTCTTTTGTTAGTAGCGCCCCCTGCCAGGGCGTGTTTTTACTGTGGGTTTCCAGAACCCTTCCCGTGGGTGATTTTTCATGATATTTCATATTGATTGATCATATTGTGGTTGGCCTGATTTCCCCTGTTGCATTCATTCTTTGCATTGGTTTGGGAGCCCCCTCCTCTTCATTAGGATCCACACACCCTCTTGGAATCGGGACGACCCTCCATTGAGCATTCCGTCTCTTTGGACTGGAAATCCCTTTTTCCAAGCCTCCGTAAGTCCCCGCACCCGTGGATTCCCTCACGGACGCCGGGCAGGTTGTACCCTTTGAAGTCCCGAGTTAGTTGGCCTACACGTGGTGAGAGAGGTTTCCTAGTTGGCATTGGAGTTCAAACCTTATTGAAACTAGGCTCCTCCCCTTGTGTGAATCATATCAATCTTGTTAAAATTCATTAATTCACCAAGGTTCAAACATAAGAAATCAAGGTAACCATCACAACTTGTGTGTTTCTTTGCAAATTGTTTGCACACTAAATTGCTTGAATGACTTACTTTGATAGACAAAATAACATGTTCAATTCAATTAATGTTCATGAGGGTGATCAACCTAGCACATCTTATTCCCCTCAAATTCAACATGTTCATCATTCTCACCATACTTTCAAGGGACCACGTCCTCATTCTTATGGTGTTGCCCGACCCATGGGCAATGTCCATCCTTATGGTCCCCCTACTCAATCACGAGCCACTATTCCTTCGGGACCCTCTCGTCCTAATGATGAGAAGGTCTCCCAAATTTTGCATGCATTAGATCATCTCACCCCTCAACAGATCCAAGCCCTTAAGGTCGCTGTTGAGGGTGCAACTCCTTCATCTCCCCCTTCCAATCCTAATCGGGTGGCCCATCACCCACCTCCCTCTTCTATTCACGACCCTCCACGGGTGGCCCATCACCCACTTCCCTCTTCCACTCATGTTCCTAATCGGGTAGCCCATTACCCATCTCCTTCTATTCACACTCCTCCTCGGGTGGTCCGACACTCGCCTCCTTCTATTCCTCCTCCATCACGGCCCCGAGGCCCATTTACTCCTTGTAATCCGGCCCGTCCGGGTCTTTTTACGGGTCATCCCGTTAACTCCCCTCCACGGCCTTTTTGTGCGGCCCCTCCTCCTTCAAGGCCCTGCCAACCCTCGGTTGTTCAAGTCACACCCCTCCAACAATCTCTGCTTGATAAGATTACTTTGATGGAGGAACAAATAAAGAGGGTCACGGCTCCTCCTACTCCAGTCAATCCTCTCCATGCCGCTTTGGACGAGATTACAAAGATGGAGAGAGAATGGAAAGATAGGAGAGAGGACTATGGCGTCAGCATTTCAAGCGAACAAGAGCCGGCAATTGAAGAATTTGAGCCAGTATATGACGATGAAGCTCCGCAGGCACCCCTTCCGAGTTTCCTTCGCTTTCCACTTCCCCCACTTTCATTTGATGAACCCCCTGCTCAGGATGAAGCTACCACTCCCAATTCACCCCCTATTCCCGAGACTTCTTGGTGTTACGACGATGGGTCGATACTCCAATCACCCACGCCGGCGCATTTTGAGTCTACTCCCACTCCTAACGCCGCTCGCCCTGTTCGACGTTTTCTCCGCACCAAACCTCCCCCAATTAAACCATCACCCATTAAACCTCCACTAATTACACCTCCATCCACTATGCCATCAATCTTCACAACACCAGCCTCCCCCGAGCCTTCCACTATAAAACCTCTACATATTGAGCCTTTAGCCTTCACCGAGCCTACCATTAAACCTTCCCCAATTCGACCTTCCGTTATCCCATTATCACCGCCTCAACCCACCTTACCTACTCCCCCACTTAACCCTTCATCTTAACCCATGGTTAATCCTGAGCAGGATCCACCACTTTTTGCACCCGAGCCAATCCCAACTGCTTCCGAGCAAAGGGAGAAACTCGACGTGTTTGAACCTCCGCCTCCACTTACGCCAACACTTTCCATTATACCTCCACCACTCACAAAGCCTTCCGCCTCCGCTTCACCTCCCTCTACTACTCGGAATGGGGGGCCTTCTACAAGCACAGGTGCCGAAGATGATCAAGAGCCGGGCAGCAAGGATTTGGCCGCGCCATTCAAGATTCAAGAATTCATTTGCCGGATGCCAATCCGGGTTATTGTGCCAAGCACGGTCAAAGAAGCCAAGTCGCCGCCATGCCAAGCATTGATGCTGTGTAAGGGCCGGGCAGGGCACCCTTTGTTCCAATTTCCAAATTTTGAATCTTTGGGCAACATAATGCTTCCGAGCCCAACTTTCCAACTCCCTCACACCATTACTTTGCACTCTCCAAGGGAGTTGACATTCACCATTGAAGCTTCGGCAGGGGCTATTTCTCATACACTTTCACTGCCGTGGAGGGGCAGTTATCTTAATGCTAAGGGGCCATCCCTTATTTGTTCCACTTTCTATTCATCCATCTCTATCACTTTTTCTTCATGGGCCATTCCCAGGGTTAGGAGGAGGATCTCATCCTCTCGCCCTTCAAATTCTTCATATTCTTTGCATTTCATGCATTCATCGCATCCATCATACTGCATGCAATTGCACTTCTTCTTTCTCGGGTTTCCAAACCCGTATCTTCCCCGCCTCCCGGCACCTCCGGATATTCCGCACTTCCCATCTTATTCATCTTCATCTTTTTATCCACTATCCCTGGGGCATCGCGTCCCTTTTCCTGCTATCTCCCTGGAACCTCCAAGAATTTTATCCCTCCTCTTTGGACATCTCGCCCTTTCTGATTCTATCCCTCTGGAACCTCCGGACTTTCCCCTCGGGCATCGCGCCCCTTTCCATTCTCCGGAACCTCCGGACCTTTCTCTCGGGCATCACGCCCCTTTCCACCTTCTCCTTCATGATTTCATTCCTCCGGAACCTCCGGATTTTCCCCTTGGGCATCGCGCCCCTTCTCATTTGCTACCTCCGGAACCCCCGGATTTTCCTCCTGATCTTCCTTCATTCCTCTCTCTCGGGCATCGCGCCCCTTTCCACCTTATTCTTCCGGAACCTCCGGACTTTCCCCTCGGGCATCGCGCCCCTTTCCATCTTAATCCTCCGGAACCTCCGGATTCTATTTCCCTCCTCCTTGGGCATCGCGCCCCTTTCCATCTCATTCCTCTGGAACCTCTAGATCTTTCTCTTCCTCCGGGGCATCGCGTCCCCTTTGCTATTATTTCCCTGGAACCTCCAGGTGTCTCATCCCTTTTCTTAGGGCACGACGCCCTTCCTGATTCCATTCCTCCGGAACCTCCGGACTTTTCCCTGGGCACGACGCCCCTTTCCACCTTCTCCTTCCTGATTTCACTCCTCCGGAACCTCCGGATTTTTCTCTCCTCCCTGGGCATCGCGTCCCTCGGTATTTGCTTCCTCCGCCTCCGGACCCTCCATCTTTCTTCCAATTCATCTTTCTAATCTTCCATAATATCACATCATTCGTTTTCTTCTTCCTTTTCCATCATCTTTTTCCCTATTTCGTCTCAGGGCATCGCGTCCCTTCTTTTGTCATCCCTCCGGAGCCTCCGGATGATTTCTCCTCTCACGATTCTCCTCTGCCTCCGGACCCTCCGGATCCGCCTCTTTCTATCTACCAATTTCTTCTTCTAATTCCTCCTGATTCTGGGTCCGACCCGACTTCTTCCACATCCACTGCCTTGGGCATCTGCCCATTCTCCCACTGCTTTCGAGGCTTTAGTCCTCACCCCTCTTCTTGATTCTTCACTTCTTCTGTAGACTGTTCCATGTGATCAGGGTCTCCGCATCTTAGTGAGGGAGTTCTAGCCCTCGCCTCTCTTCCCTTTTCTCCTTATTCGTCTGAGTCTGGTTTGAGCACCACTCATTCTTGTTAAGCCACTCCCAAAATCCTTTGCTTCCAATCCTTTTGACTGCCAAAGAGGACAAATCCCACGATGATCAACCTCTCGCGGCAGCTGCTTCTACAAAGGTTGCAAGGTAACATATTGGCGTAAGTATGCATTTTATGATATCATTATCTCATTACTTCACGCATGATTTTCAAAATGAAGTGCTTCCTAACAAGATTAAGAGTGGTGTTCTAAACCTTTATCTTAGGCTTTTTGTTAATTAAATCATTGTTAAAAAGAGTCTTTAGACTTGTTTTTTGCAGCACCTTGGTTAATAAGAACCCCGCGCTGGGAATTCAACATTCTCTCCCTGCTTGTTAAGATCAACCCTTAGCTGGGCACCTCACACACTTCACGGCGTCCTTAACCGGCTCCTTTGATAAAAACACCGTTGCTACTTTGGCCATGCCATGAGTATATCTGAAAGTCTTTTCTCTACTTTACTCGACCGCGTGCAGGGGCAAGAGGTTGACGGATGAGATGACCAACCTTGGTAATCCCCAATACGATAGGAGTCTCAAATAGGGGCAGTCTTGACCCAAACCAAATATAAATTTCATGATATACATCTCGCCAAAAGGGCTATTATGAAAATCAAGTCAAAACTTTGATAAATTCAAAATTGTGAATTATGGCATGACAAGAGTGGCAAAGTCCCCGCAGGAAAAATCCTGGTCGTATGCATGTCAAGGGTCTAAAAATCAAAGGCACAAAGCCCCGGCACAACAGACTACCTCTTTGAAGGGAACACCTTGGAAGGAATTCAAGTCCCGATATCTCCCATCCTGTATAAAGCTTGTCTCAATTATTCTTCTCTTCTCCCTCCAAGACCGAATGTTTCTCGGGTACGACCTTGATAGGGGCACCGTTAATCAAGGGCAGTCAGTTATAGGGTGCCACTTTCAATGCACGTCCAGCTTTGGGCAGTTTTTAGCGAAAAGGGAAGGAACAAGGACCCCTAGTCAGTGGTTCAAAACACTCTTTGATGCTGCATTAGCAATGTCTAAGCCAAAAGCCAAAAAAATTTGAATATCTCCCGATCAAAATCCCAATAAAAATTCAAAATATTTTCCAAAAATCTCCATAAAAATTCAAATATTCCAAAACTCATAAAAATTTGTATATTCCAAAACTCATAAAAATTTGCATATTTCCAAAATCCAAAAATTTGCATTGTATTTTCTGATGGTGTTTTGCAGGAACAATTTTGCAAAGACCAAAAGCACGGGATGGGTCCTCTCTCTACTTATTGCTATCAATCTATTGATTCTTCCCAATATTCTCATGACATGCCACCTAGGGACATCATCTCCCTATATCATTCTGATTATCATATCTTCTGATTATCATATCTCATGATTATTCATCTCCAAATCTTTCAATCAACTCCTGCTCGTTTCATCTGATTACTCCGCCGATGGGCATTATCAGATCCTGATTTTTTAACTCCAAAACTTGATTAGCCAGATTGTCATCCTCATGACAAACAACAAATAATGATGCTTTGCTATGCCATGATTTGACTTATGTTGTTCATGATATATGCTATGATTGGTTGCTTTGATTCATGCTATGATTAAATGCCTTATTCATTACTTGTTATATCTTGGCTAATGCATTTTTGAGCGCAGGAAGAGGCTCTTGGTCCCGCCGGCAGGGCATCATCATCCAAGTCCCACGGTGCTTGCAGCTCATTTCTCAGTCCCCATGCTTGTTGATATCACCATCTCCCTGTATCCATTCTACTATATGTTACATATGTTACTAGATTATATCAAGGACCTTGTGACTTTGGTAAATCTGGGATTTGAGTTCCCCTTCATCAAAAACAATGATGATTCCAGAGAAGTCTTAGTCACACGGATAAGCCGTTGAGCCGTCCAAGACTGGGGACGATGGTTCCCTTTTTACGAGTTGGTGCGTGGATAAACGGGCTTCGGCTTAGTATCAGCTCGCAGAATTGGTTTCTTGACTCAGTCTGGACAGTTTAACAATATTATCATTGATTATATTATATTTTCATTTGCTATTTTCCCTTTAGCCCAGCATGCATTCATGTAGGACTTTGAATTAACATTGGAAAATCATTCTGATAAGCTGTTGTTGAGAGTTGAATTGATCTTAATCTTTCTCGATATGAGATATTCCATGCCGAATTGAATCCTCAGTTCGTTTTGTTGCTGTTTTGGGTGATTTTCTCGAAAGCTCCTTGTTTGGATTTTTATCATCTTATTTTATCTCCTCTCCTTTGATCCACCTTGGCTGCAGCACGTCCACTGGCTGGTAACCGCTCCCCAATGGTGAAATCTACAGGTTTGTGACCTGGGGTACTTCCACCGCGCTGGAAGTTGATCATTTATTTTATCTCCTTCGTGCACCGCGTGCACAACTCCCCTTTTATCCAAACATTGTTGATTTCATTGAATTCCCGAGATTGCTTCATCTCGAGCTTTTGATTTGATTCTCATCAAGTGATGTTGATTGTGTGTCTCATCACACCTTGGCATCTACTTTTCAGTTTGCTACGCTCCTTTGCAAAGCAGACGCCAAGGCGGGGCAGCTGTAGACACGCCAAAATTGACATTACTTTGAGTATTTCTCATATTGCCTTGTAATGCCCCATTTGACCCTCAAATTAGCTTGTTTGAGTGGTTTTTCCCATTTTCTTGAATTTCTCCTATTTTTCCCTCATTTCCTCCTTTTTCCTATTTTTCTGGATTTTCTGGGCATTTATCTCTATTTTCTGAATTCACGCCCTCATCAGGGGCGTGTTTTTGAAACACGACCTGATCTAGGGCGTGTCTTCCCATTTCATCTATTTCTCTCCCATTTTATCTATTTTCTGAATACGTGACCTGGATAAGGGCGTTTTTTAATTCACAACTTCGCTCAGGGCGTTTCTTTGAGAAAGGACGACCTTTCCTGAGGGCGTCAATTCTTTTGGTTTGACCGGCTTCCCCCGTTTTAAAACTTGAAATTAACGCCCTTCCCAGGGGCGTGTTTTTAAAGGTGGCTTTCTCTGAGGCGTGTTTTACATTTTTCAAATATGGGGAGTTTTTATTTCTAAAAATTGGTTTTGAAAGAAACGCCCTTGTGCAGGGCGTGTTTTTAAGAAACGCCCTCTGGAAGGTCGTCAATTCAACAATTGACGCCCTGACAAGAGGCGTGTTTAATCTTCTGGCTTCGCAGCCCTTTCCCCAGAGAGTCCTTGCCTCATTAGACTCCTGCCTTGATTGGGGCTCTTGCCCATTCTTATCCTTTCCCTCCGTAGGACTCTTGCCTTCTTATCTCTTCATCCAATTCTATTTAACAGAGCCATTGGCTCTGTTAATCGGTTGGACTCTCCCCCTCCGCTTTTCTTCTTCTTCTGTTTTTTTTTCTTGCAGGTTGTTGCTTCTATCGTTTGGCTGAAGGAGAAGCTGCACGTTGCATCAAGCTTCATCTTTTGAAGGCTTCCTCCCCCTTGAACATCAAAGCCAACGCACAGGCTCCTCCTCTTTATTTTTATTTTCTTTTGTTTATTGCATCGTTCATATGCATGCATGTCCATCTCCTATTGAGTTTCTTTATTGTTCAACCGTGTTGAGAAAGTCACCCACAATGCACTCTTGCACATCTCCTTATTTTACCCATAGCATTCATCATATATTTTCCCACCCTCTTTGCATAGGGGTTTAAGGGCAACCACCCTTAAGGTGTGTTCTTCACCATATTTTCATGCTCATATTTTTATTTAGGATTTGATGCTACACACCATATTCTAATCTATATTTTTTATTGGTGTTTGTCTTTTTTGCAAGGGAAATAAAAGCAAGAACTCTCTTCATCGGCCGGCCGATCTAGAAGAGAAAGGAGCACCTACAATCAACCGCACTTTGAGGTATTTTCGCGATCATCCTTTCCCTTATTATTTTCCACTCGAGACCCTCGTGTCTCTGGCGATCACACACACTCCCCTTGTGCACCTCGTGCATGTTTCATCTCCACTATTGTTTATTGTTTGCTTTTCATTATATTTTCCTTAAGTGGATTTTAATCATAATCTACACCTGCAACACTGGGGCATAACCAAAACCCCCGACCAGAGAAATGGGTGGGTAATCGCGCCATGGTCAACTGACAAATGGTTGCACCCTACAATGTGGTTGCTGAAGCAGGGACCGAGCCACCTTGTGCTCTACCCAATGTCCAATCTTCCCGGACCTCGACAGTTGAAGATGTCATTGTCCAACGGCGTATGATAGAAAAAATAGTTGATGACAAGTTCGCCCAACGCGGCAAGGGTATCGCCACTGTTGATTTATACAGTGTGCCATACCCAGTGCATCATCAATTCAAGAAGCTTCCGCCGGACTATGCGAAGACACCAAAGTTGCAGAAGTTCAATGGGCAAAGTTCCAAGATGAACACTTGGCCTATTACATAACGGCCACGGGTGAGCTGGCACTTGAGGAGTCATACCTCCTCTACTATTTCGCGACCTCTCTCACGGGTAGTGCCTTCCGATGGTACTCAAGGTTGAAACCCAACTCTGCGGTCAACTGGGTCGATCTCCAGAAAAAGTTCATTGATCGCTTCTAAGCGACCGAGAAAAAAGTTTCCCTCGTAGAGCTGTGCTCCCTCAAAAAGAAGGGAGACTGCACTGGACTTCATTAAACGTTAGAAGGACATCAACATGAGATGTGACAACCCTCCTTCCAAGAAGATGCAATAACAATATGTCAAAGAAGCTTGTTGGCAGAGGTCAGTGAAAAGCTCCGGAGGCGAATGTTAAAGGATTCGACCAGCTAAATTCTGTCATCACAGAGATAGAGATGTTCTTCGCTGATAATCTAACATTTACGCCCTCTAAGGGCAAAGCACTCAAGGACTGCAATGCCGCTGGGAAGGAGGCAAACGTCGTCGACTTCTCCCCTACAAATGGGTCCGATGACGGAGCGACTCCAAGCAACTCTGGCAAAAAGACCAAAGGGAAGACATCAGCGAGATTGTCAGAGCGTATGAAAACTCATTATTCCTTTAAGAAGGAGCATACCAAGAGACTTGTTTTACACGCGAATTTTTTTCAGACATCTATTTCGTTGAATGAATACGCGTATATTTCGGCATATTTGTTAATTCCGCATTTTCGGATTTATCAGACGATTTAGGGTTCGTGTACTTGACTTTTACCCACCGATCAGAGTCGGTACTAATTTACATTGGTCAAGTCCGAACACCTTTGATTAATTGCCAAAGACCTATTTTACTCCTGCAATGTCAGCCCTGACAATAAGGGTCCGCCCTCGAGAAAATTCCCATGCCCTAAGACAGGGTACATTTACAATTTTTCCTATAATTATGGCATATTTGCAATTTTCCCTCGACCGGAGGATATATTTGCAATTTTCCCTCAACTGAGAGTATTTATATAATATTCTTGACCTTCAGAGGTGTTTTGGTAATTTTTGACCACCGGGGGTGTTCTCATAATTTTCCAACCTTCGGAGGCGTTTCTATAATTTGCCGTCCTCCGGAAACATTTATGTAAATTTCCTTTGACTGGAGCACCATTGCATGTTTTTTTTTAATTCTATTGTATTTTACTATGTTTTTCTGGACTTCCGTGGAATTTCTTATAATTTCATAGTAAAAACGTAATTTTTGAACTTTAGAATAAACCAGGGCTTTGTGCATTTTTGGAGAGCATTTCTGTAAATTTGAACCCTTTTTCTTTAAATCTATCAAAATTTGCAATTTCCCAGATATTCTCAGACATTTGCACAATTCCACAATTTTTCGAGGTATAATTGCAATTTCCGCTCTTTTACAGCTTTCTTCCACATGATACATAAAAAAAATCCCCGAACCATAAGTTCATGGCCCTTTTTGTATCTTCGTTGTCCATAGTGAATAACATACATTTTCCCTCACATGAAGGTATTTTTATAAATAGCCCTAATATGAGGACTTTTCACAATTTTTAACATAACTTGAATAAGGAAGAGGGCGCCCCCCTCCTCTCACCCCTTGCACAAGTTGCAGCAGAGCTCTCTCATTAGCTTCCAAGTCCTCCTCAAGAAGAAAACCTTTGCTTTTTATAAGCGGTGGAGAGGGCCAAGGAGGAGACCTCCCCCGGTGGAGCTTGGTGGATGTAAGCCCCCCATCTCTTCATCTCCCCGTCTCTTCCTCTCCCCGTTCTAGACCAGGCCCGGTGGTGCAGCAAAAAGAAGAGGGGGGGAGCCTCCCCCGGGTGCGTGGGCAGGCGGAGGGACCGGGGGGGCTCCCCCCGACAGGTGCAGGCCCGGGGGGGCCTCCTCAGGAGTAGACGGACAGGGGGGGAGTCCCCCTGGTGCAGCAGGGTGCAGCAGGGGGGGGGGGGCCTCCCCCCGATGCAGGCAAGCCGAGGAGGGTCCTCCCAGTGCATGTGGGCCCTGGGGGGGCTCCCCCCGGTGCAACAGGCTGGGGGGGGGGGGGGGGGGCTCCCCCAGTGCAGGCGGACCAGCCCCCCCCCCCCCCCCCCCCCCGTGCAGGAATAGGAGAGGGAAGAGGGAGGGGGCGACTCCCCCCCCCTTCTTTGTGGACTCCAATCAACGCTATAAAAAAAAGCCGTGGTTCTGGGATTTTTTATCATTTCTGCCCTTTTTCGCAGCAAAACGCACATGGAGCTTTTTTGTTTGTTTGTTGTGCTCTCTAGACGCCATCTTGCTGCTCGTTGATTCCGGGGTAAAGAGACTTCTATTTTAATGCCACGGGAATAGTCCGATGGCACCAAAAAGTTAAATTTTGTATAAGTTTTAACCCTGTAGGTGTATAATTTGGTACTGCCCATGAGGTGTTCGAGAGAATACCCACTTGTCAATCAACTTGGCGTGGGCCTTTGTTAAATATTTGCGTGGCCTTACGCCGCCTACCAGGTGTTTGACAAAGTATCTGGGAGTCCCTTTTAAAGCTGAAAGCTTGATTTCGTTGAGTGGATGTGTTTGACTTCATACCGCTCGCAAGGTGTTTGCTGAAATGCCTAAGCGCCATAAAAAGAGCTAAAACACTTGATTTTGTGTGAAGCGTACATGCGACTTGCACCGTTTCGGTCGCCCACCAACCGTTTGACAAAATAACCATGAGCCTTCAAAAGCTAAAAAGCTTGACTTTCTCGAGCGGGTGCGCATGACTTTGTGCAGCTCTTGTTGTGTTCGATGAAATGCTCATGAGCATATCTATCACGACGATGGTCGAACATTGCTTCAAGTCATGTCATAAGACATTTTAATTTCTAAAATTTTCTATAATTACCAGAAATTATGAACTTCATGGGATTCAACAAGACTCTTCAATCTTTGCATGAAGAATAAGTTGATGTCTTTGCCAAACCCTAAGAAGCTACAAAACGTAAACAAATAGGATGACCCCAATTATTGCGTATATCATCGCATATTGGGTCATACTATTGAAAATTGTTATGTTTTCAAGAATGAGGTGTAGAAAATGATCCAAAACCAACTCATCACAATGAAAAGTTGTTTGGTGGATCCCCCACAGCCCCATGCTTGGGATCGGCCAACTCGATCGACTAATGTAATCCACCATTCAATGGGGAGTCATGTGGTAGCAACCTTCATATTCCCCGAGCCGGAGGCAGAAGAAGCCGGCCCCAGCCAAGCCAAACCTGCTGTGTGGTATCTAGGATGGAGGCCCTCCCATCAGTGCTCCTTTTCGAAGGAGAATACTAAGAAAATATCCGACCTTCTACTTAGGGAGGGCCGAGTCATGACGCACGATCCACCAACGACTTATATGGAAGTCAAGCAAGGCATCCTCGTTATTATGAATACCATGCTAAGGTATCTCACCGACGAGGAAATGCAGGGAAGTCCAAGATTGCATCAAAATCCTTATTCAAAAAGGGAAGATCGATGTCCACAGAGGTAGCATGATAAGGAGAAACCTCCGAGAAGCTGTCGAGCATGTGTTAAATCAGGGCCGTCTGGCAGAAATGATGAACGAAGAAAGTCCAGTCTCCTGTGACCAGCAAGAGACAACACCTCAAATTGAATCTTTGGTGCGCCAAGAAAGGGACTCACTGACGTTCTTTGTCAACGTCGTGCATGCATCAACTTCTCGCACATCCTCCGAGCCAGAAACACAGGAGGTTGGTCCCAGTTCGGGTCAACCCACAACATGGTGCCCTGAGTGGTGACCGTGGTAGGACTTAAAATCCTTACAGAAAGGGCTGCACCCAGGTCCAACAGATCTCGAAATAAGAGAGTTTAGGGCAATCCTCCAATCAATTAAAAAAAAGGGAAAAGGAAGGGAAGGAAACATCCTATACATGAAGTTATATAAAAGCCTACCTAAGGAATCCGGATCGACATCCAGACCCGTTCCTTGGTTAGGAAGTGTCATCCCACCTCCAACCTCAAGAATCTCTTCTACAAAAAGATGAAGATACACCTTTAGGGGTTCATCAAAAAAGAGAGAAGAAGAGATGTGTGCTTTAAGTATGTGCGAAAACAAGCATACCAGTCAGGGCACTACTAGCGAGTTCCCTACATGAGAAAGGCGACAAGGCACCTGAGATCGGGTTATAATCGTCATTCATTGAGTCCAAATCATGTAACTCGCCCTCTTCCATGGTCGCCCCCATTTCAAGAGAAGTGTTCTCATCTACAGGAGGGAGATTCCCCACCCTATCAATAGCCGAAGATCCTAAAAGCCAAGCAAGGCAGTAACATCATTCAACAAAAATTGCTCTGGCGAGGCAAACAAGAATGTTCAGAAATTACCTTGCTGCTGCCTATGCGAGGTAGTCCCTCTGGAGTGAGGGCGGGGAGCCATGGTGCTAGGACCCTCATCCTCACTCGACCTTTGCCTTTTCAAAGAAGTGGCGATTTTCTTTCCTTTGTTCGAGATATTTTTTATGACAAAGTTCACTGTAGAAAGAAGAGGAGGAGAAATAGCCGAATTAAGGATCATCCAAGGCAAAATAAATTCAGTAAGTGAAGAAAAAGAAAAAGGAAATAAGAAACAATCTGAAAGAAAATTGTTGACCCTATACCATCTGAAGCAGTGAGAAAGTGGGATGCAACACTGCCTACTTTAGCTGAAGGCCAACAACCTTTACCGCTTTTGCGACAACATCCCAAATGTCTTGCAAGGTTATGCCATTCTCGATAAGTGAAATATACTCGAATGGGCCAACGCGAACAATAGAACTTATTAAGTGCCTGTCCTACTGTAGCCATAGATCATTGTTAAACCCCTCAAGGGTGAGTTCAGTGTTCTTTGAAGCATTGTAAGAATAGCCACAATCTGACAAAAAATGCCCCCACCACGAGTATACTTTCTAGACTACTGGGGCTTTACTATATCTGAAGGAAGTGTCAGCTGGGCGCCTTAAAGGCTTGATTGCCCCCGAATAGAGCCACCAATCTATGATGATGGACCCATTTTTGGCTTCCCACTGTGCACGAAAATCTCTAACAACCATGGCAATCCGTGGAAACTGGGCATAAACAAAAGAATTCTCAATAGCAAGTGGGGGTAGATCTGTCCTCCCCGAATAGGCTTCCTCAGCCTCTCTCAACTTCTATGCAGGTTGCCTAAAAACATTACTACGCTTGAACCACCAACAGGCATAATATATATCAACTTGGCCAACCCGTCTCCTCTCTGGGAGGGTGCATCTCTGATCTGAAACACCTCTGAAGAAAAAGTTCCACCAGCTATCTGCAACTAAATGGGTGTCATGGTTCCTGCATAATCTCCTCTCCAAGGCAAAATCAACATCTAGAGGAGCTGACTGGTTATAACCAAAATTCCGCGCAAAGCGGTGAAGATAGTATAGCTCTAAGAAACTGGTGTTTCCTTTTCTGAAGACAAGAACACTCGATCTAATGCAGTAGAGTCAATCCTCATAAAAAGAGAGATTAGAGGTCGTATGATGAGCAAGACCATAAGATAATTCACTCGGGTCCATAATAGCAAATGGCCGAAAATCATATGAGCTGTGGTAAAAGTTTAGACCCTCTTCCTCCTGTGTGGGGACATAAGATAATAGCCTCCACGCCCTAGACAAATGCTTTAGCGGCTTTGATCTGGGCGGTTCCGGAATAATAAAATCAAAGGGGCTGCTAGATTCTCAACAGTCACACTCTAACACAATGCTAGCAACAATAAACCAACCCATGCGCTCAATTAATGGGTGGCCATTGACACAATCATGTCCCGGGAAGAATTGTGAGCTGTCAAATTTCCCAGGCCATGATAAATATTGGCCAAAGCAGTAGGGCAAGCGCCAATCTGTGTCCATCAGCGAGAAGGCAAGCCGGATATATGAGTTCGGGCCGCACTAAACCTTCCTCTCCATAAGGCACAACGAAGGTAGCAAGCCAATAAACAAGAAATGCAGCTAGATAAGTCTAGTCTGGCAACGTTCGGGGATTCTACCCCTCATTTTCTGGTACAGACAGATATAGCCTATTCTCCTGTGAATGCAAAATAAGCTGATAGTACTGGTTCAAGGGCCTGTCATCTTCAGCAAATCACTCATGAAAACAAAATGGCCTATTGTAGAAGTACCACACCCAGACATTCAGGCTAACTCTCACAGCTCCAGCAGAAGCAGAAGGAGCCTTCTTCTTCCCAAAGCGAGCCAGATCTTGATGATTTGTAGAATAGTTCCGATACAAATCATCAAGAGACAGCTCCTCATAGGGACGCCCAAAAATAAGGAGACCTGAAATTATGTGGAAGCTCCATAAGTCAATCGTCGTCTCCCCATCGGCAGTGACAAAAGTGTTGAACTTGCTATTAAATCGCTCAGCCAAGGCCTGCAGTAAGCCACTGTAGCAAGGATAACGATATAAGGCAACTGTCATAGCATGGCGAATACCAATATGTTCAATAAGCATGTTGTAATGATGTAACACTCCCATGAGCCACGCCATGGCCCCCAAGTGAAATCTATAAGAAGAGACGACATACCATCTGCCATGCCTGCTGGGCACAGAGCCGCTCATTATCTTATCAAGAAGGCATAACTTGCCATACCCTTCGGTAGCAAACTATGTACTTGAAGAAGTTAAAAACCAACCAGAAGCTCAATCTGAAGCTGCTTATGTTTGCCGGACAACTCCCATGTAGCAGAAGTAAATGTTTGTGCCTTGGTGTAGCAACCGACATCAGTGTCGAATAACCCTAATTGGGTGGCAGATGGAAACTGAGGCTGGCGCGTGAAACCAAGAGGAAGGCACAGAAAAGAAGGGTCACACCTGCCCAGCATACTGTCTCGCCCCACTAAAATGGCCCTTTCAAGTTGGCATTGTTCCGCCGACAAGCAAGCGTCATCCTCATCCATGTCTTCCGAGATGAAATTCTGAATAAAGGGGAATAAGTATTCATCCAATAGAAAATGCTTCGGGTAGCCCCCTGGGCGCTCATATCTATAGAAACCCCCCGCTTGACAATTAGAGTCAAGTACCCCCAGACTCATCCTCGAGAAGTGGGCCTGAAGCAAGCGCACTCAACCCCCAGCCATGGGAAAATAAATTCTCCATGATAATCCTTGGAGGACCCAGTGGAGGCATCAATTTGTTTGAAACGGGACAGTGTCCCTATCCTGTCCTCGGAACCCACGAGCACGGCTCTCTCTGGCACGAGACATGTCGACTACCTACAAGGAAAGAAGACAAGAAGATGGTCAAATGACAATGCACATAAGCATAACACGCAAGGAAAGACAGCAAAGCTACAAGCCATGAAAGCATTAGCAGAAGCCAATAAGATTTTTAAGGCGCAAGGGTCGCCTGTCATCACCTCCGGCTTCGATGGACCCCCGTGGGGGGCATTTGTTGAACACCACAAAATTCATGACAAATTTCTAATATTTTCAGGAAATTTTCAGAAATAAAAAATCAAGTGCACTATGTGATGGCCATAAAACGACATAAAATCGTCGTCGTCACATAGACGCCTTTAAAGTTTCCGCTAAATGGGACTATTCATAAATTTATATGTGCTCCCATGCACAGAAAATTCTATTCAATAATTGATGGGTGGAGTGAATTCACTCACTCCCGCAGTAAACAAACCACAAAAAGGGGTTATCCCGTCTTTTAGACCAATCCCGACAGTCGAGAGTTTGTTTCCTACGCAACAACAGTCCCGGACAGCAAGGGAGCGACCAAAAGCAGATAAAGGAGAACTCTCCACGTGCTGTAGCTCAATTCCCAGCAATAAAAAATGCCTGAAAGGGATGTGATGACTTTTTATAGCCAAAAGAAGCCACAAGAGGGCCCCCTCCGCCCTCTCTCCCTCTCTCAAACACACAAGGACACCAAAGGGACACCACCTCCGGTCAGACAGCACCGGAGGGGGGCCCTCCGGTTGCATAAGCAACGGAGGGGGGGTCCCTCCGGTTGTACAGCACCGGAGGGGCACCCCCTCCAGCTGTACGCACAGGAGGGAGGCCCCCTCTAGTTGCGCAGACCGGAGGAGACCCCCTTTGCTCATGACAGATCGGAGGGACACCCCTTCCGATCACTGAGTAACGGGAGGGAGGCCCCTCCGGTGCCAACCAACCGGAGGGGGACCCCCTCCGATCCTTCCTTTTATGGGCAGCAAAAAAAAAAAGAAAGAAGAAGAAGAGAAGCAAGGGGGGGGGGGGGAGAAGGAGGTCCATATCTTAGCCTTTCACCTTCTACCGGAGGTAGTTTTCCATCGGAGCTCCCAGGCCTCTGCCCCACCTTCCAATATCTATAAAAGGAAGCAAGGGGCGCCCAAGGGTTGAGAGCTTTGAAGAGTTCCAAGACCTCCAAGTTGAAGATGACTTCCAAGCTCAAGGAAAAGAGTAGAGAATAAGAAGGGAAGGAGACTCAAGAACAAGCAGAGAAGAGGAAGGTTGCGCAGCCCTCCTTTTGCTGCCTCTTCTCTCTCAAGTTTGAAGAAGAGCCAAATTACAAGAAGGCCCTCATAGTAGGATATGTTGACTAAAATGTCCCCCGGGCATGAAAGAAGCTTGTGTATTGTCTTGACTATCCGATGAAAGTTGGAAAAATGAATGAATGCCAGAAATAAACCAGAGTTTAGTACTCTATGTCAAATTGTGGGGAAGTCCCTACAAAACTCAAAAAAGTTGCAGTTTTGTCCCCAAACTTTATGAAATTGTGCAATTACTCATGTAATTTAGGAAAAATCCTGAAATTTTTGAAATTCAAAGAGATGATTCAATTGTGTGGAAATATTCTTCCAAATTAGAGAAATGTCCTCGTTTCATCTCAAAGGGTTCAAAATTGCGCTTTTACCCATAGTTTCCACGAATTTGCACGAAAGCCCAGAAAAAAACAGAAAAATAAAGAAATTCAGGCAAGATCAAGGACTATACGAAGATGCCCTAATTATGGGGAAAATCGCAAATAAACCCCTCTCAAGGGGAAAATTGCAATAGACTCTTCTCAAGGGGAGAATTGTCAATAAACCCCTCTAAAGGGAAAAATTGCAAGTAAACCCCTCTTAAAGGAGAGAATCACCACTAAGAAAGAAAATTGCAAATAAATCTCCGTATAAAGGAAAAATTGTAATAATGCTCTTGCCCTAAGGAAAGGGAGTTTTTCCCAAGGGCAAAAGAAAATCTTTATCATAGCCAATACCGTAAGGGTAAAGAGAATCTTAGGCACTCAATCAAAATATTCGGACTCGGTCCGATGTAAATAAACACCGACCCCAGTCGGTGGGGAAAAGTCTCGTACATAAACCCTAAATCGTCTGATAAATCACACACGCGGAAATTACAATATGCATGCTAATTAGCCTAAACATATGCATATTTGTCCAACGAAATGGACCCATAAAACTCCGCACGTTAAACAGATGCAATCTAACTCCAAGATCAATTTTCTGTTCCCTCTCAAATTGAAAGAGAGCAATGAATATTGAATATCAGTTATTGACTAACAAAATGCAGAAACCACAAAAAGAAGTGATCAGATTTGACATCCATTGAACAAAGTAGATGAAGATGCACTAAGAGGTAACAAAGCATTGTGGCAAACTTAAATCAAACAGGAATAACACTCACCCATCAAGCATCCAATAACTTCGTCTCTGGAAGTTCTCATTATCCTCACCATGGGCATAGTAGCAATGAAGAACATCCACACTGCCAGACTACGCAGGCATATTATTTAACAAGAAGCAAAAAATATCAGTTAACATTAGCTGCCAAAAAGAATGATATCCACCTCATATGACTAAGTAATTACCATAAAGCATTATGATGTTATCCAACCATTGGCAAATCAGTAAGCAGTGTGAATAATGTATTATTTGTTATGAAATAATATCTTTATAATCGTCTGAGCTGGGGCTGCAGAAAACCAGTGCACATACCTTTTAGGGCCTTCCAGTCTACATAAGCCAACATAGTGCCTTTAGAAGACATACAAAGACAGAGTAACCAAATTTCATTGAGCAACAGCAGAAATGCTTTCCCTAATTATGATTTAGTAGCATTGTATTAGAATGTTTCACCGTCATATTGTCTTGAAGGTGATTAATTGGAGAAAAAGAAAAAAAAAATTTACATGGATAAATACAAGATTGGTAAAATAACCTCATCATAGTCCATTTGGCATATTATTAGTCACCATGATTCTTATAAGATGTTTAAGATTCTTACAAATTGGTCTGATTTGCAATACAAGTCTGCCTAAGTCAGATGTAACGATACATACCATTTTTGCAGGATTTCAAGTCGATCCAAGATACCATGACCAGCATTGGCCGGTCAAAAAGATAAGGAAGTTTGTGAATGGTTTTTCTAAGGTCACCCATGATCTAACAGGCCCATGGAAATACTCAAGAACGGCTGGATGGCAGAGGTGGGCTGTCTGACGATCGAAAAATCCCTCGTCTGCTTGTTGCGGTGGTCGGAGGCTTGAGGTATGTTTCCCAACCCGCCTGTGAGGAGGTTCAGGTTGGTCTTTGAGGAGGTCCCTTTATTTCTCTGTGACGATGGTGGGCTGGCTTTTTTGGCAAGATCCTTTGGGGAGGTGGAAGCCGGCAGTTTGGGATTCTCCCCAATGAGCTCTCGTACGTCGGTCATCGTCGTGGTGAAGGTGGCAAACCGTTCAGAGTTGCCAGCGATCATCTTTGTACGCCTTGATAGAGTCCCAGTGGTCATTCGAGTGTGGATGCTTTAGGAGGTGGCGGCGCCAACGGCGTGTCTAGGGCATCAGGCGAGGGGTCTGGAGGTAGAAGACGATGGCTCGAAGCCCACCTTCGCGGGATTCGAATCGCCCAACCCGGTTGACGATCGTGTCGGTCCAAGGGATTCTATAGGTGAAGCAGGGCGGCATGCTCGGGTTTGGCCGGGTGAACCGGCTGCCAACTTATCGTCGCATCTGTTTCGTATCGAGTTGCTGAGACCCAACAACGGTCGTCTACCCCGCCCGATAATGCCGACTGGCCTTCCTCATCTATGCAGCCAGGGTTCGCCGGTGTCCCCAACACAGCTCGCCATCGCCTCCTCCTCACCGGCGAAGGGTCTGGCTCCGACGGTGGGCTCTCCGGTGCGACCTGAACGGGATGGTCTAGGGGATCATCCTGTAGCGATCACGGTGGTGGTTGCCGACGCACCGGATGATGGGTCTTCCAGTGATAGGGCCTGCCAGATTGTGTTACCGTTGGAACTGCCCTTCCTTCCTTAGCGGGGCTCTCTGTTCCGTCTTCCTACTGAGGTCCTCCAGCCGTCTGCGACTGGTGGGGTAGCAGCGTCTGCCATGGCACCTGACGGTGCCGTCTTGTGCCACTCAGGGCAACAGACACAGGGCAACAGACTGAGGCTCCAAATGTTGCTGTTCCAACTTCTCAGGGCAGCAATCTCAGGGCAACAGGTTGGAGACTCTAACACAGAGCCACTCGGACAAGGTGTAGCTAACAGAAGTCGGTGCTCTTGCAGATGAAGCCCTAAGCCTGTCGGCCTGTCCAGAGGGTCCGGTGGCCCTCATCAGTGATGGTGGGGAGCAGAAGAGAAAATACCACATGCCGAAAGAGGAGGTGCGGGAAATGATGGCGAATGCTTAAAAATTGATGGAGTAGCTAAGGGCGATGGCCGATCAGGTGGATATTTCTTTTGAGGCGGGAGCTGCGAAGGGGAAGAGAGGGTTTGATCTTTGTCTCTATGAGGATTGTCTCATGGAACGTGAGAGATTTGGGAGTGGGTGAGAAGAACAGGGCCATCAAGGAGTTAGTGAGTAGATATAGGATCCACATCCTTTGCATCCAAGAAACCAAATGTTAAGGGGAGGGGGAGTGCCTTATGAGGGAGTTAGGGGGTGGTAGGCTTCCAGAGGAGTTGCTTCGCCAGCAGAGAGAGGTCAGGGGACATCATGATCCTTTGGAACCCCTTTGAGGTTGAGGAGGTGTTAGTGGATAGACACATTAGTAGGTGAGCCATCTCTCTTCATTTCACTTCGGTGAAGGACGACTTCTCTTGAGACTTCACCGGGGTGTATGGGCCACGGGGTAGAGAGAAGAAGCGACTGCTTTGGGAGGAGTTGATTAGCTTACACCTCTCCTCAGGTAGGCCTTGGTGTGTGGGAGGGGATTTTAATGTTGTGGTAGCTCATTGGAAGAGGTCGGAAGATGTTGTCCTTTCGGGGGACATGGAAGACTTTTCTGCCTTCATTAAGGAGGCGACTTTGATTGATATTGGCATGGTGCATGGCTACTTTACCTGGTCTAACATGAGAGCGAAGGCTTCCTATTCGAGACTAGATAGATTTCTTATCCATGTGGATTGGGAGGATCATTTCACGCATGCTCATGTTCTCCCGTTGGCTAGTTCTGTTTTAGATCACAGGCCAATCCTTTTGAAGACCAATAGGCTGCAAGGAAGGAAGGCTATGTTCAGATCGAAGAGGTACTGGCTCAGGGAGGAGGACTTCTGAGCATTGTTAGGGAGGCTTGGTCTACTTAGGTTACCGACAACTCTGCTATGGCCACTCTCGTCTCCAGACTCAAGCACACTGCCGACGTGCGCTATGGCCACTCTCGTCTCCAGACTCAAGCACACTGCCGATGTGCTCAAGACTTGGGGGAAGAGCAAAACCCTCCCAGGGAGGGAGTCTAAAGACAGAATTCTTCAGCAAATTGAGGGTCTGGATAGGCTCGAGGAGGCTGACCTTTTCGATGCTGATGACAGGAGGCTACGAGACACTTTGAGACTTCAATTTGATGATATTCTTTCCAGAGAGGAGATCTATTGGAGGCAGAGATCGATGAACAGATGGGTCAAGGAAGGTGACAGAAATACAACTTACTTCCAGCGCATTGCTTTTGGTAGGAGGAGGGACAACACCATTAATTGCATTTAGGTGGGTGACCTCTCCATCTCTTTTGAGGAGCAGATCAGAGAGCTGACGAGGGATTACTACTCCAGGCTTTTTACTGAGGAGGTCAGTTTCAAACCGAGAATTGCAAATGGACTTCTTCCATGGCTCTCTTATGAAGAGAGGTTGGCTATCTCACAGACCTTCACTAAGGAGGAGGTCAGACAGACAATTTTTCACTGGCAAGGGATAGAGCTCCAGGGCCAGATGGCTTCCCTTTGGTGTTCTTTCAGCATTGTTGGGATGTTATTAAAGCGGATCTGTTGGCTGCAATTGCGAAATTCCAAGAGGGAGAGCACACTTGGGGGGTATTAACAAAACCCTTATTGTTCTCATTCCCAAGAAACAGGGGCTCAGGTATTCAGTGATTTCAGGCCTATCAACTTGTTGAATGGAACCTACAAGATCATCACTAAATTATTGGCAGAAAGGTTGGAAGGAGTCGTAGACAAGATGGTCAGCTATTTCCAGAGAGCTTTTATCAGGGGACGCCATAATCAAGATAACTTTTTGGTGGCCCATGAGTGTCTATATGCAATGAAGTTACAGAGGAGGAAAGGTGTGGTCTTGAAGCTGGATTTTGAAAAGGCTTATGATGGGGTCAGCTGGTCGTGCCTTTTTGATGTGCTGGAGAGTATGAATTTGGAGAATCATGGATCCAGTGGGTTAGGGCTTGCATTTCTTTTGCCTCCTTTGCGGTTCTTATTAATGGAAAGCTGATCTCCTTCTTCCATAGTGGTAGAGACCTCAGGCAGTGAGATCCTATGTCTCCCCTCCTTTTTGTACTAGTAGCTAATGTTCTGAGCAAGGTTTGATAGAGAGCAGAGACTACTAGTTTGATCAAAGGATTCCAAGTTCGGAGAGGTCTTCTCTCGATTACCTATCCGTAGTATGCTGATGATACCATTCTTTTCTTGGCAGAGGATGAGAGGCAAACATATGTGGCGAGGATTTTGTTGGAGCTACTGGAGGACACTACGGGCTTGAAAGTGAATTTCAACAAGAGTGTAGTTGTTGGGGTTAATATGGGTGACAGGCTACTTTACAGGTCTGCTCGGATCCTAGGGTGTCAGATAGAGACTTTCCCTCTTTCCTATCTGGAGATCCCCTCACTCCAGGTGCTCTTAGGTGTGCGGATTGGATTCCTGTTATTCAAAGGTATGAGGCTAGGCCGGCGGGTTGGAAGGCGAGGCTTCTATCTTACGGGGGTAGACTAGTCCTGTGCGGGTCGATGATGGATAATTTACCTATCTATTATCTCTCGGAGTTCTGCATTCCTAAGACGGTGCTGAAGAAAACTAAATCTATTTAGGGCAGATTTTTTTTGCGGTTGGCATGGCATTGTGTGTGTGTGTGTGTGGGGGGGGGGGGGGGAGTGGCTACTTCTAAGGAGTAAGGGGGTATTGGCATCAAGAATGTGGGGGACTTCAATATGACTCTTCTTAGAAAATAGATTTGGAGGATGGGAGCAGGAGATGAGAGTCTTTGGGCGCAGCTCATCAGGCATAGGTACTTCGGGATCCAGCCCAAACGTCTCCTATTTGGCGCGGCATCCTCTCTTTTAGGAACTTCCTCTCCGTCAGGATCCGAGTCCATCTAGGGAAAGGCAATCAGTGTCATTTCTGGAAAGATAGATGGTGTGGTGACTTCACATTAGATGACTCTTTTCCTAGTCTGTTCGCGATCTCTGCAGACCCTCTTGGGACGGTTGATCGTGCTTTCGACCCCCACCTTTCCGGGGGGTACCTGAGCACCGACTTTTAGGAAAGGACTCGAGTGATGAGATGGAGTGGTTTTAGGACCTCCTTACCTTCCTCTTAGACTTCGCTCCTCGCCCCCTCTTGGAGAATGCATGGTCGTGGAGGTGGGACAGGGAGAGGATCTTCTCTGTGAGGTCTGCTTACCTCGACATCTCGGATGGCGCGCTGCGCCATGACTACATTCCCTACATTTGGAGACCGAAGAGTCCTTTGAAGGTGAAGCTTCTTATTTTGAGCAATTCCCATGGGAGGCTTCTCACTAGAGATAGACTCAGGCGCTTCCTTCCGGACATCCAACCCTCCTGCTGCTTATGTGGCCTAAAAGATGAGTCAGTGGACAATCTCTTTGTTGGTTGTCAGTACTCAGACT
This sequence comes from Amorphophallus konjac, assembly GCA_022559845.1. NCBI lineage: Eukaryota > Viridiplantae > Streptophyta > Magnoliopsida > Alismatales > Araceae > Amorphophallus > Amorphophallus konjac. The sequence continues at coordinate 25,647,643 of CM040126.1, read as the reverse complement.
ATGTGGGAGGGGTTGGCTTCCAAAGTTCGATGTGTCTATGGTCATCAGACGGAGCTACGGTCCTTCATCAAGTTGTGGGGCAGGAGTTGGCCCATCAGAGGCGATCGTGTTGTTTGATGGCTTACTTTGCATGCCACTCTTTGGTCCTTTTGGTGTGTTTTCAACAGGATATTTAGAAGGGAGGCTAAAGTAGAAGACTCTCTTATTTCTTTCATTTGTACTAGAGTGAGAGAATGGGCAGCATTGTCTTGTATTGTGAACGCCCTTATCTCACTTTTTTTGCTTTGTTGGGAGGGTAATTGGCCCCACATCGTCTCGGTGTAGTTTTTTGTATTGGGTCTCTTTTTGGGAGCTTACTTACACTTGTACACTTTATTTTCTTTTATACAATCAATGGTATTACCCATTTTCAAAAAAAATACTCAAGAAGCCTCCATTAAGAATCGAAGAATTATGAATTTATGTAACCAAGCAGATAAAAATTCATATTTCAGTTATAGAGCTCTGTTTACAAAATCTTTTCCCTCCCCAGTTTTGCACTGTTTCTTCAGAGTTTGTAGTGGACTAGGAAAGACATCTTATGAACATCAACGGAAAAAGAGAACACATGAAGGGTGCACTCAGTGTGTAAAAGCAGCAGCAGAAAAGTCAATACTACAAAATGTAAGAGCATTTATCAATAATAAACTTTTTACCTTTAACTTTTCATGAGCTTCTCGAACAGTCTTTCCATCTTTCTTCTTTCTCCATCGATGGCCATCTTTCCGGAAATATCGAAGTGCTTTGCGGTCAAATAAGAATAAAGAACCACCTGGAAAGCATTTTTGCACCTAATGGTTAGCATCTAATACAGAAAACAAGTATGCTTTCTCTCACCACATAGAAGGAAAATTATTTAAATTAATCATAAACAGCATAGACTAGCATTCTAAAACTGAATAACACAGACTTTACCTGAGGGCTTATAAGGTGGATCGGGTGTCAAATGGAACTTTTGGTAGTTGCGAATGATTTCACAAACTTCACTTGGACGAAGCCAACGACTTTTTGCTTCCGCTAATATTTGTTTAATGTCTGTCCAGTTAATGTAAAGGACTCCATGTTAGAGAATATAAAAGGAAAACAGCCTCACATTCCTACCATAATTGAAATCGTCTCCTTGTTCAGTGAGAGGAGAATGAGAGAGTGAAGATATCCGTTTATAGTGACCAGTCAACATACAAATGCAATATAGCTTATAAAGCTTTATACTTTACAAGCATTTGCATTGAATTGATCATCAAATGGGGATACAGTGCACCAATGCTAAATTGTCGAAGAAAAGATATGTATCAGCAGGTTTATTATATAATAACAAAGGTGATACATCCAAATAAATAAATAAATATGCATGAGATACCCTGCATAACAAAAGTCATAATAGGAAAGAAAACAACCCAGAGAAAGAGAAGGGTACATAAGTCTCAGAGCATAATACTGCGATGGGGCATAAATGCTAGAAATCATTTGGAGTAGCATCTTCCACAAGCCATAGCAGATTTGGCCCACTCCAAAAAATGTGAGAAGCTTGCTATCAGGCTAGAAGAGGCCATGGAATTCCAAAAGAGATATGCACATACAGTGGCTGATTCTGCGTCCTATATCATGAGTCATTTGAGGTTAAAGCAACAATCTAATCTAGAATAGCGAGTTTAAAAAGTAAGCTTGAACAGTGCCTTTCATTCGTGACTGTCTGAATGAATTGGCTGAATTAGTGCATGATGCCCTATTATGCTCTGTAAGTTCTGTAGGCAGTTTTGCAGAAGGAGGGACCTTTCCTTGAGAGTATGCACCTATTGTCGTGTTTGTGTACTTCTTTTTTAAAAAAATAGTAAGGAATCTGTATATCACACATTAAAAAATAGAAACAATGTCCCATAAGTCACAAGTGAGACAATACTGTTCATGGCCAAGATCATAAAGATAATCAGCATGATGCAAATGCTAGCCTATGAGATTTCCCTACCAGAATTTTCTTCCCCCAGCCAAAAATACCTCCCTTACTTCCCTCCAGTATGTAATGTGATTCCTTTTTTGCTCATCTCTTCCCAGTATTCCCGTCCTTCCTCCGATTCTAAAGAGGATTAAATTAGCCAATTAGCTTTTGCAACTAAATCTGGTCCCAACTGCAAGAATTACCGAGGATATCTTATTAGGCGCCTGTCTGGTAATCAAAGACGAGCCATTCTCTGCAGTCCACAGACACCACAGAGATTTAATTTGATTTGGACTATCCTGAGCAGCAGTATTGTGAAAATGCCTCGGAAGCAGATCACACAACTGCATTAGAGGGCTGCTCGGGCAATGAGGCATCTACCTCATTTCTGCAGCAGTTTTCCTGTCAGTCTTGCATTTCCACTGACCAGTCCTTGCTTTTTCACTCTCCGAAAATTAACACGATAAGAGTTCATGATTATGGCAAGACCATAAGACATTGAGACTTCAACATGCATTGCTAAGATCCTTCATTCTAAATGGGATATAATTAACTTGAACAAGATAGAGGTGAAGAGGGAATATGATGAAGTCATAGACTGAAGGCCCAAGAAACTAATTGATGAATAGAACCAAATAATGTTATGCATGTGCAGAGAGCACAAATGAAGCTTATGCATTAAAATACCCAAGAAGAAATCCTTCTGTAGAAAATTCAAAAACCAAATGCCAGGGATAATCTAGTGGACCGATAAACTATTCATTCAAATCGATGCCATTTCTCTTCTTCTTGCCTTTCATGGGGAAAGTGGACCCATTAAAATCATTACCCTTAACCACTAAAAATCAAAGCTGGAAGCAACACGGCATTGGCACATGGGGGCGGTCCTAGAGGAAAATGGAAAAATACTTCCAACCATAATGTACTTCCTTTAAACTAGCGGCTTTTCTGCCGTACCGGTTTTATTGACCATAGATAAGATCACACGATCAAAGCATGAGACGTAACAATGTTAAAATAGAGAAACAAAACTATTCTGCCAGGTTTTTCCAGAAAAGTCAAGCGAGCAGGTTGCTCCCTCCGGTTAGTATAATCTTCTCAACAGCAGGTTACCAATAGAAGGCCACCTATGGCACACCCATTGCAGAAAACCGCAAGAAACAAGGATTGAGCGATAGGGTTTCCACGGATCAACCGTTGTGTAAAGACACACAGAAATTAGACACCTGGTAGGAAAGCCCGTAGAAAGAGATAACGCCATGGAAACAATAAGAAAACACCATCACCAAACAGAGCCCAAACCAAGAAACAATAGGGATTTCCACAGAGCCTACCGAGGAGAGACATCCCACTGAAGGACGCACAGCATGCAGGGGAGCACCCCGGAGATCACACTGGCAGCTCCCTGCGATCCTCAACCGAGCTCGCCACCACCTGCCAAGGAAAGAAGAACAGGAAGAGGCAGGGTCAGGACAATGGAGGCGCCGACCCGGAGGGGAATCCGAGACGCAGCCAGAACCCTGGCGAACAGCGCCGCCCGGCGGAGAGTCCGGAGCCGATCACACCATGCGGAGCTGGTCGGACTGCCCTCCGATTCCGGCCGCGAACGCGTAACCGCCCGGCGAGAAAGAACTGGCGAGACAAACCCCTGCCCCCGCTCCCTGCCGCTTCCTCTTTTCCAAAACCAGGGGAGCCCCTGGCTGGCTGTCTGGCTGGCGTGTAACCGATAAATCTGAGAGCCGCGATATATTCGCTTGTACACCCAGTGGACCGATAGCGTTGTCCAAATTTAACTGTACCAATCAGAAAAAGCCACGTATCCACAACCTGGCGTAGGCGTAGAAATTGTGGCGTGAAGTCTGGTTCTTAAAGAATACGATGTGTACGAACTGATGGGTGGGGGACGCCGGATACGCCGGATACGGGAAGAGAAAGGCCATCCCACCTCATTTATTCTTCGCACGGTCGAAGACCCACGGACGGACCCGGATCGTGATCTAGTCGGCTCCTCGGCCCCTGGTTCGATTATTAAACGAGGATTTGTTTGTTTTTTATGTAAACCCTGTAATTTTGGCTATCCCCCAGCAAACACGTTATTACCTTTAATAATCATGGTTCGTCAACTTAATCGTACGATTCTTATCGAACACGATTTGGTATGATATGAAAAACAGAAAAAGTATCATATCCTTACATATCGATACGAAATAAATATTTTAGTTAATATATTATAAATAAGATTATTTGTATGATTGAGTTCAATTGGTTAAGGGTTACACTGTTTAAACATGAATTCCTGAGTTAGAATATGACGAGTTTCAAATTTTAAAAAAAATATTAACTTTAATTCCAAAGAATAGTGTAAAAAAGAAAAATACGTGTCCTGCACGATTAGAGATATCACTGAAATGTCTCTAACTTACTTATTAAATAATATTAAAATAAAAATATTTAATAAGATATGTGAAATTATTTATGTTTCATATATCGATTAATATTAGTGATCGACTTATATGATTCGATACAAATGATACGAGACATATATATCACATCTACTTGTCAAAACTGGACTTTGACACTTACACGTAGTGTAAAAATATTACACAAATATCCTTCCTTATTCTGATTTTCGTAAATGTCTCCCATGAGTTTTTGCTACATACCTAAAGACGTCTTATTATTTCTAATATCCTTACATCATGATTGTATACAAAGTTTACATGTATGCAGAGCGAAAACTCATTGTCACCACCGTGCACTAAGGGCGTCTTTGATATCCGAGTAGGCGGGTGTCTTAATCGACCTCAAAAGGTCGATTGAGATACTCGACCCCGATTATCGGGTTTATGTGAGGGGGAGGGCGAGCGGAGGTGGGGCCCATCGGTTAGTCGGTGTCGGTTAACCGAGGAATCAAGCCGTTGTCAAAGACGCCCTAAAGGGCCCGCTTGAAACTCCTTTGGGTCGTAGCTTTGAGATAAAAGTTGCTGACAGTTCTTAATTATTTTTAAATAGACAAGACAGTCATTGGATTACGTGAGAAACATATTTTGAGAAAGAGAGAGAATAAGACACAAAAATATCTATTTCTCTTAATCCCCGGAACTGGAAGCAAGTTCAAGATGAATTATGAAGATTTTAAATAATTATGAATCCTTGACATACAGGGATGACAGTACGGATAAAAGATTTTAATAAAATGTGCTTCTCCAAAGTATTTTCAAATGTTGCCTGAGATGAGTAAAGAGCGAGTTAAGGACATAAATGATTGGTTTGTTTTAAAATTTAAATTGGTTATTTGAATTTACTTCCATAATCTTTAGGATTTGTAATTATATTTTGAAGATGACTTTGATAACATAATCAAGTATAATAAAATGACTTATTATATCTACTCGTTCTTAATCGAGTTTGATAATAAGATTAAATTATCTAAGATCGATTAAGATTAAGACTCTTATTCTAAAATTAACTTATTAAATTTCTTCATAATCTCAGAATAAAAATAAATTATCAAATTAAAAAAAATAAAGCACTTGAGTCCATCTCAGATAATATATTCTAATTTATTATCAAAGTCGGCCTTATAAAAGTGTCAATCCAGAGGAGAGGTTAATCTCGGTCATTTCTAAATATTTTAAATAAATGGTGTCGAAGGCAAAAATTTATGTACAATATTTTCTATAAAATGCAAGAGTATGTTTATAGGAATGCAGATGTAATTTGCAGAAATTATAATGATATACATAAAGTAAGATTAGCCTGAGTTTATCGTCTCGATCGTCTCGGCCATCCCGATCACTATTTCGGATGTATGGGACGAGACGAGATGGTATTATATCGTTCTGTATCGGTCTGAAATAAAGACTTTAATATAAAGATTATAAGTAAAACTTAACAAATTATTCTTTAAGATAGTTGGTTAAACGGTGTTACGTGCAAATGAATGATCAAGTTCGATTCTTGTTAATGTCAATGAGATTTTAACGTTTTTTCTATTCAATAGTTAAAGAAAAATGAAAAAAAATTAAAATTTTGATATATCTTATAAGATTTAAACAGAGGGAAATTATTTAAACCAATCAATTAATCGATCAAATTTTATCATAAAATATAATATATTATGTATATTGTTTCGATTATATTCTACGTATCGATCGTCACGATATATAGTTGGAACAATCCGAGACATACGATTCAAATCACCCTAGACCGATTTATCCAATCTTGAGATTAACAATTAAGCAAACTCGAAATAAATTACTAACTGGGAACTCGTGGCTTTCTATAAAAGGCCATGTATATGGTCGCCCGTGGCAACTTGGAAAATCTTGCACGTGACCTTTCCCCGTCTTGCTCCCGAGGGTGGCAAAAGATAATTGTACGGATGCATGTTTAGAATAAATTTGATTTCTGTAATAAAACCAGGCTCGCCTACCGGAGCTATACTGTCAAGAGCCCGTCAACTCGTACAGTGTCCGCTGACTGCCACGTCGGCGAGTCATCCGCATAGCAGGGGTTACAAGAGTGGTGACGGTGGTGGTGGTGGTGGCGGCGGCTGTAGAGGGAGGTGTGAGAGGCCCGACTACTACGACGAAATAAAGTAGATGAATCACAGAGGGCTGCAAACGGAGGAGATGCCCGGAAGCAGCGGACCGTGAAAACCCTGAGACGCCTGGGACCGTGAGGACGAGGTCGCTCCAGAATCCCAGATGAGGTAGCAGGGCGCCTAGTCAGGCCACTGCCTCCCGAAGGCACCGAAGCGCGCCACCCAGACGTCACGCCGTCACCGTAGTCGGATGCCGCTACCCTCACAGTGGCCATCGTAGGAGGGCCCATTCTGCCAGGCCGGAAGCTCGCAACTCGGAGGATCAAGAACCATGGCGGAGAAAAGGGAGGACAAATGAGAGTGGGACAACATCGAGACTTTGGTCATAGGGGTGAAGGTGGAAGTGTCAAGTGGAAGCCGCGATACAATTCACGTGAGTGGATATTGTTCATTCCTCGATTTCAAAAGAATCGCTATAAAAAAGAAACGTGACGATTGGATGAGTCGAGCGTGACACGGCCTGTATCGTATCATATTATAAAAGAATTGGGTCCATCAGATCCGACTTATGACACGGTCAACTATAGTTTCAGTGATGTCAAAAATATTTTTAAATTTAATTACTTTTATTATTTGATTCATCATGATTGAATTTGTTCTTAATAATTTGTTCTTAATAATGTAATGTATATGTTAAACCCACGATTTTAACATGAACTCAACTCCTTACTTTTTGGTTGTTAAGTCCGTGATTTTATAATTTTTGTTAAAATTATAAATATATTTTTATAAAATATAAAAATTATTTTAAAAATAAAAAATTAATTAGATTTCACTTTTTTTCACTTCTCATAAATCTCACATTCTCTTAGATATGACCATAGACTCATATTTTATAGATAAATACGGATATCCGTAAATATATTCACACTTGTGATAGATATACTTATATTTATACTCACAAAATAATAAAATGTTATCTTATGATATTTATACATTTTTATAGATAAAATATGATATTGGTACATCCGTACTAAACTCAATTTATTTACGTCCCTGCACTGGCGGAGCCAGGGGGGCAGGGGGGGGGGCAATTGCCCCCCCTTGATTTATTTATATTTGCCCCCTAGGCCCCATTGTAAAAATAAAAAAGAAAATGTTAAAAAGAAGAGCCGGAATCAGCAACAGTCCTTGCACTGTCGACTCGCCTTTCCTCTTCATGATTGGTCCTCCCACCTTTATAGTGGACCCTTTATTCTGTACCCTCCCATCATATTATCTCCCCCCATCGCTGCACTGTGTGGCCTCCTGATGTGATCTACCCTCAAACGTACGAGGAAAGGATACGGTATTTGGTACTTTAAAGGCTAATTGGCCGTGTGTGATGTATAATGTATGTATCTTATGCCATTCTGCACACTTAAACATGAAAAGCCTTCTCATATTCTGCCATTATGCACACCTAAATACGTGAAAAGTGAAAACGTAGCAGTGGCACGTCGGCAGCGATTCTCTCTCTGTGTGACTGCGTCTTGCTTGAAGGAAGGGAGAGAAAAAGAGAGATTGAAAAAGAAAGAAGAAGCAAGAGAGAATGAGCTCGCTCTTGTGAGGCTTATTTATGATGTTGTTTGTTCTCCTGAACCTGAAGTTTTTGATTTGGGGATTTATTCTGTGTAAGGTAATCTCGTATTCTTCCACTCTCTTATTTGTAGTCCTCAAGATTTGGACATATCTCGAGAGAGGAAATATGTACTATTATTTTTCATAGTAGAGTGTTGTCGATTTATCCCGTGATTTTTTCCCCTCCATGTCGTGGGGGTTTTTTGACGCTAAAAATCCAGTTCATATTATGTGTGATTGTGCTTGCGTTGGTTTGGTGATTTTTCGACTCGAGTACTTGCATATATATGGCATAAAAATTATTGTGATTGTGCATGAACGTCAAAAGATGTACGGATAACTTTATTTCCATGTTGATTCTTCGATTACACATGTTTTGTGCTTAGATTTATTTTTTTAACTCCCCAACAAGTAGAACCGTAAAAAGGTATTGCAGCTGCTTGCTAAAAAATTTTGTCTGTAGCCGTACAGGTTTGCTTCGCAGAAATAAAAAAAGTCTATCGAGTTGTGCACAGAAATAAAAAAGACTATCGGGTATTTTATTGAGGACTATTTTTCTACCCATTTGGAGAGTTTTAACATGAGGCAATAATGTAACACTTTCAAAATATGAAGACTCGTCGTGGACAACTCACTTGTAAAATGTCTTCTATTTAAATGAAAATGAATAAATTTTATTATATTAATTTTATTTTACCCCCCTTTCAAATATTCCTGGCTCCGCCACTGCGTCCCTGCGTGGTTCCATCAAATTCAATGTGTATATTTATCTAGAATTTTCCAAGTCCATTTGCGCTCGACTTAAGTTTTAATCAAGTGTTAAAATGGTAGACTTTTTTTGGTCACGGCATTCGTCACTTGCAGGAAGCAGTCAAGCATAAAATTTTAAAGGTACGTGGGTTACATTTTATAATATCTAGATTTTTATCTATTATATATTTTTTATACATAATATTAATACTTTTCATGATACGTGTGTAAATATGAATATAAGAATGAGAAATCTATATTTTTATTTTGGTAATAATTTATATGCAAAAATCTTCCAAAAAATGTTTGAACAATGTCACTTAATTTGATTGAAAGATGATAAAATGGAGGAGCGAAGAACACTCCATTCAACATTTTTCAGATTTTACACTGAACAAATTATTAATTTAATAATTATAGATGCAGAAAATGGAAGTATCTACTAAGCATGCTTACTCGTACAGGGTGGATTTGATCTTTTAATCAGATAACCGTGCATATAATTCCTAGTAACATATCTTGTCACGTTTTTGTTTTTAATAGATCCGTGAACAGGTCTGGTTATTATACGGATCCGTTTCGAATATAATTATATATTGATAGATAATATTTAAATTTATGTTCATTTTTAGTTATAAATAATATTTGAATTTGAGTCGAAACAGAAACACATATTATACTATTCGTTTAGTAAAATATCCGTCTATAATATCATATAGAATTAATTATTAATATTTTAATAATATATTATAAAATATAAAATATGATAGAATATATATATATTTATTTAATATTTTTTAATTTTATTCATCCTTTTAATAAAATTGAGAATAATCTCACCTAGAATATGTTAAATTGTGGAATATTTTAAAATCAGATCAAATAATTTGAATAATTTATATATTTTTAAATAACGATATGATAGATAACCGTTGCGTTAATTATATATTTTTAAATATAATATATTCTATGTTAAGATAATGTCATTCAATAGTTTAGTTGTTTATAAATGTTCCACTTCAACGTGATTTGGGTTTTAAACTTCCAAGGCGCATGTGTACTTTTTTTAATTTTTTAATTGAAGGTAACTTTTTTTGAAAGATATGATCATTTCTAACATTTGAACTCAATACTTGACCCATTTAAATCGCACACCTTAATCAAATAAATTAATAAATTATGTAAACATTATTTAATAATTTTATTTATGATAAATATGTCAAAAAATACACAATAATCGATACAGTTGGTACGAACTTACATCAAACCCTACTTAATAGTTAATATTGTTCTCGGTAATTTTTATCTTGTATATGCATAGTAAGGTACATCTTGTTATGCAGCCACCTAATGGATGGGTAGAATAGCAAATCTGCTATGATCATCTGGGTCATTAGTGTAGAAATCTCTCGACTAGAATAAAAGAGTTTTTTATAAAAGTACTCCTTTTACAAGTTTATTTTAAGAATTGTCTCTTCTTTTCATACTATATTTTTTAATAATCTCATTACATCATAATATTTTCAAAAACATTATTATTGTCACCGGCTATTAACATTCCATTAAAATCCCTTAAAATTTAACCTTAGTTAGTCTTTAACTCAATGAAAAAGGATCAAAATACCCTTAATTTCTCGTGAACTTCTCTCTCTTCACTGTCTCTTATTCTCTCTCGTTGGTGCAATATATTAATCAAAATAACTCCTTTTATAAGGTTATTTTTATCTAAAATTTTAATTTTATGAATGAAAATAAAACAATTTAAATATTCAAGGGAAGTTACCTACAAATGATATTTTTGGCACCATATTAATATATGAAGGTTATTAAAAATAATATAAAAATAAGAAGAGAAATGTTCCAAATAAACTTGTAATGAAGGTGTTTTTGAAAAAATCCCAAAAATAACAATGTTTGAAATTACGTCCTCCCACGAGAGTACCTATAAATACTTTGATCAAAATAAATTTCTTAAAGATATTGATTTAGATGCATATAGCTCTACATATACCAACATTAAGTAGATGTATTTGTTCAATGGCATGGAAATTAATACGGTTGAGACCTAGTCAACCATACTTCAAATCAACCTTCTATATCTATAGATATTTGTGGATCATATCTAGAGGTGACCATGATTTGGTTTTGTTAGCATTTACGCCTAAAGTTTATTAATTGGGTGCCCATTAAAGTCAACCAATTAGGACATGACCCAAGTCTTGCTTGGATTTGGACAACCTATACTTGACCCACACTAGAAACCCACCAAAGGTGGGATTGTGACGAATTAAGAGAGGAAGGAGTATCCTCCCTTTGATGTTTAAATCAGGCTTAGATTTCACCTTGGGTGAGTTGCCCTCTCTCCTAGTCAAGTACAGACTCTAATCCTAATAAGGAAGAGAACTCCTCGATAGACTGCTTTTTGATTGGACTGCTATTTCGTGTATCTCTATAAATAAGATGGTAGGGAGAGGGAAAGCAGGAGAGAGACCCAAATATTTCCATTAGCCCTAGGAGAGAGGGAGAGAGAGAGAGTAGCGGCCTCCCTTGCGAGCACCTCCTCGCCGCCCCCATCCTGACCGGTCAGTCATTGCCACTACTCATCGTCGCCGCTGCTGCTCTCCCCATTGCCCTCGCCTCGTCGCTGCCTCTCCGTCGCAGCTGTGGTGACGTCACGTGGATGGCGGCGACGAGCGGAGCGCGCGGGCTCATTTTGCTACGAGACAGAAAAAGAGAATAGAGAAGATACCACCACGGGAGATTACTCCGGTGGGGCGTGCAGAACAGACACAATGTAGCAATATATGTAGATTAAACGGCCATAGCGAGAAATGACTCTCCGCGACCTCGGGGGATGGGAATAGTGCAGAATTTAAATGACAGCCATTTAAACGGTCATTGCGGGAAGTGACTCGCCGCGGCCTCGAGAATATGAGAAGATATGAAAATAATACAGAATATAAATGACAGAAATTTAAACGGCCATTGTGAGAAGTGACTCGTCGCGGCCTCAAAAATATGAGCAGATATGAGAGTAACACAAGATATAAGTAGCATGAATTTAAACGGCCATTGCGGGAAGTGACTCGCAGCGGCCTCGAGAATATAAGCAGATATGAGAATAACACAAGATATAAGTAGCAGAAATTTAAACGGTCATTGCGGGAAGTGACTCGCCGCGGCCTCGAGAATATGAGCGGATATGAGAGCATCAGAGAATATAAATGACAGAAATTTAAACGGCCATTGCGGGAAGTAACTCGCCGCAGCCTCGAAGATATGACAGATATAAGAACAACACAGAATATAAGTGGCAAAAATTTAAAGGGTCATTATGGGAAGTAACTCGCCGCGGCCTCGAAGATATGACAGATATAAGAATAGCACAGAATATAAGTAGCAGAAATTAAACGGCCATTGCGGAAAATGACTCGTCGCGGCCTCGAGGATATGATGTGATCGTCAGGGACCGGAGACCCCAAAATAAGAAGAGTGATCGCGCTTACCTCAAAAGCGGGAAATGGCGGGTTGCTTCTTCCTCTCCCTTCGGTCGGCCGATGGAGAGGGCCTTCCTTGGTTACCCTTGCAAAAGAGGAAACAGACAGATAACAAGTGAATCAGAAAAATGGCAGTGTAGTATTAGTCCCATGTGATGAAAAATGATGAAATCATGGCGAGACACACACCTGGTTGGTGTTATTTTTAAACCTCTCTCGGACACGAGTAGGAGGAAAATGCTATGATTAATGGAAGATCATGCAAACGTGCATAAAAACGGATCTCTCTTATGAAGGGAGATGACAGTTGACGGGATGATGCATGCGACAGAAATGACATAAGAGAAGGGGAGAGAATGGCTTATTGAAGATGCCGACGGCGGGATTCGGCTGAGCATCGGCAGCATATGAACGAGGTGGAAGCAGAATGGATGGAGCTAGCCTTCCTCTCGCGAGCGCGGGCACCCGAAAATTCGACAGAACCTCCTCCTGCAAAAGATCCACGGGTTAGGAAAGGGATCCGACAGAGTCTCTCCTTCCTCTGTCGGATCTGAAGCCCTCTCCCTTCGAGGGAGGGGGTCCTCTATTTATAGAGGAGATTTTGATTGAGGCGTTCAGGCTCTTGGACGCCTCAATCTTGAGACGTCCGGGACCCCGGACGCGCCCATCCTCACCCACCGAATCGCCGTCGGAAGCCGTCGATAGTGGAGAAAGCGCGTGATTTCGGCGCGTAACCGTGACTCTCGAAGGACGCGTTTGGGCTACAAGACGTCTCTATGATTGGATTTATTCGAAACGTCAAACTAAACGGCCGGAACGACGCCGCGTGCGCGCTGCACGAGGCTTCTGAAGAAGGCGTCTAAGGTCCTTGACACGTCAAGGTGAGACGTCTAATTAGCTTGACACGTCAAAAAATTTTCACAAAAAAATTTAAAAAAATGTAAAAAAATTCATAAAAATAAGAAATCACCAAAGTAATTAAAAATGTGAAGGCAACCTTGGGTATCATAGTGTAATATGAGATTTACTCACGGTAATGTCAAAACGGCGTGTTTACAGTTGTCCCGCCTTGGCGTCTGTTTTACAAGGGAGTGGCACGTAGTGGAGTGACATAGAAATAGAATGAAATGGAGTGGGAACGAACTGAAAAGTAGATGACAATGTGTGATGAGACACGTTCTGAACATTACGGTTTGGAGTGTTTTCAGAGTTTCAATGATACGACCTTGAAGAATGTCTTCTGAATTCAACAATTACCTGGACGAAAATCAAATAAGGAAGGGGAAGATGTGCTCTCAGGCACAAATAGAAAAAGGGACCAACTTCTCTGTGTGGAAGTACATGGGTCGTAAACCTGCAGGTTTCACCTTTGGGGAGCGGTTACCAGCCAATGTGGAAGTGCTGCGGCCAAGGTGGGTCAAATGGAGTAAAAGTAAAGGAATATTTGAGGATCAGTCCAAACAAGGGTCTCTTTTGAAAGAACAGCCCAGAGCTGTCTCAAGGAAACTCAGTATCTCATTCGGTGTGGAATATCTCATATTATAAGAACTTAAGCACATCGGCCTTCACAATCGAATTACCTTGAATGATCTTCCGCAATGGAATCAAAGTCCTACGTGAATGCATGCTGGGTTTAAAGGAAAACTTAAAACAAACTAAAATAGAAAATAGTTAAGGATAATATTGTCAAGTTGTTAAGAATGGATCAGGATACCGATCCGGTGAGCTGACACTGAGCCGGGACCCGTTTATCCACCCACCAACTCACTGGGTGGAACCATCGTCTCCATGCTTTTACAACTTAAAGGCTTATCCGTACAACTTAAATTTCTCTGAAATCATCACTATTTTTGTTGAAGGGGAACTCAAATTCCAGAGTCATTCAGGTCGCAAGGTCCTTGACGTGCTCTAGTAGCGTAACTATTATATAATATAATGCATGACACGGTAGGACCGGTCACCGAATGATGACGGTAGAAGACGGCACAGTGGTGTCCACTAGTGAAACCTGCACTGATCAACATCATTAAAAGCAGCAGAATTGTACCACAACGCAAGGGGGGTCGAGACAGAATACTTTTTGCTAAAGTCAACAACGACGATTCATCATTGATGAGACGTGTTTTGGCTTTTACACCCTTCCCTTCGTATAAATACCCCCCTTGCCTAGTTCAACCAAATGCACCAAGACTTAGGAGGAGGAGAAGGATCTTGGTTCTTTCAGGATGAAAGGCGAGTCTTCCCATCCTATGAAGAGGAGCAGGCCTAGCAGCGAACTCAGGCGACTCTCCGACCTCGAAGGACATCTGAGTGAGATGATCCAGTTACGTATGGTGAGTTGATTCATTTCAAATTTCCTGTATGACCTCTCTTTCACCTTTTTTTTCTCCCTTGTCTTTCTCCTTCTTTTCCAGCCGTATCCTCTCTTCCTAGGCCCGAGGAAGTTCTCCAAATTACTGTGACTATCGAAGCTAACTTCCAACATTTCCATCGGCATGAAGGCCATAATTACGAGGTTGCATCTTCAAGGGCTCATGGTTCACGCCAAGCATTACGAAAAGAGTCGCATGGACTAAGCGGCTATGGGTGCGCTGGTGGAGATCTGGCATCCTCAGACTCATACTTTCGTTTTCCCCACCTTCGAGGCGACCATCCTTCTGGAGGAGGTGGAACTCTTGATCGGGTTGAAAAGATTCAAAAGGGATGGCATGATAAAGATCACGCCGATGCTGAAGAAAGTGACTTTCGGGGACGTCCTCGGAAGCTTCATGCCGTCTGGTACTGTTAGAAACGTCTAGACTCAGAAGAGAATTAACCTACAAAAGCTTACGGAATGGGTCATGGATACCCTGAGAGGATTGCCAGACGATGATCGTTTGGAAGAAATCATGAAGGGATTCACAATCTGTTTGGCAGGTGCTCTCTTATTCTTTTATACCGACAATATAGTGGAGGAAGATCAACTGAGCGCCATCTGTGAAATTTGGAATGGCAAAAGGGTGGGACCTGACGTTCTTGCTTACCTTTACAGTGGCCTTACTGCTTCCAGCATGGGTAAGTCTCCTTTTAGTTGCGCACTTCTTCTGAATTGCTGGGTTGATTTACATTTCAAATTTGATCACCGTGAGGGGATGCCAACTGTCTCGAAGCTCTTTCAACAAAACCCCCTTTATCACATAGCCGATGTATTAGACTATTGTGGTAATATAGTGAACTGCGTTCCGTGACTGAGAAAGCGTGAAGACTGGAGATCTCACTTCAGAACTATGACGCAAGGCTTCTTCACTTGTGCACCGGCATGTCTACTCTCGCGCGAACTCCTCACGAGGTCTTCCCCCGAAGCTGAACTCCAACTCATTGGCGCGACTGAGTTTGTTCTTTACAACGCGCATCGGTGCTGCATTCAAATCGGCCTTCCCCGTCATTCGTTCCCACTGTTATCTCGCGTCGCTCCTCTAAGGAAGAGTGAGTTGGGCGCGGAAGGAGATGCAAAGTAAGTGAAGGCCATCAAAGTGTCGTGGAAGACGAGCATTCCGGGAAAGGCATTAGTGCACGTAGAGGAAGAACGTGAGCTGTGAAGGGCTTATGTAATCGAACTGGGGAAGTTAAGGCCTGAAGTGCCTAAGCCCCTAATGTAGCTCACTCTGTTGTTTTAATGGAATAAATGCGAAGTTAAAAATTTTTGAATCATTGTTCCCCTTATTATATATATATATATTATTATTTATTTTATTTATTATGAACGCGTCCAGACTCTTGGACGCTCCAAAAAAATTTTTATGGACGCGTCCAGGCTCCTAGACGTTCCAATTTTTTCCCTTTTTCTTTTTTTTATGGATGCATCTAGACTCCTGGACGCTTCAAAAAAAAAATTTTATGGACACGTCCAGGCTCCTTGACGCTCCAATTTTTTTCTTTTTTCTTTTTTTTATGGACGCGTCCAGGCGCCTGGACGCTCCACATTTTTGAATTTGGGGTATAAAAGGTCGTCCACGCGGCCTTTTCTCCTTCCCATTCAAACAAACGAACCTCCTCTCCCTCAGACTTCTCATCTCTCCCCATTCGATCTATTCTCGGTCCTAATAGAGCACGGGGGCCCAAGCCAGGGTGAAGAGAAGCGGAAACGAGTTGCTCGTCGTCCGCGGAGGTCCTAGGATCGCGCGGAGGAGGCCGCCGTGGAGGAGGAGGCCGTCGTGGAAGAGGAGGCGCTTCCCTTGACCGTGGAAGGCCTCGATGGGCCTGGTGGAGCAGGAGAGGAAGAGCATGACCCGGTAAGCCGCCTAGAAATCCCTCTTGTTACTTTACTTTGTGATTTTATGCGAAAAATGAGACCAGAGATGGTGTTCGGCCGGAGGTGAAGGTGGAATGATTGAGGCGTCCAGGTCAGTGGATGCCTCAATGAAACATTTTTTTATATTATAGATAAATAATCTAAATAAATAATAAAAATACCCAAATTATTAAGGCGTCAAAGGGCACTGACGCGTCACTTTTTTTTAAAATAGATAAATAATCAAAATAAATAATAAAAATACCCAAATTATTGAGACGTCAAAGGGCATTGACGCATTACTTTTTTTGTAAAAAAATAGATAAATAATCAAAATAAATAATAAAAATACCAAAATTATTGAGACGTCAAAGGGCATTGACGCGTTACTTTTTTTGTAATATATAAAAAAATAATAGTAGTAGTAAAAAATAAATTATGAAGGCGTCTAAGGAGTTGGACGCATCATTTTTTTATTTTTTTAATATATATATATGTATATATATATATATACATTATGTTGTTCATTATTTGTGGCTCTGATATAATTTCTTTTATTTTTAGTGTGTAGGGCGTGATGAGGAGCCGGATCAGCTGGTTCCTGGTAGTGGCGACGTATCGAGGGCTGTCGGACTTCCAGAGGGCCCGAGTGGACGCCATGGGTTCAGGACGTTCTTGCGGATCGAGCCCTTCCGGCTCGACTTGCCCCTCGTCCAGGCGTTGAGGGAGCGTTAGCACGCGCCGAGTCGAGCATTTCTGATGCCCTGGGGGCATATGGTGCCGACGCTGGAGGACGTAGTCCGGATCACCGGACTACGGGTGGATGGGGAGGCCGTCAGTGGAGTTACCTACCCCGACTACAGAGAGAGTGCCCTGGAGTTGTTAGGGCTGGGGACGAGCACGACTGACAGAGACAACAAGACAGTCGATCATGTAGACATCATGAAGGAGCTCGGATTCGTGGACTCGCGCCAGCATGTTAGTGAGAGCGGGGCAGAGTTCCTGGCGCGGCTAGAGGAGGCAGCTCGGTGAGCTTTTAGCCAGGACGCGGGTGACCGAGAGTGGACGGACCTGGACCTTCGGAGGTTCCTCTTCTTCCTACTGGGTCGCCTTCTGCTGGGGACGAAGGGGGACGACATTCACTGTCATTTCCTAGGGATCCTGGCAGACCTAGACCGAGTGGGGCACTACGCGTGGGGAGCAGCCCTACTCGCCCACTTGATTGCTGATCTTTCTCAGGGGATAGAGAAGGAGACGACAGTCGGCGGCTTCACGCCTTTCCTCCAGGTAAACATTTCATTTATGTATTTTACAATGATTCCTAGTTTATAGTCATGTAATTATTGGTACTAATGACGTATGATGGATGCAGGTATGAAGCTATTACTACCTCCCGATGGGGAGAGCCAGGTAATGGAACCGGATAGCCGTACCCCTAGTGCGGCGGTGGAGGCCGGTCACGACTGCGGCATCGCGCAGCTACCAACTGACGTCGCTTTGACGTGAGCTGACCGAGTACCCTGAGACCATGGTATGATGTATATGATTTTTTGTGCGTTTTGTTTACTAGAGTGGGGACTGATGCATGTATGGTGATGCAGGTGGTATGGAGGCCTTACCTGGGCATGGCCGACGCTGGCCAACCTTGGGTCGTAGCGGGCCGACCTCATTTCGGGCGAGACTTGTGGGTCCACCATCTGAACGAGATCGAGCAATTGCGGCTCAGGATAGTCATGGGAACCCTGGGGCTTGCCCAGGAGTGGGTGGAGGTAGACGAGTCGAGCCACATCGGACGGAAGACCCGGGGCAAGGCAAAGCTCGCGGACTGGCGTACGCGGTTTCCTGCACAGTACTAGGACTGGCAACAAGGTGACGTTCTGTTGGTGTCCCATGTGCAGGACAACGCCGACTACCTGCGACGGTACCGAGACACATACGCAGGACGCCTTTACCTAGGGAGGCCAGTAAGGGTAAGTATGAAACGTGGATTTCTTCTCTTTTGATGCAAATGCATGTGACATTAATCTATATGCTCATGAATGCAGGATGCTCGTGACACCATTATCATCGACCTGCAGGCCCAGCGGACAGCTGCCAGGCAGCAGTTGACAGCCACTCGTCAGGAGCTGGACATCCTGGTGAGTCTATATAATGCATAATCATCATTTTTTTTTGCGTCACCTGGATTCCTGGTGCTTAGCCTCTTACTGTCGTTTGTTGTTATGTGTTTCAGCGTGTCCATTAGGCGGCGGCGGCTGGGATGACTGGTGAGGCGGCTTCCAGCTCGCGAGCCCCTCCTCCGGAGGTCTCTTCTCTCCAGGAGCAGTTGGCGGGCGAGGTGGCCCGTGCTGAGGAGGTTGAGCGTGACCAGGCGGCTCGGGTGAGTGTTTGCTTGACACGGGTTACCTTTTCTGCATATTCCCTTTCTTTTGTTGACTTCAATATGGGCTTTGACAGGTGACGGAGATTCGAGATGCACTGGCTCTTGCGGTCCGTGCAGAGGAGGAGCGTGACGTCTGGGTGGCGGAGCGTGACGCTCGGATAGCGGAGCTAGAGGAGGACCGACGACGACGAGAGGCGGAGGAGCTTCCTCGCGACGTGCTAGAGTTACGGATTGCCCTTGAGGTGTCGAGGAGAGAGGCAGAGAGAGAGAGAGCAGAGAGGGAGAGGGAGAGGGTGGAAAGGAGGGCAGAGTGGGAGAGGGAGAGGCTGGAGAGGAGGGCTTTGGAGGCCCAGATGACGGAGCTCCGAGTGAGTCTCGGTACGGCAGAGGGGAGGCTGCGAGAGAGTAAGGAGCGGTACCAGATAGTGAAGGAGTGGCGGCGCGCCTTCGACAGTCTGGTACCTTTTCTGTAGGCAGCTTCCTAGTTTCTTTGGCTGAGGAGCGGCGCCATGCGTTCGAGGCCGGCCAGGCACCACAGGGCGAGGGGGTGATAAGTGTCCATTCTCTATGACAATTCATCGCATGTACACCATTTTATGTGCATATAATTAGGCAATTATGCATAATCTATCGTTAATCTCAACTTCACATGTAGATTGGATCTTTCACGTAAATTAATTAATTTAGCGATTTTATTTAATAAAATAGAGTTGAGAGTCATGAACATTAATTCTCCATTACATAATTACGAGCAATGGTGATTCATGTGCATATTATGGTAATTTTTATGGATTAAATTATAATTCTATGTGTGTAGGACACCGAAGGTAATTGTAAAAGAAGTCGGGGGTAAAACTGTCATCACCGCTTTGACTAAGTCAAAAGTACATATTTTGATTGGAGGCAAAAGAAATTTCAAAAGTTTAAAATTGAGGAAAAGAAACACATATTTTGGTTGGAGGGAAAATTGAATTCAAAGTTTGAAATAAAGGAGAGACATGATGAGCCTTAGGAAAGGGGGTGCCCACCTCCTTTTTCTTTTCTCCATACATCATCTTCTACCTAAATCCCAGTCATCTATCTCCTTTTGATACAATCTTCATTGACCTAACTTTCCCTATAAATAGCCCATGACAAAGAGGAGAATGGGAGTCCTTCTTTTGGTAATTTTTCACTCTCCCTCTCCCTCTCACATCTTAAGTCATCGATTTATCTCCCTTCGGTTCATTTTCTGCTCTTGCACTCTTCATGTAAGTTCTTCATTGTTAAATGCTCTGCAACTTCTTCTTCTATATCATCTTCTAATTCTTTCTTGTTTTAAAGTTATTTCATAGTTTTCACTGTACTATCATGTTCATCTGCGAATCAGTATTTCTCTCTGATTCTTCCCCTTATTTCTCCCATTTCTGATTCTTTTCTCCTATTCATTTCTTCACAAAAGTTCTTCCTTTTTAAATGCTTTACAACTTCTTCATCTGCATCATCTTGTAATTTCTTCTAGTTTTAAAGTTATCTTCTCTTTTTTAAGGTGCTATCTTCCCATTTGTACTGTTAATCCGAGATGTTAGCCTCTGTTCTTCCTCCCTTTTGAAACCCTTCCACTCTTCTTTTCTCTCTGAATTTTTCATCAAAGTTCTTCCTCTCTTATAGATCTATATTTTCTTCTTCTATCACTTCCTCCAATTCTTCTTCGTTTACGAGTTATACTTATTTTCTCACTATCTTACTTTCTCATCTTCTTCCTTCTTCATCTCCACACAAATCCTTCTACACTCCTCTCTATATTTCTCTCCAAAGTGTGTCCTTCACAACTCTCCTTGTACGGCGACGTGCACATCAAGGCGGGTGATGTACCAAGGCTCGTGACGTGGACGACGATGACTTCTTCATTCACCTCTTTTTACGGCGATCTTCATCTTGACTATATTCTTTCCCATTTTCTTTATTTTATGAGTTGTAATTTTTCATTTTCATTGAGTATATTTTTCACTTCCATCTTAATAAAAGTTCATCTTTACAAATTGTGGTTGTCTTAGTTCCTATTTCTATCTATTCTAAGTTCTTTTCTTTACCCCTCTCATCTTCTTTAGTGAGTTTATTTTCATACAATTTATTTTTTCTTAGATTAATCTCACTCAAAACTCGAATTTTCAAAGCATAAGGATATTTTTCCAACTTGTTCCAAAATATTATTTCATTCTCGTGGGATCGATTCCACTTATCACTATACTTGATTTTTCGATCTTTAAAAGTGAGTGAGTGCGAATATTTTGAAATTATAGCACGTCTTTTCAACGACGGGTTTGTGACTATCAATTTTTGGCGCCGTTGCCGGGGAGGAAATTATTTTTCATAGTTGGATATTCTTGTGTTTGATATGTATATTTGTATATTAATTTTTTTATTTTTATTTTACAAAAAAAAGAAAAAATCAAAAAAAAATCAAAGAAAGAGGAAAATTGGTTTTGAAATTCTTAGAAAATGAAGCGTTGCGGAAAATCTGGAACTATAGCAGTGAAGCGTCGCTAAAGGGCTGAAACGTAGGAACATGTTGTATTTTTTCGATTTCTGAAAAATCTTTTAAAAAATTTAAAAAATTTTTAAAAAAATTATAAAAATTAAAAAAAATCAGAACATATAAAAATATCATTTTAGACTTCATTTTGTAATAAATTTACATATCTTTGTCATTTTATTATTTATACCTTCTTGTATTCATCTCCTATTGAAAAATTTAAAAAAAAATAAAATAAAAAAATAAAATTATGCTGGCTAGATAGTTTCATTAACAAAAAAAAGAACAAATCATTTGCACCAAAAATAAAAGATTTCATTCAAGAGTAGAAATCACATCATCCATGTTCTAGGTCATGCATCATTTAACATAGGATTTTTTCTTTTTTTTTTTAAATTTCTGTCATTACATTTTGGAGATTGCAAGGGGCAAGGTACGTTCTACTTATCCTATTCTAGCATGCATATTACATAAAAATTCATTGTTTAAAATTATGGTGTGTATTTTATTTCAAAATATTCTAAGGGTAACACCCCTAAATAACATAAGGTGGGGATTTCATCACCCTTCCTTATCTCATAAATCATATTTTCCTTATATTTTTGCATGACCTAAGCTTTAAATAAAAGTCAGTAGACATTGGCCCTAGGATCACACTGTGATTTTAGTACGATTTGAGTTTACCCTCTTATGGAAAGCGGTGCGTAAGGTAAGACGGTCGGACGGCAAACGCCTTAAGCGTGATTGTTGTTTGACATAATTAGGTCCCTACGAAAGTAGGGGGAGCCTCCCACTACCCCACCCCTTACCTGGCCGGTGAAAATATTGAGGGTGAACTTAAATTACACTTTAGTCATTTTGTGAAATCATATTTGTAGGTCTAGGTCACATCTAGGTCATTGGGTAAATTGTGTGTCAACTTGTTTGTATATGTAAAAAAATAAAATAAAAAAATAAAATAAAATAAAAAGATTTTTTTTATAAAATACAACAAAAAATTAAAATTAAAATTAAAAAAATCATCTCTTTTTCTTGGACCTTTTGCATTGTCATATCCACTTTTGTTCAGGCCCATTAATATATTCTTTCATGTTCAACCATACGGACTATTTGAATTCAAATCCTGCATTTATCCATTGTCATCAAACTCCTTCACTCTTTCACAATGGGGTTAATAATTCATGTTTCACCCAAGAACTTTATCAATTGTCATCGAATTTTTTCCACCTCTTTCTCTCACACAAATCCATATCCTAGGTGGGACGACCAACAATCATCTTCTTGAGCACATTACCGAGACCCCATGCAAAATCTTTCAAGCTTACACTTTTCAGATTGGGCTTCATATTCCAATGATCCTTACAATCAAGCCCATTCCCAAGGATAACTCATCTACTCCCCCCTACCTCAGTACCAGACTGACTTCTATTCTGATTGTTACTCACCACAGTCTGAGTGCCACCCAACCTATCCAACTCCTCCAAAGTCTGATAAGGAGGATAGGTTCAACCAAATGACTAAACTCATCTTGACCAATCAGCAGTCCCTTAAAGCTCAGAGCTAAATTATCCAAGTCCAGCTTGACCAACTTGATAGAGAGCTTGAAATGGACTAACATGCTAGCCTCCCCACAGAAAACTTTGAAAATCTATTTCCTGATTACGATTATAATATCACATTGAATGATCCATCCATCAATTATCAATTCAACAACTCTCAAATAATTTTTGATGATGAGAATAACATGGAGTAGCCATATCAAGAAAATTGGGGGGAAGCTAATGAATCTCAATTTGTAATGGTCAAGGAGAATAATGAGAAGTCTAAGTTGGGGGGAGAACAAGAGAAAAATGAAAATCAAATTTGGGCCCCAAACTCTAATGACTATTATGATGCAGCCCAACATACAAATCATTCTTCTCCTTGCTATTCATCTCTTTCACCCTCAGATGATAACCCAGATGATCAATTCAATCAGTTAATTCTCCAAAGTCAATCCCTACAAGAGCAAATCAATAGGCTGACTAAGGAAGTCAAAAACATGGAGGGAGATCAATTTTTTGATTACTCTAGACCCACTCTTACTCATCAAATTCTTGATACTGACTACGATCAATCCTTAAATTCCTATTATCATAACATTCAGATCCACTGTGATTCAGAAGATGAAGGAATTATAGAGAGATATTGTCAAGAAAATTTGAATAAGGAACCTACAAACTTTGAGGGGATCGAGGAATTTGCTGGAAAAGAAATAAAAGAAGGTGATGACCTAATGAATGATCATATTCTCCCTCCTAAAATTGAATTTAAGAAGCTTGTGCTTGATTATCTTTGTGAGAAGAATGCTAGAGAGGTGGATGATCTCAAGTTGAGGGGTGTGGACGCACTTTTTGCTTAAATCGTTGGCGCATTCGTTTATTGGTTTATTAAGTGCGTGGGCGTGCCAGTCACGAAGTGACGATTTATTATGTGCTCGATCTGACTCGGTCAGACGATTGTGTGGTTCGTGTCGGGACCAAAACCCGCCGCGCCATAAAGGTCACGACGTCATTTACATCTCCCATACGAGGGAACACCCTTGATTAATCGCCGAGAATCAGGGCCTCATGGCCAGGAAATTAATTGCATGGGAAGGCCTATTAGGAAGCGTTAAAATCCCCGTATGAGGGTGAGAAGAAAACATTCGCGGTCATGTCGGTCGTGTACTGACCAGTTAATATTCGGACGAATGTCCGGCTCGAGAAAAATGCGATCGTCACGGGGAAATCGGAATGCATGTATGCCGAGGTACGGTAGATTTATTGTTCAGAAGGACGGAAAGCGTTTGGCTAAACCGCGGTTGAAGCGGTCAAAAAATCAGTAAATCTGTTGGCCCGGTGCAAGAGCAAGCTGCGACCATACTGCGGTGGGTCCCCCGCGGTCGAAGTCAGGCTCACATGAGCGTCATTAATGTTTCCGGTGTCAAGGGACAACGGGGGGATATCCCTTGAATCAGCTGGAAAGCCCCGCATCTAGGGAAGCGAGCGTCCGAAACGTGTCGGTCATTCAGGAGACCGTTTAGTGTTCGGACGGGTGTCCGACTTGAGAATATCGTAGTCGTCGCGGGAGGACCTGGAACATATGTATGCCGGGATACGGTACATGTATTATTATGAGACACTGAAAACATTCGGTTAAATCTCGGTTAGTGTAGCATGAAACCAACGAATTTGTTGGCCCGGCACAAGATCGAGTCAGGACCATACCGGGGGCGCCTCCCGCGGTCCAAACGGGGCTTGCATGGGCATCATTAATGCTTTCGGTGCCGGAGGGCAACGAGCAAGAGTCCCGGGACTAGGTTCTAAAACTGAAAACGTGTTCAAAGGGAGCGGGCTGTAGGTCGTTGATATGGGTCAGCCAATGACTATAATCGGGACGGTACCGAGGTCCAAGCATAACCCACGAAGGCCTTATTGATATTCCCATGTGTAGGGTCCAGGGATGACGGGAGCCGTCTCGTTCTATTCCGATTTCTGTCGGTCACTTGCGGATCACTTGATATTCGGACAAGTGTCCATCTTGAAGGTATGACGTAGATAGAAACAACCCCGTACGAATGTATGCCGAGTTCGCGATAATTTCAATGAAAGAGCGGGGACAAATCCCGTTAGGATGAATCCGATTCAACAGGCTATTGGCCCAGAGCAATGCCGGGTTACGACCATGTCGGGATGGGAGCCGTCAGCCATATCGGTCACGCATGGCCCTTTTCATGTTCGAACACCGGTCCGTAATAGAAGCGCGGCGGGAATCGAGGTGAACCCGTTCAAAATGTCTGCCGAACGTGCGACAATTTTAGTAGTGGCTCGGAAGGGATCCGGCCCGAGAAACGAGTCCGATTTAATTGGAATATCAGCCCGAGACGAGGTCAGGTCGTGGCTATTTTGGGATAATTCTCAAGACTCAGGCCCAACCTGGAAGGGCGGCATGATTGTTCCTTCGGCATCGGGTCACGGGAGAGACGGGGCTGCGATGTGGATTTTACTATTCTTTTATCTGGGCTTTAAATTCTATATATGTTTATTTTATTACTTATTTTCCTTTTATGTATTTATTCCGGGTGATTTCTTCATTTTCGTTTATTATTATTACTATTATATTTCCTTATTATTATTATTATTATTATTATTTCACATTTTTTGTTTGTTTATTCCATATATATACTCATGTTTATTTATTTATCAGGATTTTTATTAATTTATTTTTATTATTTTTATTATTATATTATATATGTGTTCTTTTTGTTTTGGAGAGTGGGCCGTTAGAGGGCTAAAAAGGGCTGAAGGGGCGTGCCGACGAAGAACGACCAAGGTGTGCCGGCGAAGACAGGGGGAGCGTGCCGCCGAGGGGCTGGGAGAGTGTGCCGGCGAAGGGCGTGAGCGTGCCGTTGAGCGTAAAGAGAGCGTGTCGGTGAAGGGGTCGCGGGAACGTGCCGGCGAGGGACGCGAGCGGGCGTACCGGCGAAGGGTGTGCCGACCAAGGGCTCGAGCGGGTGTGCCGGCCAAGGGCTCGAGCGGGTGTGCCGGCCAAGGGTGGCTGGAGGGTGTACCGGCGAAGGCGGCGGAAAGGGCGTGCCGGCGAAGGTGGCTGAAGGGGGGCGTGCCGGCGAAGGGGATGGGGAGCCCACTCCTCTTCCATTCTTATGTCTCTTCATCTTTTCTTTTCTCTCTTGATTTTATTAAGTTTGCATGGGTTTCTTCTCTCTTTCTCTCGATTATCTTTCATTCTTTCTTTCACGAGGGCGAGTGTTCAAGTTGTTTAGTTGTCGTTCGATTTGGCTCTCTTTGAATTGATTGCGGTTCCCTTAACTCGGTTAAAGCGTTTTACCATTGTTCTTTTTATTTGTTTGTCACTTTCTTTTAGTCCTTTTTAACGTGTTATCGTTTCTAACGAAAATTCGGCAGCATCTCCCCTTGACCCGAGCGTAAGGGAGATACAGGGAACGCGCCCACATGGAGTGGCGGAACCCGACAACTGGAGGTGGGCGCCCGAGAGCGGCAACACCTTTAATAAAACTTCGAAAAACTCGGTGAGAACAACGGACCGGAGACCTCCCTAGGGCAGGCTAGGGAGTGCACCGGGTAAGGAGGGACGAGTGTGCCGGGCAAGGGAGGCACGAGAGGGCGTGCCGGACTGGGGGAAGCCCGGGTGTGCCGCTGAGGGGCTGTGTCGCTGAAGGGGGGGCAAGGGCGTGCCGCTGAAGGCGGCAGGAGCGTGTCGGTGTAGAGCCCCGTGGGCGTGCCGCTGGGGATGCCCAAGGGCGTGCCGTTGAAGGCATATGGAGAGTGTGCCGTTGGAGGCACGGCTAGGATGTGCCGCTGAGGGCACCCAGGGGTGGGCAAAGATAAAAATGCCCGGGAGGAAGCAAGCCCTAACGAAAGGAGAAAGGAGAAAGGGAAAGGGGCGTGAAACACCGAGGGATGCAAACACGGAAGAAAGGCTTTAGAAAGACGTCCAAAGAAAATATTTGCAAGCCTTCTACTTTTATTCTCGCAAAAGGAGTGCCCCAAGGGAGCTAATACATGGCGACGGAAAAGAAAAAAAGGGGGGGCAAGAAAGAAAGAAAGAAGATACAATGGGGGGAGCACGGACTTTTCCCCTTCCGGACCTCATCCTCTCTCTCCACTCACTCTTCTTCTCTTCCTCTCTTCACACCGACGGTGGTAGACGAGACAGCAACGGGGGGGAGAAGCCGGAGCCTCCCCTCTTCTTCTTCTTCTTCTCTTCGCTCAGGTGGCGGTGGACGGAGCAACGGGGGGAGGGAGGCAGAGCCTCCCCTCCTCTTCTTCTTCTCTTTTCTCTTCGCGCGGACGGCAGTTGACGGGGCAGCAGAGGGGGGGGGGCAGAGCCTCCCCTTCTCTTCTTCTCTTCTTCTCTTCTTCTTCTTCTTCTCTTCTTCTTCTTCCTCTTCTCTTTTCTGGCAGCTCGGTCGTGGCTCCCTCCACTGGCCTCTTCTCCCTCCTTTCTGTTCGCCTAAGAAGGGGCTTTTATACCCCCAGTGGCGGGAGCACTCGAACACGGTAGTCGGAGGCGAGAAACCGGAGGCATTGATTGGGGATTTAACCCGTCGTCCTTGGTGGCAGGGGGGAATAGGCAACGTGGCCCTCTCCCTGGGCGACACCCCAGCAAGCCCACTGCGCGCCAAGAATCCCTAGGGCATGGGCGTAAGATTTGATTTGTCGAAAGTGTCGGGGAAGAAAACGCCCACGTGTGCCGTTGAAGGGCCAGAACAGCGTGCCGTTGGAAGACCCAAGAAGTGTGCCATTGAAGGCTTGAAATAGCGTGCCGTTGAAGGCTTGAAATAGCGTGCCGTTGAAGGCCCAAGAAGTGTGCCACTGAAGGCTTGAAATGGTGTGCCGTTGAAGGCTTGAAATAGCGTGCCGTTGAAGGCCTGAGATAGTGTGCCGTTGAAGGCTTAAAATAGTTTGTCGTTGAAGGCTTAAAATAGTGTGCCATTGAAGGCACAAGGGGCATGCCGCTGAAGGCACATGGGGTGTGCCGCTGAAGGCACATGGGGTGTGCCGCTGAAGGGCCCAGGGGCGTACCGCTGAAGGGCTAAAGGGGGTACCGCTGAAGGCACGTGGGGCGTGCCGTTGAAGGCCATTGGGGCGTGCCGCTGAAGGCACATGGGGCGTGCCGTTG
Organism: Amorphophallus konjac; assembly: GCA_022559845.1. NCBI lineage: Eukaryota > Viridiplantae > Streptophyta > Magnoliopsida > Alismatales > Araceae > Amorphophallus > Amorphophallus konjac. Next base: position 25,619,403 of record CM040126.1, on the reverse strand, counting down.
AAGGGGCACATGGGGTATGCCGCTGAAGGCACATGGGGTGTGCCGTTGAAGGGGCACATGGGTGTGCCGCTGAAGGCCTGGGGCGTGCCGCTGAAGGCCATTGGGGCGTGCCGCTGAAGGCACATGGGGCGTGCCGTTGAAGGGGCACATGTGGTATGCCGCTGAAGGCCTAAATGGGCAGTTATGAGCCCGTTGTGAGCACGAGTTATGGCTTATTTGATTTTCTTCGAGGCTCATGGATTGTGGGGCTCTTGAGGGTTGAGTTCTCTTCACTGTCGTGACCCCAGAGATAGCTCCACGGCAGTATATGTGCGTTCGGGGAGTCCGGACGGCCCCGCTTTTTCACAGCTTCTTCAGTTGGAGTTGTTATTGGTGCTGGACTAGTTGGGATGTATGTGTGTGTAATTTTGCAAGTCCACAAGGGGAGAGACCGAAAATAATGAATCTCAAATCTATGATCAAATGTCTTTCCCCGAATTTGCTGAAACTCTCTTTGAAGATGGGAAGGAAGAAGAAGTGAAGATGGAACAAGAATTGAACATTTATTTGAACAATGAAGTTGGGGTTAATGAGGAATTGAATGAATTGAGTGTGCCACATGATAATTTCAATCTGGAGGAAAGGGTAGAGGTTTTGCCAATTCATGACCACAGTAATTCTTTTGACATTCTTCCAGTCGATTGGTCTGATTTTGCTCTAGCCGAGTTGGCAGATCCCATTGACTCTCACGACCATTATGTTGAGGAGCATGTTTCTTTGACTCTTGAGATTGATAATCTCCTTGACATTGATCAATTTATGGGAACCCGTCATCCTCCAATCTATTCTCACCTCAATAACATTCATGAAATTCTCAAAATTGAGGTGGAAAATAATTATTTGAGAGATGATAAGGTCTGCATTAATTCATTCACACCTTGTTCAGACCTTCAAGAGGAATATTTCATAATTGATGACATGATTTTTATCAATGTTCCTCCTCCATTCTATGATCAGGGTGGTCCTTTTGCAATGCCTCCACCCCGATATATGTTTTGCCCTTATACTCACCAGTTACAGTTGTTTCTCTTAGGACATGAAAAAGGAAATTTTGATAAGAATAAAATGCTCTGGTGGCTCATTTTAAAATCAACTCGTTGGTTATAGAGCTTACCTACGTCTGGCTGAAGACGTTAAACTTAGCGCTTCTTGGGAGGCAACCCATAGTTTTTATGATTTTCATGTGCTAATAAATGACTTCTTGGGAGGTAACCCAAGTGTTTCTTGTATTTTTTTTTGTAGGTGTGAATAAGGGATAAGTTGGGGGAGAGAAGATTACTTGCTCTGTTGTCCAAATCTTCAAAGCCAAGTACCGCCTTTCATTCCAGCAAGGATGTCCGTCGACGTTCACTTCCGTCAGGTTGTCCCGTTCCTTCACATATTTCATATCTACATTGTTCTATTATTTCATATTGTTCATGCCATTGAGGACAATGTCATTTAAGTTGGGGGGACGAAAATCATGCCATTGCACATGTTGCATTCATTTATACAACCTTATTTTTTTAAAATAAAAAAAATCCATTTGGAGTTTCATGATTCATGCTTCCATTGAAAGTAATTCTGGAATAGAAAAGATTGGGAGAAGGATGATGAAAATTTTATTTAATCTAGTCATAAAAAATTGATCTAAGAATCTCTTTAAAGTTTATGTGCACTTTAGAAAAATGAAAATCACTTGCACGCTAATGAAATATGACCGGACAAGTCTTCTGCTATTTTTGGTATGTTACCTGACATTTTGCACTTCGTAAAGAAGAGATCTTTTATAAGCTTTCTGCGAGGTTATCTATCAAAAATTAGTGCAAAAGCATAATTGAAAAAAAAATTGAGAAAAGAAAATACCATGAAAAATACTCCGAATCTGAGTAACCGGGCCTACTTCACCTAAGACGTGTTGAGATTCGCGTCAAAAGGATTAGGGAACCTTGATCTGTAAAATTAGACTTTCTTCGAGGTTCGCGTTAAACAGTGAAGGGTAGTGCAGCATCATGTGTGTAGAAAAATAAAATAAAAAAAAGATCCCTAAGGGACGAAGCAATAAGACAGATAAAAAGCTAATATGTTTAATGCTCTGATTAAGAGGTGCATGGTTGAAAGTCACTTATTTGGAATAACAAATGGGGGATGTAATTGTCTAAGCTGTGAATTTGGTAGTTACACATGCACAAGTGTAATTGAACTTTGATTTGAATTCTTAATCTTTTACTATTAAGTTCCTACATAAGGCTAGTGTACATTAATGATTCCAGATTCATAATCTTTGGTTGATTCTATGAAGGGAGAACTGGATATGAGAGTATGAATTTTACAAACTCTTGTTAGTCTTAAATTTTTATTTATTTACATTACTAAAGGACTAGCAATGAGTAAATTGGGGTGTGTGATAAGTGTCCATTCTCTATGATAATTCATCGCATGTACACTATTTTATGTGCATATAATTATGCATGATATATCGTTAATCTCAACTTCGCATGAAGATTGGACCTTTCACGTAAATTAATTAATTTAACGATTTTATTTAATAAAATAGAGTTGAGAGTCATGAACATTAATTCTCCATTACATAATTACGAGTAATTATGATTCATGTGCATATTATGGTATTTTTTATGGATTAAATCGTAATTATATGTGTGCAGGACACCGAAGGTAATTACAAAAGAAGGCGGGGGTAAAACTGTCATCACCGCTTTGACCAAGTCAAAAGTACATATTTTGATTGGAGGGAAACGAAATTTCCAAAGTTTAAAATTGAGAAAAAGAAACACATATTTTGGTTAGAGGGAAAATTGAATTCAAAGTTTGAAATAAAGGAGAGACATGATGAGCCTTGGGAAAGGGGTGTCCAAAGTCCAAGAAAGGGGGTGTCCACTGCCTTTTTCTTTTTCCCATACATCATCTTCTACCTAAATTCTAGTCATCCATCTCCTTTTGATACAATCGCCACCCTCTATTGACCCAACTTTCCCTATAAATAGTCCATGACAAAGAGGAGAAGGGGAGTCCTTCTTTTGACAATTTTTCACTCTCCGTCTCCATCTCACATCTTAGGTCGTCGATTTCTCTCCCTTCGGTCCATTTTCTACTCTTACACTCTTCATGTAAGTTCTTCATTGTTAAATGCTCTGCAACTTCTTCTTCTATATCATCTTCTAATTCCTTCTTGTTTTAAAGTTATTTCGTGGTTTTCACTGTACTATCCTGTTCATCTACGAATCAGTATTTCTCTCTGATTCTTCCCCTTATTTCTCCCATTTCTGATTCTCTTCTCCTCTTCATTTCTTCATAAAAGTTACTCCTCTTTAAATGATCTACAACTTCTTCTTCTGCACCATCTTGTAATTTCTTCTAGTTTTAAAGTTATCTTCTCTTTTTTAAGGTGCTATCTTCCCGTTTGTACTGTTCATCTGAGATGTTAGCCTCTGTTCTTACTCCCTTTTGAAGCCCTTCCACTCTTCTTTTCTCTCTGAGTTTTTCATCAAAATTCTTCCTCTCTTATAGATCTATATTTTCTTCTTCTATCACTTCCTCCAATTCTTCTTCATTTACGAGTTATATTTATTTTCTCACTATCTTACTTTCTCATCTTCTTCCGTCTTCATCTCCACACAAATCCTTCTACACTCCTCTCTATATTTCTCTCCAAAGTGTGTCCTTCACAACTCTCCTTGTACGGCGATGTGCACATCAAGGTGGGCGACGTTCCAAGACTCGTGACGTGGACGACGACGGCTTCTTCATTCATCTCTTTCTACGGCGATCTTCATCTTCATCTTGGCTATATTCTTTCTCATTTTCTTTATTTTATGAGTTGCAATTTTTCATTTTCATAGAGTGTACTTTTCACTTCCATCTTAATAAAAGTTCATCTTTACAAATCATGGTTGTCTTAGTTCCTATTTCTATCTCTTCTAAGTTCTTTTCTTTACCCCTCTCATCTTCTTTAGTAAGTTTATTTTCATGTAATTTATTTTTCCTTAGATTAATCTCACTCAAAACTCGAATTTTCAAAGCATAAGGATATTTGTCCAACTTGTTCCATAATGTTATTTCCTCCTCGTGGGATCGACTCCACTTATCACTATACTTGATTTTTCAATCTTTAAAAGTGATTGAGTGCGAATATTTTAAAATTGTAGCACGACTTTTCAACGACGGGTTTGTGACTATCAGGGAGCACCGCCCCTCAGAGTTCGCGGAGGCCCCCTAGGGATCCGCGCAAGAGGAGAGAGGAGAGGGATGATCAGAGAGATGACCAGGAGGGTGGTGGTGAGAGTTAGAGATTGATTTGTACACCCACCATTCTCACTTATGATGTATATGACAGACAGTTTGTTATATGGAATGGTTTCTTTTCTGTCACTTGACTGTCTTTTGTGCACGTTCCTTCCCTCATGCTTCTTCTTCTTCACTTATTTCCTCGTGACATGTTTTATGGGATCTTGCCCCAAAAACGGAGAATCACACCTTGTGCGTAGGTCATACCATTTCCCCCTCCCTCCTTTTGAGGCGTCTAGGCGCGAAGACGAGTTCTAAGCTTCAATTCAAATTTAAATGACCGAGAACCGCGGGACGGCCTTTCTCCTTCCTTATTTCGCCCACAAACAACTTCTCCTCTCGTCGAGATTTTCTTGTCTAGCTTCGTCTTCTTCCACTCTTGATCCATAGAGTACGGTGGGCCAAACCGTGGTGAAGGGAGAGGGGGCGAGGAACCCCTCGCCCGAGGAGGGTCGTGCAAGAGCACGGAGAGGCGGCCACGGAAGGGGAAGGCCCTCTCATGGCACTCGAGGGACCCGAGGGCCCGGAAGACTTGGAGGGGGGCGAGCATGGCCTCTAAGCTCCTTGATCTCCACCCTTTTAGTTTGGTAGTGAATAAGTAGAGAGGGAGAAGAGGGCTCGGTGAGTGTTGCACTTGAATGATGAACGCGTCTTCGATAGGAGACGCGTTTTTTTTCAAGTTATGGCCCTTTGACGCGTAGGGTATGACAAGGATCCCGGACTTGACCGATGAATGGGCGAGTGCGGATGAGCTGAACCGCGTCGGGGGAGAGAGACGCGGCAAGGCAGAACTTGAAGATTGGCGCATACGCCTCCCTGCTCGGCTCCAGGATGGGCAGCAAGGTGGTGTGCCTGTGCAGGAGAGTGCCGGCTACTTACGGCAGTGCAGGGGGAGCCAAGTGGGGCCTCTTCAGCTCGGGAGACGGACAGAGGTGAAAGAATGACCCTATTTATTTATTTATTATTATGAAATTCTGGGGCTTAGCCGATGGACGTTGTTTGTCTGTTTCAGCTTGCCCAGTAGGCAGTGACGGTAGGGATGACCGGTGGATCGTCTTCCAGCTCCCAGGCTCCCTTTCTGGAGATCACCTCCCTCCGAGAGCAACTTGCCAGTGTAGTGGCCCGCGCGACCCAGGCTGAAGAGGAGCGTGATGCCTGGACAGTAGCCGTGGCAGAGCTGCGGCATCATGATGAGGAGAGGCCGTCTCCAGACATCCTGGAGTTAAGGGTCTTTCTGCAGGCGGCGAGAAGAGAGGCAGAGAGGGAGAGAGCGGAGAGGGAGATGGAGAGAGAGGAAAGAAAGGCCGAGCGACAGCAGGATCGGGACGAGAGGAAGGCTTTGGAGGCCCAGGTGAGAGAGCTCCAGCTAGGCCTTCGAGTTATGGGACAGAGGTTAGGAGTCATGGAGACGCGTTACGAGAGAGCACGAGAGTTCGGGGCGCGACTCCGCCAGTCTGGCCACCTTTCTATCAGTGGCTTCTTCGCCACGCCAGGAGAGCAACAGCTAGCCGCCGCTGTGGAGCAGGTATCACGGGGTGAGGCGAGTACTGCTTCACGGAGTTTCAGAAGGCCCCTGAGGGACTCTCACCTTAGGGGAGAGGAGAGGGACGCTTAAAGGGATGAGTGTGGAGATGATGGCGAGAGTTGACGAGCTAGCATACCTGCCTCCTCTCTATTATTGTGATGTTCATGACTGTGATGTTTATGATAGTTTATGTAGACCTATGAATGGAGTGATTTGATTTCCTGTTTCTTATTTGTTTTCTTGCGCGTTCCTTCTTCCCTACGCTTCTTCACTGTTCCCATGTGATGTGCTTGTCGAGACCCCGTCCGAAAATGGGGAATCATACCTTGCTCCGACCGTCTTTCGCACGGAAATCTGCCGGGGAAGTCAATAATGATGGCTCTAGTCCCTTCTCCTTGACCTTTCAATCTTCCCGGATGACCTCTACAACATGACATGGCATCCCTAGGCTGCATAGGGAGGGAGTCGCCATATCCATTCAATCATCCTGCGCGAGCGGTGAAGTGACACATGGGACCGCAAAGAAGGTGCCCTATCACGAGGGTTATCGTTAATAGTGATGGAGACAGTCTTGGCTCGCACTGCTCCCATTTCTATAAATACCTCCCTCGTTCGTTCTCCCAGGGACATCGAGAGCCAACTCGAAGAGTACAAGTTTCCACAGAGATGGAAGAACTAAGAGTTCTAAGGTTCAAAATGGGGGGCGAATCTTCCCACTCCTCGAAGAGAAGCAGGTCCAGCGGTAGCAGTTCCAGGAGACTCTCAGACCTTGAAGGGCACTTCAGTGAAAGGACCCAATCGTAACTCATGAGCTTTCTTGCCCCTTCTCTCGTTCTTTCTTCCTTTCTCTCTTTTGACAAAATCCCTCTCCATTCCTTGTGCATACGCAGAGTGTGATGAAATCACATATTTCATGGGAGTTAGTAGTGGCAGCGTACAGGGGTCTCCCGGATTTTCAGAAGGCCAGGCTAGACGTGATGGGGCTTGGAGCCTTTCTCCGGATCGAGCCCGTCAAGCTCGACCTCGCCCTTGTCCAAGCATTGCGTGAAATGTGGGATCCAATGAGTCGCACCTTCTTGATGCCTTGGGGGCACATGGTGCCTAGTCTGAAAGATGTGGTCTGAATTACGGGCCTCAAAGTGGATGGCGAGGCGCTGACTGGCATCACATACTCCGACTATAGAGAGGTTGCTCAGAGGTTACTAGGGGTGGATCTAGATGATCGTAAGAACAGGTCCGTAGCCAAGACATCTATCATGGAGACGTTGGGGCTTACTGTCATTCGTTCTCGTGAGGATGAGTCCTTGGAAGAGTTCATGGAGAGGACTGAAAGAGGATGCCGCGTCGTCTACTATGTAGACGCGAGCAATTGGGAGAGAGCCAACATGGATTTGAGGAGATTCCTCTTCTTCCTGTTGGGGAAATTATTGCTGGACTCAAAAGGAGACATCATTCATTGTTGCTTCTTCGAATTCTTGGTAGACCCTGAGAAAGTGGGACGATACACCTGGGGAGCAGCCATGTTGGCGCATGTATTCGCGGGTCTGTCTGAAAGAGTAGACCGAGAGATAACAGTGAATGGTTTCACGCCGTTCATCCAGGTATCCCCCCTATCCCTTTTTTTTATATGTGTTAACGACACACGATGGTGTAGTTGTGGATCTATTATTACCTCCCAATGAAAAAAACTCATTATTGGCGTCCAATGGCGGTGCCGCTGGCGAGGCGGTGACAACCCATGACGAATCCAGCCCCTCTATCCTATCAGTTGATGGTGTTAAGACGCGAGTTGCAAGAGTTCCCCGCAGTGATGGCTATTATTCTATCATCTTTTTTTTTTTATTAAGAGGATGTGTGTGACCTGACCTAGGTGGTCTGGAGGCCTTATGCGGACATGACCGATGCTGATCAGCCATGGGTTATAACTAGCCGTGCCCGGTTCGGACGCGATCTCTGGATGCACTGTCTAAACGAAATCGAGCCACTTCGGGTACGATTGGCCATGAGGACCCTAGGACTTTCCCAGGAATGGGTGGACATGACTACAACACCACGTGTCGGGAGGAAGACGCGTGGGCCGACAACCTCCGTTGATTGGAGAGTGCGGTTCCCCGAACAATATGAGGACTGGCAACGGGGTGGCACTCCCGTGGAGTCACATGCTCAAGACAGCGAGGATTATCTACGTCTCTATAAGGCGATGTATGCAGAGCGACTCCATCCCGAGGGGACTATGGAGGTGAGCATATTTTTCTTTCCTTTTTTGTTTGTTTTTGTATGTTAACCTATGTCCTGGCCACAGGATGTTCGCGACACTATGATAGCGAACCTGCAAGCTCGCCTGATAGGCACGGAGCGGCAGTTACATGATACTCCCGTAGTCTTGAATTCTTCAGTAAGCCTACATACACATGATCAACGACCAAGATTCCTCTTGCTGGGTCCTCAGTGTCACCTTATGTGTGTTGTAGCGCGCCCAGCTTGACGCGGCGTCCTCAGCAATGGAGGCGGATGGTGTCTCTTCCAGTTTATGGATCCCCACTTTTGAACTCGATTTGCTTCATGAGCAGCTTGCTCATACAACGCAGCGAGCCGCGGAGACAGAAGGAATGCTTTCTGCACAGGTGAGAGTCTCGCCACTGAATTTCACTTATCCGTGCCTCCACATATTTGAGATGATGGTTATGGCAGATTAAAGAGGTGCAAGATGCACTTGCCCGCACTACGCAGGGGGAAGCCAGAATAGTGAAACTAGAGGAAGAGTTGCGGCATCGTGCAGACGATGACTCTTCTCGAGACGCCGTGGAGCTGAGGATTACCCTTCACCTGGAAAGGGAGGACAGAGAGAGAGAATGCACGGAAAGGGAAAGAGACACCGAAAGAGAGAGAGCCGACAGATTGGCTGAGAGGGAGGAGCGGAGGGCTATGGTTGTCCAATTATTTGAACTCCGAACCAGCCTCGGTCTTGCTGAACAGTGGCTAAGAGATGGTGAAGAGCGCTACCGAAGAGCATGAGAGCGTGACTTTTGTGTTAGCAGTTTTTTTGCCGCTCCCGTCGATCGACGGGGAGTAGAGACGGGAATGGGGGTACAGAGCAGTAGAGGCTCCGCCTTGCATGGTTTAGCAACGCCCTCCAGGGTTCCTCGTCTGGAGAGCGGAGAGAGGGGTAATGCTGAGAGAGAGGACGGAACTTAATGTACAATTTCTAGAAGGAAATAAAGGAAGGAATGTTCAACTTCAAGTCTTCTGCCTTCGTTCTTGCTTTTCAATTTTGTACACATTACTCAATGAAATAAGTCAGTTTTTTCGTTCTGACTTGGCCCCTTGCTCAACAAGCAAATGTTTGTTTCGACTGTCCTTGATGATGGGTCAAGGGGCCAAGCCTTTATCAATTAAGGCAAGAGTAAAGATAATGAATGCAACACACGGGCACGTAAATGAGAACAGAATGTAAAAATGTAGGACACAAATGAGATCACACAGATGTAAATTTTTTTATTTTACCCTTTTTTGTTCTATTTTTTTTATTTTTGTTCTTTTTTTTTGAAAGACACTTGTTATTTTAACCGGCATGGTTCTTGGACCAGGGGTGTTTAAATCGTTCTTAAGCGACTTAAAATAGGGTTAACGTGCTCCAAGAGAATTTTCACTTGGGGACTGACCTGACGGCGTTTTCCGAGGGCCACTTCGAAATTTTTTTTTATAATGAGACAACTGATGCCTAGCGACCATTCTTATGGCACCTGACTCTTATGGAGACAAGGTTTCTTACTAACCTCCTTGGTATCCTGCGTACACATCTAGATTGATTTGGGACCCTAGACTCCTCAAATGATAATCCTACCCATTAAGACTTAACTTGATGATAAAACCGTCATGCCATATTTAGGCTCCCAGTTGCTTCCGACCACAAGGATGCACCGAAAGAGTGTTCGAGGTAAAAGATTTACCCGACCCGGGTCTGTTTCCTCACAACTTTAGATGGTATAGGATGGAACACCTTGGAACCCTAACGGTCAACCACGTGATGTTGACCCAGAATCAGATGATGTTGCACCTATTGGTGACGCGCTTGCATTGACCTAAGCCCGAGGTTAAAGTGAGAAGCCACCAAGGCGGTAGATAGAGGTCTTGACTGGCCAGAAACACCGAGACTCCTTCGCGGCGATGGCTTTTTCTTTTCGAAGTAGACAACTATATGTGTGTTTTGTTAAAACGGGGTTGCTTACCTTAGCGGGGCATGCCTTTCAGGATTTTCATTGAACTTTCATCTTTGAGGGGAGAAAGAAGAGTGTGGTGAGGTAAACCTTCCGAGAGGACCGGCAAAACCGTTAACCCGACAAACTAACCGGGACCTACTCGACTTTTCTCTTTTGGGTGACTTCAGACCAAACCTCGAACAGGATTGTGCTGCCCCTTTGTGGAATTTAGCCTTTATTTTGAGGGATTTTCGCTTGTCGAAATCAGGCATGACCACGACCAGGCACTTATTTGACTTTCTCATCTTTTTTTTTGAGGGAGACATGATGATTTGATATGTAGGAATCCCTCTTGTATGCCTGCGGGGACACTGCCCTCTTCTCGTACTCTGACTTGAGTTCGAGGAGATGAATCCTACTCTCGCCTTCAGGGTATGGTATTTTGGTTCCCTTATGTTCAGCGTTTTAAGGGCGTCGACTGTCTCATTGGGCCGAGAAAGAAGAGAACAAAGATTACGAATTTTTTGGAGACCTTCGAGTACAGCCCCACAATAAGTAAAACTACCAATTTTTTTTGACTAAAACAGCTGCATGTGTGCGCGCAGCCTTCTTTTAGTGGGCGTAAGCCGACATGACCAAACAGGAATCTCTGCGGTTCTGGCGGGTCAAGACCCGAGACCTACCGAGCCTTATTGGGTCCTATCCTACATGAAGGATAGATGCAAAGATTTGACTGCATGATGAACACTAGGCACTCCCTTTTTTCTCTCTCTTTTTTTCTTTTCTTCTTCTCTTTTTTGAAGCTTCCCTCGAGTTCTGCTTCGTTCGATCCCGAAAGCAGGGCGTGGGGGTGTGTGCAGGTTAACCCTGAGTTATGCTACAAAGACTGAAAAGTGACTTTGCGGCTCTGATGGTCCTCGTACCATGCCAGTTGTTACACTTATATAAGGGTGGTATTTCTTAAGATAAAGCCCGTTCTAGGGGTGGGATAAATCGGTTCCTTCGGCATTGACTACCTTGTAGGCGTTGCCGGGGTATGCAGTCTGAACCACATATGGTCCTTCCCAATTGGGTTGAAGTTTAGAACGCGACCCTCCAGGTTTGACAAAAATTCTTTTTACGACCATCTCGCCAACTTTAAATTTTCTCTCAATGACTTTCTTTTGGTAAAAATGAGCGAGTTTATTTTGATAAACACGTGCATGCTCGGTAGCGGCCAGCCGCTTCTCGTCTAAGAGTTCCAACTGGACAAGGAGTGAATTACGACGTTCGTCGAGGGAAAATTCCTCATCCAATTGTACCCTAAGAGAAGGAATCAAAGTCTCGTACGGGACTACCGCTTCCATCCCATAAGTAAGGGTAAACGAAGTCTGCCCGGTGGGGGTACGAATTGAAGTGCGATAGGCCCATAGAGCTTCGATAAGCTTCTCTGGCCAGTCTGAGAACTTACTAGACTCGCAGGTTTTCTTAATAATTTTGATCAATGTTTTGTTGGTGGCTTCCGCCTGACCATTACCTTGTGGATAATAAGGTGATGAATGATGCAATGTAATTGCGTATCTTTTGCAGAGGTCTTGAAGGTCCTGAGAAATGAATTGTGGCCCATTGTCGGTGACGATTGTGCTTCTGATGCCGAACCTGGTGAGGATGTTCTTCATGATGAACTTGCAGACTGTTGACGCCTTGATTTCTGCATAAGCTTCGACTTCGGCCCATTTGGTGAAGTACTCTGTCGCAGTGAGGATGAAAGAATTCTGCTTGGTGAGGGAGTTGGGATCACCTAGGGGACCAATGATGTCGAACGCCCACATGGAAAAGGCCATGAGGAGGATATTGGATGAAGTGAGGAAGATGATGAATGAATCTTATCGGTGTGAAGCTGACACTTGACACACCTACGGACATAGATATCACAATCTTCTTCCATAGTGGGCCAGTAAAAGCCTTGCCTAACGATCTTCTTAGCGAGCATTTGGCTATTTACATGGCCACCGCACACACCTGAGTGTGCTTCTTCTACACATTTCCAGACCTCATTATCATCAAGACATCTTAATAGAACACCAGTAAGGCTTCTCCAATACAATAGACCTCAAACCAATGTGTATTTCTGGGCCACCCTTCTTATGGCTTTCTTATCTTCTGTGGTGACTCCTTCAGGGTAAGACTGATCTTTGCAATACTTGACGATTTCATAGAACCAAGGTTTCTCTTCATCGGCCAGTTCTTCTTCAAATTCTGCCAACATGATTTCACTCTTCTCAAGAATTTCTCCTATCTGAACCTTCCGTAAGACTCTTTCTTTGATTTTTAAGAGGTAAGGGTCTTGAACGGCAGGGACGAGACGTTTGTAGATGGTGATGGATTTAGACCATACACCTAAAGGGAATTTAAAAGATGACGCCAAGGAGATGATGGCATCGGCCAGAATGTTCTGTTCACGAGGAACATGGACAAAGATCAGCTTGGTGAACAATTTAGCATAAGCGGAGACCAGCTCCTGATAAGGCTTGAGCTTGGGATCAAGGGTGCGATATTCGGTAAGCACTTGGCGGAGAACAAGTTGACTATCACCCACGACTCGTAATTCAGTGATATAGAAAGAATGGGCTAGTTCCAGACCAGCTAGAAGAGCCTCATATTCAACAACGTTGTTGGTGACTGGGAATGCGAGATGAAACGCCTCTGGGGGTAATGCCTTCGGGCGTCAGAAGGACAATGCCAATGCCTTTCTCTTGAGAATTCAGAGCTCCATCAAAATATAATGTCCACATTGACTCATCGGATTGAGTGACAGACATCAGTTCCTCATCTGGAAACTCTGATGGACAGGATCGAACTTGGGGAGAGGATGATGGGCAAGATGTTCGGTTATAGCATAGCCTTTAATTACCTTTTGCTGGATGTAGGTGATGTCAAACTGAGAGAGGAAACTCTGCCAGCATGCTAGCCTATCAGTAAGGACAGATTTTTCCAGGAGGAACTTGATAGGGTTCATGCGGGCGATCAAATGGACCTCATGAGCCAAGAAGTAGTGCTTCAATTTCTGTACTACCCAAACGAGGGCAGCACAGGTTTTCTCCATGGCCGTGTACTTCTGCTCACAGGGATTGAGGAGTTTGAACAAGTAATAGGTTGCTCGTTCCTTGCCTTCTTCATCGGCTTGTGCAAGGACGGCCCCTATGGAGTCATCCAAGACTGAGATATAGAGGATAAGAGGTTTTCCAGGCTTGGGTGGAATGAGAATGGGTGGATTAGCCAGGTATTCCTTTAACCCTTCAAAAGCTTTCTGGCACTTAGAATCTCAATGGAATTCTACTCTTGGCTTGGTCAACTCGTAGAAAGGTCTACATCTTTGTGAGTGCTGAGACACAAACCGACGAATGAATTGCAACCTCCCAATTAAATCTCGGACTTCCCTCAAATTTTTGGGAGATGGCATATCCCTGATGGCCTTAGCTTTGTTGGGATCTATCTCAATATCTCTTTTGCTCACAATGAAACCCAGTAATTTATCCGATGATACACTAAACACACACTTCTTCGGATTCATTTTCAATTGGAACTCCCTTGATCTTTGCAAGACCTTAGCCAAAACCCTTGGATGTTCCACCCTGGTTCTTGATTTCACCAATAAATCATCCACATACACCTCCAGATATATATGCATCATGTCATGAAATATGGCCATCATGGCTCTTTGGTAAGTAGCTCCAGCATTCTTTAACCCAAACGGCATGACCACATAGCAATATGTTCCCCAAGGTGTAGTGAATGACGTCTTCTCCTGATCCTCTTCTGCCAAATGAATTTGATTGTAACCTGAAAATCCATCCATAAATGAGAGGGTTTCATAGCTGCCGTGTTATCGATTAACACATCAATGTGAGGTAAGGGAAAATCATCCTTTGGGCACGCGCGGTTAAGGTCCCGAAAGTCGATGCAAATCCTGACTCTCCCATCCTTCTTCATGACTGGGACAATATTCACCACCCATTGATGATAAAGGATGACTCTAATGAACCTGACTTTGTGGAGCTTGTCGACCTCTTTTTTTATTTTCAAAGCTATCTGAGGGTGGAAACGCCTTAACCTTTGTTTCACCGAGACGGATCCTATTTTTAGAGTTAAGCAATGTTCGACCAAGGTGGAATCCAATCCCGGCATATCCTCGTAGCTCCATGCAAACGTGTCCTTATACTCTTTGAGAACTTCAATTAATGCCTCTTCTTCAGAGGGTGGTAAATTATCACTCATGAGGATGATCCTAGGGTCTTCCTCAGTTCCCAAGTTTATCTCCTTGGTAGACTTCTCTACAGCGGTTGACGGTTCATCAAATCTTCTCATTCCACTAGCAAATGCGCCAGCCGCGTCCTCATATTCTTCATCCTCATCTTCAATAGGGTATTCTTCATCGGTGATTTCATAAACCCCATGTCCTTCATCAATCACACAATTGTCCTCATATTCAATCTCCGACAGTTGGATGGGATTTTCTAGCAACTGAGGGATGGCAAGAAGGGCCGGACACCTGGTGGCTAAATCTAGAAGGAATCGACGGGGAATCTGCTTACCCTTGATTTTGCTTTTGGGTACTACCCTTGACCCATTATTCCTAGGTTGACTGAGCCGTCCCATGGACGAAGAAGAAGTTAAAGAAGATGCTGAAGAATGTACAGGGAAGGACCCCTCAGAGGAGGGGTAGAAAAGGTCGCTCATAGGACCTTGGATGAGTGGCCCGTAGGTCGGGACGCACTCGTGGGAGATGTAGGAGGTTTCTTCAACGAAGATGTGTTGTTGAGGAGTTTGAAAATTGACGTTTTTTTTTCATTTTCATTTTTGATGACAAAGCAATGAAAAGAAATCGGAGGAGGGGGGAGAGTGATTATGGCTAAAGGGTTGGGAGGCTTATAGAGTAAATCATGATTGAAAACCAGGCACGGGTTGAGAAACCCGCGTAGGTATATAAATAGAGAAGGGGACCTGGGAAGATCGTCAGATAATTGGCTGGTCCAGGAAGAAGACATCAGCGAAGGCTGAGGTGAGTGAGTGGAGAAGACGACTACTAATGAGCCGTCGATGGTAATGTTGGTGACGGATGAAGATCCGTTGGTGACAGAGTCCTCTTGGCGAGGATGGTTTGGAATTCTGGCAATAGTAGTGGTATCCCCTGGCATTTCAGAGATCAATGGCTGCCCTTCCACCTGCGGGGGAGAGAACATTCTCTCTAGTGAAATGGAAATATCTTGTATGTCGAACCATTTACTCCATTCGCATTCCGAATCTTTAATCTTGCCTCTCTTAGCGGCTCTTGAACATTTTTCAGCCAAGTATACAACATGCGATCCTCCATGTGTTTCTTGCAGGTAATCTCCCTTCTGAACAACGGGCCCCTTCTTGAAGTGAGAGGACAGGGTCCACGTGAGGGGTTTCCCATTCGCCTCGAGCGGTCCTTTAAAACCGAGGCCAAACTTGTGGCTCAACCTTATTTCCTTTGACGGTTTCAGCCTTCCTTGCAATTGCGCGCCCAAGCCTTTGCCCTGTTGATAGCCGATATTCGTAATTATCTCCCATCCTTTAGAATGAGAAGGGAGATGTGACATCGGTACCGAAAGTGACTTCTTTGGTGTTGGCGGAATGCGGGACGGGTCATACACATCCAGCAGTCACAATATGGGCCGATGAGACGGCCAAACAGATGGCAGAGAGATCTTAATAGCATCCACTGAATGAAGGACAGGCGTGCTGATCACTTTAATAATCCTCCCATAGTAGGGAAACTTTAGGCATTGGTGGTTGGTGGAAGGTACAGCGTCCATGACTTCAATATAGGGGCGACCCAGTATAGCCTTGAATGTTGGATCCATGTCGAGGACATGGAATTTTGCAGCGACTGACACAGGGTCTAATTCTGCCTTTAGGATAATCATTCCCTGTGGTGGCCTTTTGCTATTATCATATGCCGTAACTGTGATTGAAGACGGTCTTATCTGTTCCTCACCGACCCCACGTAACTGGAGGGTGCTCATGGAGATCACATTTATGGACGCGTCCGTGTCCACCAAGCACGGGTGTATGGACACTCCATTGATTTTTATTGAAACACACAAGGCATACTTTCGAGCTTCCTTGGGGGTGAGCTCGTGGTTGTGGAATACAATTGCTGGTTGTGTGTCTGTCGGCGTCAGAATGGCCGAAATCTTTTCTATAGGGAGGTATTCATTCACCATGACCCTTTGAAGATATTCTATTAAGGCTACCTGATGGGATGTGGATCTCTGAAGCAGTTCAAAGATGGAGATCCGAGCAGGCGTCTTGTCCAGGTGTTTTAACAAATCATACTGTGTTCTAGGGATGGACTTTTCTTGCTGTTCTTCATTGTCCTTCTTTGGCTGAGACTGCATGGGGTCCCGACTGTTCTGGGGGAAAATACTGTGGAAGATCCTTCCACTCCGGAGCACCATTACCTATGGCTTTTGTACCTCTATGGGCGTAGCTGTGGGTTTTAACAGGGGTTTGAGGGGTAGCGGTGGAGGGGTGGTTGATGTAGCCGGGGTAACGATGGGAGCATGGGTTCTGATGAGGGGTTTGTTAGGTGGAGGCATGGTGGAGGTAGAGGGGATATCATATGGGCTATGGAGGGTAAGGGGTTTGGAAGGCGGAGGTGGAGGCAAAGTGGAAGTGGATAAGGCTTGAGATGGGTAATGGTTTTGAGATGGATGGTGGGTGATGAGTGGTTTCGAAGGTATTGGTGGAGGTATGGTGGAGACAGGCGGGGTCACGTACGGTTGACGGATGATAAGAGGTTTGGAATGTTGGTTATGTATGTCCTCAAGCCAATCATAACATATACAATCTTGTTCATTAATAACGATAAAGACTTTTAACATTCATTATGTATGATTCATTTATCGTTTCATAATGAAGTCCATGAATATGCGCAATGGATATTAATTATGATGAGATCATAACAATGAGATTAGTATCCTTTAAATGCATATTCTTAATTGTTCCTAGTTGGGGATATCTGAGAAGGACATCAGATATCCAGTGAAACTAGTACAGGTTGCACCTGCTCATATGATGAGAGTGGATGGTCTCATAGACACTTGTGTGGAGACACTAAGGTGAACCTGTAGGTGCTCATTGATGAATGAGTTCACTGAATTGATCCGACATGAATCACTGGATGGTAATATTACCTGACTGTCAACCAGTTAGATTCATCATCACAGTGGCGTGATTGGTTCTTTGACCTGAGACACCAAGGACATCTTGTCGGTAGACTTCTGGGTTTTGACCTTAGCTTATAGATCTCTGCACATGAGGTCTCAATCAGTTATGTGATCGGATCCAGTGGAATACCTTCGAAGGTGATTGTATGATCAATACGGGATCATTCGCTCTCGGTAATTGAGAGAGAATGCTCTAGGGAGTGATGCCTAGGAGTCCCTGGCCAGGGCAAGACAACATATCAGAAAAGGAGTTTTCTGGTAATGCTTTTATGGCATCTAATCCAAGTGAGTATATGTTCTTGGGTTTGACAGTTAACCATACCCACAAGCATACTCGAGAGCATTGTATGAGTGAAGGACTATAGTCACGTGGTAACTGTTGACGGAAGGGTTCCTTGAGCGGGTTGCTGAACCCCATTGCCTTCTAGGGTCATGCGGTGTTGCTTGGCACCCAACATGATCAGAAGCCCAATCAATTATCATGAGATGATAATTAGATGAAGTGTTTATTTAATATGAGATATTAAATAGACTCATTTTACCAATAAAGGGGTTATTGGGCTATTGGGCTGAAAATTGGACTGGCACTTGGGCCTAGAGGGTCACACGCATAGAGGTTCTTTAGTTAGGAGATATTAAGTGGGTGTTCATATTAATCCAGGGACTTTTATGAAAAGTGGAATGGATTGATATATATATATATATATGTGCCAAAGAGAAACCCTAGCCAAGCTCTAGGGTATTCCCACGTTGTGGCAGCCGCCCCTCCTCCATCTCTTCTCTCTGGTCTCCCTTTCTCTCTCCTACAGGAGCACAAGGTCGCATGCCTCCCCGAGTGCCCTTGACGAGGAGTCGAGCGAGAGATCAGCCGGTGAGAGACGAGACGAGGACGATCCCTCAACCTGAGAACCGCGTGGATACCGCTGGAGGCCGGGCACCTGCGCGGCTAGCGGCGTCGCTCGGAAGGAATCAACCCTCGGTCGCGGATCTGACTCCGCGCAAGGTGAAGATATGATCTTCTATCGTTTAGGTTTGTAGAAACGGATCAAGGGTCACGGGGATCTGAGAGGAGAAAAATTTTAAATTCCGCTGCGTTTTCTGATCACTCATTATTATCTAGTCCCGTCCAGATCCTTACATGGAAGGCATAGGGGTAGATGTAGTAGAGGTGGATGGTAAAGTAGAGGGGTGAGAGAAGGTGAGAGGGTGCAAGGGCATAGTGGAAGGCGTTAGTTGATAGGTCATCGGTGAGTTAGTGGGAGGGGTGCGAATGAGAGGACGTAATGGCTGTGAAAATGGTGAAGGCCGTACTATAGGTTGTGATGCGGGCTGATGAGAGAGAGGTGCTACCCGGGCAGGGCGAGGGGGTTGCCTGACGATAGGGTTGGTGGTAGCAAGAACGGAGGTACTTTCTGGGTGCCACACCTGCTCTCTCCCAACTTTCGGAAAGGAGGAGATGGTGTTGACCTGGTGATTGGGTGGTTGGTGCTCCGGTAATGGATTCTGTATTATACCCATGTTGGGCTGTTGTGGTTGTGTTTGCTGAGACTGTTGTTGTTGTTGTGGTTGTAGCTGTGGCTGTTGTTGTAGTTGCTGTTGTTGTTGGAACTGTGGTTTAGGAGGAGGTCTCCTGGCTTTGAGAGTGGCGATGTATCGCCTCATTTCATCCCAGTCAATTTCACCTTCATCATTCATATCGTAGATGTAATCTTTAAACTGGAAACAGTTATCTATAGTGTGTCCTGGCTGCATGTGGTAGACGTAGTATCTGGAGGTATCAACATTCGGGGGCCACGCGAGCCTTTTCCTGGGTAGGATGAGTGTGTTTGAGGCCATGAGAGTGCTAAAAATATCTGCCAAAGTTTCTGACAATGGTGGGTAATAGACTCTCTTGGGGCCAATCCGCCTCCTTTGTTGCTGTGGGGGGCCATAATTCCCTGGGGGTGGACCTTGGTGGTACTGAGGTGGTGGTTGTTGTTGCTGGGGTCAGGGTTGTTGTTGCGGTTGAAATGGTTGAGGCATATTGTTCCGGGGTGGATTGTTTTGGGGTGGAGGACGAGAGGAGAAAGGACCTTGCTGGAGGGGAAGTCGAGGTATTTGTGGAGGTCTTGGGTTGGTTGCATAGTTGGCGTTGTTGATTGCACTTACTTGCTCGTTTGTTACGACCCCTTCTGTCGCTCCACTTGGGACACCAGTGCCGATCTTTCTGACCACCTTGGACTTCGACGGCTAAAACATGTGCATAATGGGGGAGTCTTTCCACTGGGTCTGGATATACCGGGCCCTCTCATAGAGCTCTTCCATTGTGGTAAGCTTGTTCATGACCAGGACGTGCCTGAGCTGTGGGGTTGCATTGGACACAATCATTTTCACTTGTTCGGGCTCTTAGAGGGTATCTCTTATCCTCTCTGCCAGAGACCTCCATCTATCAGCATAGCAGACAAAATCTTCGTTGGGTCTCATTTTCTCGACCACTAGGTCGGTAATGGAGAGAGAGGGACCAACCCTATCCCGATACTTTTGCAAGAACCTTCTTTGTACTGTATCAAAATTCTCGGCCTCGCCGGGCTCCAAAGAATAGAACCACTCTAGTGCAGGACTATCCAATGATCTCCGAAAGAGGTATGCCAGAGATCTCTGATCATTTTGCCAATAGGAGTATTCATATATGAAGTCCTTGAGGTGAATAAAGGGGTTGCCAGTGCCATTGTACCTGCGGTACGTAGGCATTTTAGAGGGAGAAAGATGGATCACCGGAAGGATTGGCAAAGTAACTTTTGGGGTGGATTTTACGTCCATAATTTCTTCAAATTCTGAAACTGTTCGTCCATTCTATTGAACCTATTGAGGAGCGATTGGGCAAGCTCCTCGGGAGGTGAAAGTGGCACCTGCCACTGGGGAGGGAGATGTCTCCCGGAGACCTGAGGAGGAAACCCCGAATAGGAGGGAGCTGCCGGGCCGCCGGCAGTTGGCCCTGGCGGGAGCGGTGTGTGGGGAATAGCAGGGGTTTGAGATTGTGAAGGGAACTGGAACGAGGGAGTCTGTTGGCTCGCCTGCCCTTGAAGTGAGGGAGAAGAGACGA
Organism: Amorphophallus konjac; assembly: GCA_022559845.1. Taxonomy (NCBI): domain Eukaryota; kingdom Viridiplantae; phylum Streptophyta; class Magnoliopsida; order Alismatales; family Araceae; genus Amorphophallus; species Amorphophallus konjac. Next base: position 25,599,039 of record CM040126.1, on the reverse strand, counting down.
TTTGCACCGGCGAAGGAGATGGGATGACCTGCACCGACTCTTGGGGGGTGCGATGGCTGGAATTGACTCTTGGGGGGTGGGAGAAATGGATTTCCCTTTCAGAATGGCCTGGAAGGCCCGAAGCTGCTCAGAGGTAAGCTCCGTGTTGGCGAGGACACCTAGTAAAGAGGAGATGTTCTGTGACAGGGATGTGTCCCCGGTGGTAACCTGCACCTCACGTGAGGGCTCATAGGAAGGGCCCGAGTCCATAGCATGGACTCGCGGCTCGACTGACTGACCATGACCAGGGTGATTCTCCTCAAAAGACTCGTGGGCCATTTTCAAAGTTCTTCCAGAACGCAAAAACATGCACCAACAAATAGATAGCAGAGATTATCAAACAAGTGGATGCCTTTACGCTCCTTTTTTTGTTTTGATTTTGATAATTTTTTGTGTGTTTTTAACCAGATCTGAAGTTCACACAAAAATAAGGACCCTAGTTAGTTTTTTGTTTCATCGCCGTGTCAACTAGGGTCTCTCGTCTCACCATGAATGGGTCGACTAACTCCGGGAAACTTCAATGGTACAACCAGCCCAGTGAACGAAGAGGGAATCCTTCACTGTCGGGGATTTACGAAGGTCCCGATGGAGGAGATCCTAGTCCGTCGAGAGGAATTCCCGAACAGAGAGTCATTCCTTCACCGAGAAAAGGTGATCCTTAGAAAAAATTGAAAAAAAATAGAAAAGGGGTGGATGTATGCAATGAAGTGCTGAACAGATATTCAGAACATAACAAAATAGCAGGGATAACAAAGATATAATCAACACCCAATGGATCACAAGGGGTTGGGGGCGAAGTGCAAGAGGTGCACGAGGGATAAGAACTGAAAGTGCTACTATGAGCACAATTGGAGCGCGCGAGGGCGCAAAGATGGAGGAGCACACAGCGGTGCCGAAATTACAAGAGTAACCAAGAGAAAGCGAAAGTGGTCCCACCGTGATCGCCAAGATGTGGTGATGTCACGCGGATGGCGGCGACGAACGGAGCGAGCGGGCTCGACACAAGATATAAGTAGCAGAAATTTAAACGGCCATTGCGGGAAGTGACTCGCCGCGGCCTCGAGAATATGAGCAGATATGAGAGCAGCAGAGAATATAAATGACAAAAATTTAAACGGCCGTTGCGGGAAGTAACTCGCCGCAGCCTCGAAGATATGACGGATATAAGAACAACACAGAATATAAGTGGCAAAAATTTAAACAGCCATTGCGGGAAGTAACTCGCCGCGGCCTCGAAGATATGACATATATAAGAACATCACAAAATATAAGTAGCAAAAATTAAACGGTCATTGCGGGAAATGACTCACCGCGGCCTCGAGGATATGATGTGATCGTCAGGGGCCGGAGACCCCAAAATAAGAAGAGTGATTGCGCTTACCTCAAAAGCGGGAAATGGCGGGTTGCTTCTTCCTCTCCCTTCGGTCGGCCGATGGAGAGGGCCTTCCTTGGTTACCCTTGCGAAAGAGGAAACAGACAGATAACAAGTGAATCAGAAAAATGGCAGTGTAGTATTAGTCCCCTGTGATGAAAAATGATGAAATCATGGCGAGACACACACCTGGTTGGTGTTGTTTTTAAACCCCTCTCGGACACGAGTAGGAGGAAAATGCTATGATGAATGGAAGATCATGCAAACGTGCATAAAAATGGATCTCTCTTATGAAGGGAGATGACAGTTGACGGGATGATGCATACGACAGAAATGACCGAAGAGAGGGGGAGAGAATGGCTTATTGAAGATGCCGATGGTGGGATTCGGTGGAACTTCGGCAGCGTAGGAACGGCGTGGAAGTAGAATGGATGGAGCTAGCCTTCCTCTCGCGAGCGCGGGCACCCGAAAATTCGGCAGAACCTCCTCCTGCAAAAGACCCACGGGTTAGGAAAGGGATCCGACAGAGTCTCTCCTTCCTCTGTCGGATCTGAAGCCCTCTCCCTTCGAGGGAGGGGGTCCTCTATTTATAGAGGAGATTTTGATTGAGGCGTCCAGGCTCTTGGATGCCTCAATATTGAGGCGTCTAGGACCTTGGACGCCTCAATATTTTTTTAATTTTTTTAATTTTTTAAATCATTGAGGCGTCCAGGCTCTTGGACGCCTCAATCTTGAGGCGTCCTGGACCCCGGACGCGTCCATCCTCGCCCACCGAATCATCGTCGGAAGCCATCGATAGTGGAGAAAGCGCGTGATTTCGACGCGTAACCGTGACTATCGAAGGGCGCGTCTGGGCTACAAGACGTCTCTATGATTGAATTTATTCGAAACGTCAAACTAAACGGCCGGAACGGCGTCACGTGCACGCTGCACGAGACTTCTGAAGATGGCGTCTAGGGTCCTTGACACGTCAAGGTGAGACGTCTAACCAGCTTGACACGTCAAAGACTTTTCACGAAAAAAATTCAAAAAAATATAAAAAAATTCATAAAAATAGAAAATCACTAAAGTAATTAAAAATGTGAAGACAACCTTGAGATATCATAGTGTAATATGAGATTTACTCACGGTAATGTCAAAACGACGTGTCTACAGCAGCTGCTCCGTCCTTGGCCACCGCCACACACCTCCATGGCTACTACCATCACGCCCTGAGCCCAGTAGCGAAAGGAATTCAGAACGTGACAACGAATAGTCATATCAATCAGAGTACTAGGAGACAACAACCACAAAAGATAACTCCAAGAAGACTAGAATTTGGACAAAAATATAATTTTATTAATATCAAAATTCACTATTACAATTATTGACGACTCAACCACAATTTCAAACTTAAAAGAAAAGACACAATTTATAAGACTCTCATCTTCTAATCTAAACTCAAGAAAATGGAAACGACTCGGGATCTTTTAATACACCAAGAGCACTCGATCACTCTTGCCCTTCCCCATCAGAATGAACTTTATCTTTATTATTATCTGAAAATATTAAATAATACTAGGTGAGTGAAAAGTTTAGTAGGAATTACATCTTTTTGACCAGGCAGAATATAAGTAATTAACATTTTGACAATATGCAATGTCAATACATGTTGATCAGTGCAAAATCTTGAATCGAATTCACGAAAGATAATCAGACAAGAATATGATATAGAATGAAGTGAATGTGAGATACATAATAATTATAGAAATTGAATATCCGGGGGATATATTGATGAAGAGAATAGATCAATAATGGATCAATAACAAGATAACAATGTATGTCAAGAATTGAACATATACAAGTGAACATAATTATAGAATTGGCCACAAATTATTGAGTTCCATTAATAATGTCTCATTTTGGGCCATGCAAGTCAAGTATCATATAATTCATATAATCAAAATAACATTCATTCATGTCACGTATAAGTGAATTGTCTAAATCAAATTTTGCATATCAGATTTGGTGCAACGTCACACTCAGAATTTTTTCATGGGTACAAAATTAGATATTCCGTCCGAACTAGCATTGATTGTTAAGCGAACCCAAAGCCCTTAATAATCACTAGACAATTTTCAGATAACAGATATGACCAAGCGAAATCAAAGAGTTATGTTCCAGAAATTACAAATGGTACAATTAAAGTGCCTCGATCATGCAAAGAGAAGCACCAATTAAATGGAGATCAAATATAGAACGTTCAATGTTAGTTCATGAAGAAGAAGAAATTGTTGAGTATATTCAGGTGATTTTGATGATAACAAAACCAAGGACGTGCGTTCTATCACGTGCCATGTCTTAGCAATCAAGTTCGACTTTCATACGCATTCAAAGCCTAATTTCATCATGCACTATATTTAAATGTTTAAACCCTTCCAAATGCATAAATCCATCTTGGTTCCTAAACCACCCATGCTAAGCTTAATTCACTCGTTTTAATTGAGACAGGATGTGTCATAAGCTGATTAGCTCACAGATCATGATCTACTATCTAACTCTCTTAATTTTGTAGGAATTCCAGCCAGCGGTCGACCGCCAGCTGGGGCCGATCGACCGGTTTTCTCAACAATGAAAAGTTCCATTCCTGTAAAATTCCAGTCGACCGCCCCCTCCTACCGGTCGACCGTCCGTCTCGAAAGCCTTCGTTGTTGACTTTGTATTCTCAACGTGGGAAGCCCTCTTCATTAGGTTTGTTTAATCCAAAAGTCACCAGACTTACCATGATTTATGGATCTGGTTCCTGGCTTGTCTCTGGACCATTCAAGAGTTATAAAAATATCTCTTTGGGGCTTGTAACCCTAATGAATCCAAGGAGGCTAAAGGAGGCTATCAAGGGGAGATTCAAGTGCTGGTACTGTAGCCGTGAACAGTGCTCCGGGAAGGAAGTTCTTCATCCATCTTCAAGTGATTCAAGTCACATCTGGAGCAGATCAACCCCAAGCCAAGTGGAGATCAAGTTGCATCCAAAACCTTCTTCATCAACTAAGGGGGAGCTTGAATATGAAGTTTTCTCTGTGTCTTTCATTCGAATTCTATTTCAGGTTCAAGTGTGTGCTCTTGTAATATCTGAATACTTGTATGTGTGTGTGGATCTACAGAGATCCGTGTGTGTGTGTGTGTGTGTGTGTGTGTGTGTGTGTGTGTGTGTGTGTGTGTGTGTGTGTGTGTGTGTGTGTGTGTGTGTGTGTGTGTGTGTGTGTGTGTGTGTGTGTGTGTGTGTGTGTGTGTGTGTGTGTGTGTTTATTTCTTCACATCTCTTTGTGATTCGGTACTTGTTCACCTTCGTGGGAGTTCCGAACTCCGCACGTGTATGTGTGTGTGTTTTGATCTTGTAATCCTTTACAAGATAGTGTGGGAATCCTCACAGATTGTGAGGGGTGGACGTAGGTTGCCGTTGTTGCATCCGAACCACCTAAAAATCTCTGTCTCTTGTGTGGTTTGATCCCTTTCATCTATCCCCATTCTGTGCAGCATACACTTAGTTTATTTTGTTTCTCTTGTTGAGTTAGATCTAGCATAATCTATCATTCTCATATCAACTCTTCGGTATATAAAAAGGTGGGTTCGGATCGACAAGGCAAACCATGTCAAGAAGATAACATCTTGTGTGAGTTGAATCTCCAGATTCTCACCTCCGCCATCATACCTAAGATCGGTTGAGTGCGATAGATTCTATTAGATCTCTTAGTGTTCATTTAGTTCTGGATTTCATCTCGACCATTATTAAGTTTGTTAAAAGTTTGTATACACCCAATTCACCCCCCTCTTGGGTGTCATTGATCGCGGGACTTTAATTGGTATCAGAGCCGAGGCTCTATTTCTTTCAGATCTAACGATCTAGAGTAATATCCAGATCAATGGCAAACAAGGGTATGATGCCTAAGGGTCACTCCATTCATCGTCCTCCATACTTTGATGGCCCAAATTACTCCTATTGGAAAAATAGAATGCATATTTTTTTGAGAGCCCAGGAGTATGAGATCTGGAGAGTTATGGACAAGGGTCCTTACAAACTCTCTGACGATGAAGAGAAATGGACACCTGAGGAAATTAAGAAATGTACTGTCAACTTTAATACTATGAATATTATGCAATGTGCTATACATCCTAATGAATTCTCTCGTGTATCTATGTGTAGTTCAGTAAAGAAGATGTGGGACAAGTTGCGGCTCATATATGAGGGAACCTCCGAGGTCAAGGAGACCAAGGCAAATCTCCTTGTAAGAGATTATGAGCTGTTCAAAATGAAGCATGAAGAAACCATCTCAGAGATGTTCGCAAGATTAACGGAGATCACAAATGGTCTCAAAAACCTCGGGAAGGAGTATACAAACTCCGATCTTGTGAGGAAAGTCCTAAGATCACTTCCGTCGGCGTGGCACACAAAAGCCACAATAATTGAAGATTCAAAAAATTTGTCCACACTTTCCTTGGATGAGCTCATAGGGTCACTCATGACCTATGAGATAAATATGAAGAGAACAGCCGAGGAAGATACGAAGAAGAAGAAAGTGATTGGATTGAAAGCTCATCAATCTGATGAAGACTTTCAAGAAGAAGAATCCAGTGACGGAAGTAATGAAGAAGAAGACTTGGCCATGATAACTCACCATGTGACGGTGAGAAAGAAGAGGAACTTCCAAGGTAACTTCAAAAGGGGGCAAAGGTAGCCCATTCAAACCAAGGGCGAGTCAAGCAAGCCCAACAACGTCATTTGCTATAAATGCAAGAAGTCCGGACACATGATAGGAGAGTGTCCAGATCTGAAGAAAAAGTTCAAGAAGGAGAAATTCAGGAAACCAAAAATAATGGTCGCTACATGGAGCAACGAAGAGGAAGAGCTGTCCGAAGAAGAGCTCGGAGAGCTCATGGAAAGCCTGTGTCTCATGACAGATGAAGATGATTCGACCGAGATAAATTCTGACCCTGATTTTATTTCAAATGAACAATGGGAGTCGAAATATGAAAAATTATATACAAAATACAAGAAAATCAGATCTAAAAATAAAACTCTCAAAAATAAAATTGATGATTTGTCACTTGAAGATATTTTTGTTAAGAGGTGGAACAAGAATGGTTTGAGCTAACCGAAGAAAAAGAAACTTTACTTCAAATGATTTCAGATCTTGAAAAAGCCAAAGAGGAACTATCATGTAAAATGTCTGAAATTGAAAAAGTCTATGAAAAGCTCAAGAATGAAAAAGAAATTCTAACCTCATCCATTTCAAAAATTGAAAATAAAAATGTGGGTTTGAATAAAGAGGTGACTGACTTGCAGTTCACTCTCTCCAGGTTTGTCAAGGGCAAACAAAATCTAGATAATTTGTTGGGAGTTAGAGTCAATTTTCAAAAGGAAGGATTAGGATATACTCCCCAAAATAAAAAATCCTTTGAGCATAAGATCACTACATCCTATGTTCATGAAAAAGAAAACAACCATGCTTCATGTTCCAACTCTAAGCCAAAACATGTCCAACCCAAACCACAACAATTCCAAAGAAATTTGCACATGTTAATTGCTATCATTGTGGTAGATTTGATCATGTTGTTGCAAATTGCTGGTTCAAACATAGCCCACCAAGAAATCATGCTTTCTCGACCAAGAAAAGATATGTATAGAATTGAACTAACTCCTACGGACCCAAACTAGCTTGGGTACCAAAATCAATTACATGAGAATGTTGTTTCTTGCAGATATGTCTTGAAGTCAGGGGGAGCAAATGGTACTTGGATATCGGCTGTTCAAGACATATGACACGGGACAAGAAGGTGTTCTCTACACTGCAAGACAAGGATGGAGGTTCAGTTGCGTTTGGAGGCAAGGACAAAGGAAAATCTAAAATGATAGAGGCTACCTTATCACTACCATCCAAAGTGATCATGGTGGTGAATTTAAAAATCATGAGTTCAGCAATTTCTGTGAAGAGCACCGATATACACACAACTTCTCATCACCAAGGATGCCCCAACAAAATGGAGTGGTGGAGAGAAAAGATAGAACATTGATAGATATGGCACGGACCATGTGAAGTGAAAATTCTCTACCAAAATATTTTTGGGCTGAGGCGGTAAGTACAACGTGTTACATCATCAACAGGGTAATGGTAAGGCCCATTTTGAAGAAAACTCCCTATGAGCTCTACAAGGGTAAGAAATCGAATATTACCCATCTTAAACCCTTTGGATGTTCATGTTTCATCATGAACAATGGTAAGTCCAATCTAGGTAAGTTTGATGAGAAAAGTGACAAGGGAACTCTCCTAAGCTATGTACTTAACTCTAGAGCTTATCGACTGTTCAATAAACGGACTTTGATTGTTGAAGAAAGTCCTCATGTGATTTTTGATGAATTTGAACTAAAATTGACCACTCAAATTGTGGATGCAGGAGAAACACTCAAAAATTCAACTAATGCTGGAACATCTAAAGCCAAGGATGAACCAAAGGAAAGAATACCCAGCAAGAGTGAAGAAGATGAAGATCCTTCAATTAAAACACAGCAAGAGCAGCAAGTGCAGCACCCCGACTTGCCAAGCACCTCTACATTCTTAAAGGATCATCCAGTTGAAAACATAATCAGCAATCCTCAAGATGGGGTAAGAACCAGAGCATCTCTATGGTAAGTAGAAGAAGAGGATTTGATAGCCTTAATCTCACAGGAAAAGCCCAAGGATATCCATGAAGCTCTTCAAAATGAATTCTGGATCCAGGCTATGCATGAAGAGTTGCACCAATTCGAAAGAAACCAGGTGTGGACTCTAGTGCCCCGACCTAAGAATCAATCCATAATTGGAACCCGATGGGTTTTCAAAAATAAGTTAAATGATATGGGATTGGTTGTTAGGAATAAGGCCCGACTTGTGGCCAAAGGGTATAGCCAGGAGATGGGTATTGATTTTGATGAGTCTTTTGCACCGGTTGCTCGTCTAGAAGCAGTCCAGATTTTATTGTCTTATACTTGCTCATCTAACTTTAAATTATTTCAAATGGATGTTAAATCTACGTTTCTAAATGAGTATATCAAAGAGGATGTCTTTGTAGAACAACCTCCAGGTTTTGAAGACCCCAAACATCTACAACATGTATACAAGCTCCAGAAGGCCTTGTACGGACTGAAGCAAGTACCAAGGGCATGGTATGAATGGCTCACCTCATTTCTGATTGAAAATAGTTTCAAGAGAGGTAAGGTTGATCAAACACTTTTCACAAGGAAATCAGGTAAAGATATATTAGTAGTTCAAATGTATGTAGATGACATAATTTTTGGAGCTACTAATAATGCGTTATGTGATGAATTTGCAGAAATTATGTAAGGAGAATTTGAGATGAGCTTAATGGGTGAACTAACATTCTTTCTTGGACTGCAGGTGAAGCAAACATCTTAGGGCATTTTCATAAGTCAAGCCAAGTATACAATGGAGCTTTTGAAGAAATATGGGATGGCTGAAGCAAAACATTTGTCAACTCCAATGGCCACAACCTCGAAGTTAGATAAAGATGAAAATGGTAAAATAACAGATCTTACACTGTTTCGAGGTATGATCAGATCACTACTGTATCTTACAGCATGCTGCCCTGACAATCAATTCAGTGTATGTATTTGTGCCCATTTTCAGTCATGCCCTAAAGAATCTCATTTATCGGCTGTTAAACGTATTTTTAGATACTTATTTGGCACAATAGATTTTGGCTTGTGGTTTCTCATTGATAGTTCTTTTGATTTGATTACATACACCGATGCGGATTATGCCGGATGCATTGTAGATCGTAAAAGTACTAGTGGGTACTGTCAGTGTCTTGGTGGGTGCCTAGTCTCATGAGCCTCCAAGAAACAACATTCAGTAGCTCTCTCAACGGCCGAGGTTGAATATGTAGCCGCTGAAAGTTGTGGATCACAAGTACTTTGGATCAAAAATCAATTGCTTGATTTAGCTATTGAAATGAAATATGTGCTAATCTTGTGTGATAATACCAGTACAATCAGTTTGTCAAAAAATCATGTTTAATATTTTAGGACCAAGCATATTGATATTCGTCATCACTTTCTGAGAGATCATGTAGGAAAATGGGTCTTTGAATTGAAATTCATTGACACACACAATCAGCTAGCTGACATCTTCACCAAACCCCTCAACCAGGATCAATTTAACAAGATAAGAAGAGAACTTGGGATGTGCAAGGGTGAGAGCATACATGCATAGGTTTGCACTTAGGACAAGAGTTACATTTGTGGAAATTCATATGCATCAAGGGTAGGAAAACATGCATATTATCTCTATTTACTTTTAATACCTTGTGTGTTCACTTACACCCCTGCATGCTTGAATGTATTTATATATATAGCCCTCCTTGAAAAATATTTCTAAGGCCAGATATTCATTGGTTAAATAATTGTGGACTCAGTGATGTCAGATCTAAGGAAATTTCTGAGGGGGAATTAGAAACTTTCCTTAAATATCCATATCTCCATCTCTCTCCTCTCCACTTCATGACGTTGACTCAAATCTGAAGGTCAGATGAGTCCCCCCCCATATACCAAAAAAATGATAAAAAAATGAATGAAAAAATAGAAAAGAAAAAAAGGAACAAAAAATATAAAATTGGGGTTTTTGGGGCTAGCGGTCGACCGCCGCCCCTGCACCGATCGACCGGTGGTGGCGAACCGGCCCGATCGGGTCTCAACCGAGCCATCTTATAAGTGTAAGGTTTCGCACAGCACCTACGGACGACGCAGCGGATAACAAAAATTTCATTTGCCCGATCCCGGTGTTATGGAAAGCTTAATCTGTGCTCTAATCGGTGTTTCTAAGACCCTAATTACGGGTTGCGTGTTTCACCTTGCGCGGAACGACGCTGTCCGCTAAGCCCGATGCAGAAAAACTGAGCCGCACAGCTGTACGGTCTCTAGAGCAGATCCACAAGGATCCTTGCGCAGCGACGGTACCTCCCCGGCACGACTATCCCCGACTCTATCACCTTCTAGAGAGAGAGAGAGCAAGAGGGAGAAAGGGGAGAGACTAATCCTCTCCCTTAAGCTTAATGCTTGGTTAGCTTAAGGGAAGGAAAGAAGAAGCTCGAATGAGCTTCACGTAGGATATATATATAGAGTTTAGGCTTTTTAGAAAAGGATTCCAAAAGATCGAAACTATATATATGTCCTATCTATTATTATACATATGTATTAAGCTCCATTTACATTCCTTTCCAAAAGGAATTAAAAGGAATTAATACATACACTTGTATAACAATAATCCGTCACCCAAGAATCCATTGTGTGTGATCCTCTAGGCCCATAGTCACTCTAGTTTATGGCCCATTAACTTCTAATTCTCAATTAGAAGTAAATTAAACATATTCTTCGCTTCTACAAGAGTCGAATAATAGTTTAATTTATTTCGAACCTTTCGATCACGTTGGGTCAAGCAAATCCGCGTGATCCTAGAGGACGCCGGGTTTAAACCAGCCTACCTGGTACCTATAAGTCCACAGTTACCGCATCGATATAATCCCTCGCTCATTCTATGAGTCTGGTACGATCGAGGGTATGGTTTCTGTCAAATCCCATGATCGTGCCATTTGAATATGACCTCCTTAAAGTGTATGACGTCCGTCCTAAACGAACTCATACGACCCTGGCCAGGGATTTAACGGAGCGTCAATGTCATGACCCATTAACTGTCTGATATATACCCGACAGTGAGCGATCCCTTCTTGACCATTGATGATCTTCACACGTATCCTGGAGTGGTTAATGACTCGGCAACTCATGACTTATGGTTAAAGTCACTTAGCTAAGTAATTAAACCATTCCAGTCCTCGTGTAAGATCCAATCAATGTCTCAGGTCAAAGGACCAACGATGCTACTGTGACCGTTGGATCTTCAGTTGACATAAGGTATAATCAACCATCTGAAGATCCAATAGCGGATCAGTTCAGTGCACATCCTCCAAGGACATACACCTACACATATGTGTTGGTGCCCCGCATCAATGACCATGAGACTGGTCACTGACACATCATGTGTACTGGTTTAATAGGTAATCAAAGTCCCCGAGTGATTACCCTCCAACCAGGAACAGTTTAAGGTATGTGTACATGTAAAGTCAATCTCATGTTCGAGATCCCATCTCGAGCTGACTTTACAACCACATATCCTAGGGACAACGTAAAGTAACACAATCGCATATTTACGCTCAAACACCACTTTATTAATGAACAAGATCGTACAACTATTGGGCCTACCCGACCCGAAATTGGCCTGTAGCACACCAATACTAACAATCTCCCACTTAAACTATAGTCAATTGCCCACAACTTTGAGGTCCATCTTATCCCGATGACGCTCAAATACAGTCTGTGTCAATGGCTTATTCAGTGGATCTGCTATGTTATCTTCTGACGGTACACGCTCTACCATCACATCTCCACGATTAACAATCTCCCGAATAAGGTGAAAGCGCCTGAGAATATGCTTTGACCTTTGGTGAGATCTTGGTTCCTTCGCCTGAGCGATGGCCCCATTATTATCACAAAATAATAGGATGGGAGCTGATATCTCGGGAACTACGCCAAGTTCCAAGATGAATTTCTTCATCCAGACGGCTTCCTTAGCAGCTTCAGCTGTACCAATATATTCCGCCTCCGTCGTCGAATCTGCAGTCGTGTCTTGCTTGGAACTTCTCCAACTGACTGCCCCTCCATTCAACATGAATACAAATCCAGACATGGATTTGCAGTCATCTGGATCTGACTGGAAACTAGAATCTGTGTAAGCTCTAAGCTGTAAGTCCTCTCCTCCATAAAGCAGAAAAAGATCCTTAACCCTTCACAGGTACTTAAGGATGCCCTTTACTGCCTTCCAGTGCTCTTCGCCTGAATTTGCCTGATATCTACTGACAATGCTCAAAGCATTGACAACATCAGGCCGTGTACATAGCATTGCATACATGATTGACCCTATCGCCGAAGCATATGGTACCTTATTCATGTGTGCCACCTCCTCAGAAGTTTTAGGACTCATCCCCTTGGATAGGTAAATTCCATGTCTCATGGGAATGAGACATCTCTTGGAATTTTCCATCCTAAACCTTTTGAGGATAGTGTCTATGTACATAGATTGAGATAATCCTAGCATCCTTTTAGATCTATCTCGATAGATCCTTATGCCCAGCACATAGGATGCTTCTCCCAAATCCTTCATGGAGAAGGTCTTGGACAACAAAGACTTCGTTGATGTCAACATCGCTACATCATTCCCAATGAGTAAGATGTCATCAACATAAAGGACCAAGAAGGTCACTGAGCTCCCACTGACCTTCTTGTAAACACAGGGTTCATCTTCATTCCGAATGAAGTTGAAAGATTTGACAGCCTCGTCAAATCTTAAGTTCCAGTTTCTAGATGCCTGCTTTAATCCATAAATGGACCTTTAAAGTTTGCATACCTTATTAGGATGTAGCTTGGAGGTGAATCCTTCAGGCTGTACCATGTACACCTCTTCTGACAGATTTCTATTAAGAAAAGCGTGTAAGGTTTCGCACAGCACCTACGGGCGACACAGCGGATAACAAAAATTTCATTTGCCCGATCCCGGTGTTATGGAAAGCTTAATCTGTGCTCTAATCGGTGTTTCAAATATCCTAATTACGGGTTGCGTGTTTCACCTTACGCGGAACGACGCTGTCCGCTAAGTCCGATGTAGAGAAACCGAGCCGCACAGCTGTACGGCCTCTAGAACAGATCCACACGGACCCTTGCGCAGCGACGGTACCTCCCCGGCACGACCTTCCCCGGCTCTATCACCTTCTGGAGAGAGAGAGAGCAAAAGGGAGAAAGGGGGAGGCTAATCCTCCTCTTAAGCTTATGTGCTTGCTTAAGCTTAAGAGGTTGGAAGAAGTGAAGGCTCGAATGAGCTTCACGTAGGTAGCTATATATAGAGTTTAGGTTTATTAGAAAAGGGTTCTAAAAGACCAAAACTGTATATATGTCCTATCTCATATTATACATATGTATTAAACTCCGTTTACACTCCTTTCCAAAAGGAATTAAAAGGAAATAATACATATATTTGTATAATAATTATCCGTCACCCAATAATCCATTGTGTGTGATCCTCTAGGCCCACAATCACTCTAGTTTAAGGCCAATTAACTTCTAATTCCTAATTAGAAGTAAATTAAACGTATTATTCGCTTCTACAAGAGCCGAATAATAGTTTAATTCATTCCGAACCTTCGATCACGTTGGGTCAAGTAAATCCGCGTGATCCTAGGGGACGCCGGGTTTAAACCAGCCTGTCTGGTACCTATAAGTCCACAGTTACCACATCGATATAATCCCTCGCTCCTTCTATGAGTCTGGTACGATCGAGGGTACGGTATCTGTCAAACCCCATGATCGTGCCATTTGACTATGACCTCCTTAAAGTGTATGATGTCCGTTCTAAACGAACTCACACGACCCTGGCCAGGGATTTAATGGAGCGTCAATGTCATGACCCATTAACTGTCTGATATATACCCGACAGTGAGCGATCCCTTCTTGACCATTGATGATCTTCACACGTATCCTGGAGTGGTTAATGACTCGGCAACTCATGACTTATGGTTAAAGTCACTTAGCTAAATAATTAAACCATTCTAATCCTCGTGTAAGATCCGATCAATGTCTCAGGTCAAAGGACCAACGATGTTACTGTGACCGTTGGATCTTCAGTTGACATTAGGTATAATCAACCATCTGAAGATCCAATAGCGGATCAGTTCAGTGCACATCCTCCAAGGACATACACCTACACATATGTGTTGGTGCCCCGCACCAATGACCATGAGACTGGTCACTGACACATCATGTGTACTGTTTTAATAGGTAATCAAAGTCCCCGAGTGATTACCCTCCAACCAGGAACAGTTTAAGGTATGTGTTCATGTAAAGTAAGTCTCATGTTCGAGATCCAATCTCGAGCTGACTTTACAACAACATATCCTAGGGACAACGTAAAGTAACACAATCGCATATTTACGCTCAAACACCACTTTATTAATGAACAAGATCGTACAACTATTGGGCCTACCCGACCCGAAATTGGCCTGTAGCACACCAACACTAACAATCTCCCACTTGAACTACAACCAATTGCCCACAACTTTGAGGCCCATCTTATCCCGATCACGCTCAAATACAGTCTGTGTCAAAGGCTTAGTCAGTGGATCTGCTATGTTGTCTTCTGACGGTACACGCTCTACCATCACATCTCCACCCAACAATCTCCCGAATAAGGTGAAAGCGCCTGAGAATATGCTTTGACCTTTGGTGAGATCTCGGTTCCTTCGCCTGGGCGATGGCCCCATTATTATCACAAAATAATGGGATGGGAGCTGTTATCTCGGGAACTACGCCATGTTCCAAGATGAATTTCTTCATCCAGACGGCTTCCTTAGTAGCTTCAGCTGCAGCAATATATTCCGCCTCCGTCGTCGAATCTGTAGTCGTATCTTGCTTAGAGCTTCTCCAACTGACTGCCCCTCCATTCAACATGAATACAAATCCAGACATGGATTTACAGTCATCTGGATCTGACTGGAAACTAGAATCTGTGTAAGCTCTAAGCTGTAGGTCCTCTCCTCCATAAAGCAGAAAAAGATCCTTAACCATTCGCAGGTACTTAAGGATGCCCTTTACTGCCTTCCAGTGCTCTTCGCCTGGATTTGCCTGATATCTACTGACAATGCTCAAAGCATTGGTAACATCAGGCCGTGTACATAGTATTGCATACATGATTGACCCTATCGCCGAAGCATATGGTACCTTATTCATGTGTGCCACCTCCTCAGAAGTTTTAGGACTCATCCCCTTGGATAGGCAAATTCCATGTCTCATGGGAATGAGACCTCTCTTGGAATTTTTCATCCTAAACCTTTTGAGGATAGTATCTATGTACATGGATTGGGATAATCCTAGCATCCTTTTAGATCTATCTCGATAGATCCTTATGCCCAGCACATAGGATGTTTCTCCCAAATCCTTCATGGAGAAAGTCTTGGACAACCAAGACTTAGTTGATGTCAACATCCCTACATCATTCCCAATGAGTAAGATGTCATCAACATAAAGGACCAAGAAGGTCACTGAGCTCTCACTGACCTTCTTGTAAACACAGGGTTCATCTTCATTCCGAATGAAGTTGAAAGATTTGACAGCCTCATCAAATCTTAAGTTCCAGCTTCTAGATGCCTGCTTTAATCCATAAATGGACCTTAGAAGTTTGCATACCTTATTAGGATGTGGCTTGGAGGTGAATCCCTCAGGCTGTACCATGTACACCTCTTCTGACAGGTTTCCATTAAGAAAATCTATCTTCACATCCATTTTCCAGATCTCATAATCCAGGTATGCAGCAATGGTAAGGAGGATTCTGATTGACTTAACCATGGCTACCGGCGAAAACGTCTCATCATAGTCAATGCCTTGCCTTTGACGATATCCTTTCGCCACTAGTCTAGCCTTGTATGTGTCAACCTATCCATCTGCACCGATTTTTCTTTTGAAAATCTATTTGCAGCCGATAGGGACCTTCCCTTCGGGTACATCAACTAAGTTCCAAACTTTATTGGTGTACATGGACTGGATTTCTGAATCCATTGCCTCTTGCCATTTCTCAGAGTCTACACTATAGATCGCCTCCTGGTACGACTGAGGATCATCATCCTCATCGATACATACCTTAGAGGACCCCTCTGAGACATGTCCAACATATCTCTCAGGTTCTCTCGGTAGTCTACCAGATCTCCGTAGTGTCAGTGTTTCACCTTGAATAGGATCAACCGATACCGTCTCATTTAACGAGTTTGTGTCTATGGGTTGTGGTTCTTGGACCTCGTCCAATTCTATCTGGCTCCCACTGTTTTTCTGGAGTAGATATTCTCTTTCCAGAAATACAGCTCTCTTGACCACTAAGACCCTTTGCTCAGAAGGGTGATAGAAATAATATCCAAACGTCTCATTTGGATATCCCACAAACCTACACTTATCGGTTCTCGACTCAAGCTTATCACTCTCGTTCTTCTTTACATGAGCAGGACACCCCCAAATTTTAATGTGATTAAAATTTGGTTTCCTGCCCTTCCATATCTCATATGGTATAGAAGGAACTGATTTACTTGAGATCCTATTCAATAAATAAGCCGCAATCTCTAACGCATAGCCCCAGAGAGACAAGGGTAGTCCTGACATAGACATCATGGATCGGATCATGTCTAACAAGGTCATATTTCTCCTCCCGGATACACCATTATGTTGTGGTGTATACGGTGGAGTCCACTGAGAAACTATTCCATGGTCTTTAAGATAAGAAGTGAATTCATGGCTTAAGTATTCACCTCCTCGATCCGATCGAAGAGCCTTAATACTTTTGCCTGTCTGTTTCTCTACTTTATTCTTGTATTCCTTAAACTTCTCAAAGGCTTGTGACTTATGTCTCATTAAATACACATAGCCATATCTGGAGAAGTCGTCAATAAAAGAAATGAAATAGAGATAACCTCCTTTTGCTTCTATGGACATGGGTCCACACACATCCGAGTGTATGAGCTCGAGAAGGTCAACAGCCCTCTCACCATGTCCACCAAAAGGAGCCTTGGTCATTTTCCCCATGAGACACGACTCACAGGTATCGAATGGCTTGTATTCGAACGAATTCAAATACCCATTTGAGTGTAAGTGAGAGACTCTTTTCTCACCTACATGACCAAGTCTGCAATGCCATAGATATGCAGAATTCACTTCATCAGTATTGGAAATTTACATAACATTAGAACGTGTATCTAATACATAAAGACCATTGACTAATGAACCGTCGACTATAATCAAACCATTATTCATTATAGAGCACCCAGTGCTATTAAAAGTCAATGTATATCCAATGTTATACAAGCCAGAGATTGAAATAATGTTCTTAATAATATTAGGAACACAATGACAGTCATTCAGCTCCAGAATGACTCCTGAAGGTAAACTGAGGCGTGCAGTCCCGACAGCTTTGGCAGAAACTAAAGCTCCATTTCCCATCCTCAGTTCAATCTCCTTTTTGCCCAATCGTCTTCTATTTGCCAGCACCTGCACAGAATTGTAGATATGAGATGCACATCCAGTATCCAATACCCATGATATGGATTCCATATATGACAAATTAAGGTCTATGATAAAAATACCTTCATTTAGAATTGCCTTGCAATTCCTTTTCCAATGCCCAGTTTCCCCGCATCGAAAATATTTGTCTTCCTTTTCATTCTTCTTGCCCTTCCCTTTGTCAACTTTGGCGAGTTACTTACCCGTGGCCTTTTTTTTCCCTTCCCTTTATTACTCGTGGTGGATATTTGAGAGGCCTTCCTTTTCTTGTTGGCCCGGCCAATAACCATTACAGATGAAGATGGTTTATCTTTCTGCATGGTTCCTTCAGCACTCTTTAACATATTGAGCAGCTCTGGGAGAGTTGCTTCAATCCTATTCATGTTAAAGTTCATGATGAAGGAAGAAAAGGAATCAGACAATGACTGGAGTATGAGATCAATGCATAGTTCAAGATCCAACTTGAACCCCAATGCATTGAATCTTTCAATCCACTCCATCATTTCCAGTACATGGGCCTGCACTGATGAACCCTCAGACATCCGTGTCCTGAAAAGCCTTTTTGAGATGTCATACCTCTCAATCCTACCCTGCTCCCCGAAGAGCTGGCGTAGATTGAGAAGTATACTTCTACAATCAGTATTTTCAAATTACCTCTGTAACTCGGGAGCCATAGAGGCCAACATGTAACATTGGGTAAGGGATGAGTCCTCAGATCACTTGACATAAGCCAGTAACTCGCCCTCGTCGGCATCAGGAGCTGGCTCAGAGTGAACCGTGTCCAACACGTACGTAATCTTTTCGGCGGTAAGGACTATGCGTAGGTTACGCAGCCAATCCGAGTAATTCGGTCCAGTTAATCTATTTGCATCCAAGATGCCGCGGAGAGGGTTGTACGACAACATTATAATCTGGATAAGAAATAAAAGACAACTTAGCATGTGTTCAAATTCTAACTTAGATGTGATTTTCTATCTTAGTTAGTCCCACTATTTTTCGATCGAACTATATAACCCTCAGTATATAGAACGGGAGATCAACGAGATCAACCTAGTGGGTCGGAATCCCAACGAGACTGATGTACGACCTTGTGGAAAGCACAACAAGTCATACACCATCTCAACGGCAGTCAACAAGCACTTGCATCTAATGTAATATCCGATATTCGGCCCCCGAGAAATCATCCCATTGTGGAAAGCACAACAAAGGATATTCTTGGTTAGATCTAACCATCATTACTTCATAGCAATGAGTTCATGACCCGACCCTTGTGGAAAGCACAACAAGGCCGAGTTCGATTTCTCACCCCATTGAGGCCGAGCCTTGGAGTTTAATCTCGCCCCCAAACTCATGGACCTTGTGGAAAGCACAACAAATCCATGAAATGAAGACGTTCATTCACTCCATAATGATGGAGGGCCACGACGACTCCTAGAGCCACGCTTATTAGATCTAAAATTTAAACGCGAGGGAATTTAATTTTATCTTGATCTCACCCTAGGTGGTAATATAAATATATCCAATATATTTACCGTACCTAGTAGTTTGCATAAAATAAATGCACCCAATGCAAAAATAAACGCAAGTGATCATGGACTTTAATCCTAATGTAACTAAGACATTCGGCCCGCTTCCGAAGCAGCTGGATCGTCCTCGTCGGGTGTGCTCCACGCTTTCAGACTCCGACGCCGCATTAATTATAACTTTTACACGGCACGCAGGTCGAAAAAATTAATTTACATGTGACTCAAATTCCAACAGCCCTTAGGGCGAGTACAACAATGGAGGAAGATAGAAGTACATTGAAATTTTAACAGAGAGAGAAAGGAGGTTCGCAGACCCCAATTAATTACATTAATCCAAGTCCATGATCACTTGCCAACCCATTCAAATAAAATCAATCAAGGGTTATTTTCTGAAAATAATCTTTACTTTTGAATTTAAAAATGGGATGTGCAAACAAAAATAGGCTAGCTTTGTTTAATTTTAAAAATCAAAGCATGATTAACTAAAATTAAACACACAAGCAGGCCAATACAAGGTAAATAAAGTAAAGCACGTAAAGAACCATCATTTTCTATAGGGGCATGTAATTGAGATAATTAATTAAATTTAAATTTTAATTTAATTATCCAATAAATAAATTTAAATTCAAAATTTAAACATGCCAATAATTTAAATTTAAATTCAAACTAATTATCCAATAATTTTGTTTGAAAATAAATTTAAAATAATGCAATTATCCTCAATTAATAATTTTTTAAAATTCAAAATTTGAATTTAATAATTATCTAATAATTAAAATTCAAATAATTAAAATTTTCACATTTAACTTCAATAAAATTTAAATTTTGAATTTTCTAATTATCTAATAATTAAAAATTCAATAATTAAATTTTACTGAAGTAACTTCAATTATTACTATTTTATCTCATGGTAAATAGTAATTATCTCACCTCGGTAAATTCAATATGGTTAAATAAAAATTAACTTTTGACATTTACCAACGAGATAACACAATTTAACATACTAGATAAAATCCTATTTAATTTATTGAACATTTTAATATATATATTTAATATATATATTAATATATGTATAAATAAATTAAAAAATAAGCAATTTTTTTTAAAAAAATAATAAAAAAATACCCCCTCAAAGGGGGGGGGGGTGCGGCCGCCCACGCGGATGGCGTGGGCGCGCCCGCGCCCGCCCGCACGCGGGCGCTGCCTGCGGCGCCCGCCGCGTGGCGGGCGCGGCCCGCCACGCGGCGCTCCCGCAAGCGGGCGCCTGCGTTTCGTGCACCGCCCCGCCCGCCCCTGCGGTCAGCGTCATTTAGGACCCACGCGGCGCACGCGGCGGGCGCACTGCGCCAAACGGGCCCTTAAAAAATTTTTTTTTTAATTTTTTTTTTTAAAAAATTTGCTGCTTGGATGCCCAGCATCCTTGAAGAACAGAGACGCCTAGATCTCTTTCAACAAATAATAATTGAAGATTTTATAGCCCCTAAAGCATGGTCCTAAACGACGCTAAAACACCGACCAGAGCGTAAACCTGGTTCTGATACTACTGTAAGGTTTCGCACAGCACCTACGGGCGACACATCGGATAACAAAAATTTCATTTGCCCGATCACGGTGTTATGGAAAGCTTAATCTGTGCTCTAATCGGTGTTTCAAATACCCTAATTACGGGTTGCGTGTTTCACCTTGTGCGGAACGACGCTGTCCGCTAAGTCCGATGCAGAGAAATCGAGCCGCACAGCTGTACGGCCTCTAGAACAGATCAACACGGACCCTTGCGCAGCGACGGTACCTCCCCGGCACGACCTTCCCCGGCTCTATCACCTTCTGGAGAGAGAGAGAGCAAAAGGGAGAAAGGGGGAGGCTAATCCTCCTCTTAAGCTTATGTGCTTGCTTAAGCTTAAGAGGTTGGAAGAAGTGAAGGCTCGAATGAGCTTCACGTAGGTAGCTATATATAGAGTTTAGGTTTATTAGAAAAGGGTTCTAAAAGACCAAAACTGTATATATGTCCTATCTCATATTATATATATGTATTAAACTCCGTTTACACTCCTTTCCAAAAGGAATTAAAAGGAAATAATACATACATTTGTATAATAATTATCCGTCACCCAAGAATCCATTGTGTGTGATCCTCTAGGCCCACAGTCACTCTAGTTTAAGGCCAATTAACTTCTAATTCTTAATTAGAAATAAATTAAACGTATTATTCGCTTCTACAAGAGCCGAATAATAGTTTAATTCATTCCGAACCTTCGATCACGTTGGGTCAAGTAAATCCGCGTGATCCTAGAGGACGTCGGGTTTAAACCAGCCTGTCTGGTACCTGTAAGTCCACAGTTACCACATCGATATAATCCCTCGCTCCTTCTATGAGTCTGGTACGATCGAGGGTACGGTATCTGTCAAACCCCATGATCGTGCCATTTGACTATGACCTCCTTAAAGTGTATGATGTCCGTTCTAAACGAACTCACACGACCCTGGCCAGGGATTTAACGGAGCGTCAATGTCATGACCCATTAACTGTCTGATATATACCCGACAGTGAGCGATCCCTTCTTGACCATTGATGATCTTCACACATATCCTGGAGTGGTTAATGACTCGGCAACTCATGACTTATGGTTAATGTCACGTCCCGAGCGCGGAAGATACTCGGATATGCGTGACGAGTTTATATCAATCATGTCAATCAGAGTAGTAGTGTATTCGACACCAAAACAGAGATGCGCAAAATAGAAAGATAACCCAATCCTTTATTTCATAATGGATAGACTATTACAAATCCAATACTCTATTCAAAAAAGGAAAAGTACATAGTTGACTCAAGAAAATAGGAAAAAGACTAGATGACACTTGGAGAAGCTCTAGCTCTTTCACTCTTGACCATTCCCATCCGATTGACTTCCCTCGTCGTCGGAATTACCTGAAAAGTAGGGACAACACGGAGTGAGCGAACGCTCAGTAGGAAATTATATCTCAAGCGCTAGCAAGGGGTTTAAATAATTACATTTTCATGAATGTACTATAGCTATGCATGCTCGCATAAAACGACAAGATAGAGAGAGAATTTATCAATAAGACAGCAAGATGAACTAGTCATGAGCTTTCAAGAAAAGATAACAAGATATTCAAGCAAGTACTCTTTAGCAAGTCATGTCAAGAACTTTGGCTATCATGTATCAAGCAAGCAAGTAATTACCCTTTTTCGGGTCACGCAAGTCATGTCAAGTCAAGTACGAGTCAAGTACAAGATTTGTGTGGAATGTCCAATCAAGCTAGTCATGCACTCGGTATAATGCCAGATACCTTATCATTCAACTCCCATGGGCACAAGTACTTTCGGGTGCTCCTCCAGGACCAGATCGGGCCCTATATGCGCAGGCATTTATCATGTATATTTGACATCCACTCTTGTATATATATATAGCCAATAGGGAATTTCAACAATTTAAGCTTGTAGACACGTAGGATAACTTTGAGAGAATGGAGTCCAAAAATACGACATTGGACATAGATAGGCGATAACAACGGTACAATCACGATGAACGATGAAACTAGGTGGAATTAGGTTCCCTTAACTCGGGTACCATGACAAACAAGTATGGACATTCTTTATATAGAATTGAGGTCCACATGAACAGTACATCAAAGGCAAGATACCCTCATTCTTATTATAGAATTGAGGTCCACAAGAACATCAACAAATGGCATGATATCATCATCCCATTAAGAATTCTCATGATATACTCTTTGCATATCATAATGGCCGGTATACCATGTTCCTTTAGAGTGACATGGCATTCAATAGTGTAATGGGTTTTTAGGGTACAACCAGCTCAGTCGACCTTGAGGGAATCCAAGGCTACGAGGAGTCTTACGGAGGTCTCTATGACTAACTCGCTAGTCCAAAGGAACGGAATGTCCAATGGAGAGCTTGTATGTCAATGAGAGTTGAGGGTGATCGATAAAACATCATGAAAACGTGGGACTATACTCACGGAGTGGAGATATAGTGCCGATATACATATATATAGATATAATGAAAACCTCGGTTAAGAGAAACAGGAAAATAACGACTTAAGCAAAGTCACTACTCAAGAAATTAACGCCTTGGATAAGGGCGTTTATATATTTTTCCTATTTGCAGGAATTTCAATATTTCATTATTTCATCAAAAACACGCCCTGTATAGGGGCGTTTTCCTTAAATTTGACGCCTACTGTATCAGGCGTCCTTTTTATTTACAATATTTTACAGGCTATACAATTTCAGGAGTTTATCAAAAACGCGCCCTGGGAAGGGGCGTTACATTTAAATTCACGCCCTGGAAAGGGGCGTGGGTTCAATAAGAAATGACCTGAGTCAGGTCGTGAGTTCACAGTTTCCAGGAATTTTTATAGATTTCAGGATAATAAAATTTCAGGAGACAAGATATATAATCACGACAAGAAAAATAGCAGGAATTTACAGGTGAGCTCATGCATTACATTAGTTGCAGTATTTGATCGATATTTAATTTTTAAACATGGGTATTTATTATCTACAGAAAATTGCATGAAATTGACGCCTACTGAGCAGGGCGTCAAATATGTAATTAACGACCTTGGGCAGGTCGTTTCTTTTAAAGTAGCGCCCTTGTCGTGGGCGTTTCTTTCAAAATATTACAGAAAACGCTTCAAATCCATAATAAACCATGTATATGCATGCCATGCTAGTATATATCTTGAATTACTTCGTTTGGGCTACAGTGCTTTGAGAAAACCTACCTTATGAGAATTTTCTGATGGAGAAACGTGAAGGACTTGATGAGAATCCCTAGACTCTGAAACTCCTAATAGCAGCAAACAGCAACAGGCAGAGCTTTATGTTAACGGAAGAGGGATTTATTCTGATGAAGAACTTTTGTTCTTCACAACGTGAATCCTCTTAACCTGTAAGTAGAGAAGAAGACGAAGAACCTGTTAATGTTCTTCATACCATCGTAAACAGAAAAGAAGAAGAAATAACCTTGGTTCTTCACCTACCGTAGAATAGTCCGAACGCCAAATAGCGTTCTTGGTTCGAGCAGTAGGTTATTTATAGGATTTCTAGAATCCTAATAGAGTTAGTGTTTGATTGGAAGTAATACTTCCAAGATAGAGTTATTACTACATTCGAACTCTTTCTCATAGTTATCAACTTACCCTGGATAGACTCCCGGGTCGAACGAAACTCAAACTGAATTAGCGACTTAGGTCAGGGCGTCGAATTTAAATTGACGCCTGGTCAAGCGTCGTTTCTTGTTGAAACGCGTCCATGCAAGGGACGTTACGCTATCTTGCCCTTTTTATTTATTTTGGTCGTTTGAAATTTGACGCCTTGACGTGTGGGCGTCCTTTCTCAAAACACGCCTTAGGTAAGGGCGTTTTATTTTAAAGTAGCGCCTATATTTGAGGCGTTATTTTCATCAGGGTTTAATTATTTTTATTCCAAGATCTTTTAATCTATTTTGATTTACTTATTCCTTTTTATTTTATCAGGGTTGCTACACCCTCCCCCACTTAAAAAGAATTTGGTCCCCAAATTCCATAGTATATATAGATAAGTGGAGAGCGTAGAGTATATACCTTTTAAAATAACTCTGGAAATTGTTTCCTCATAGATTCCTCGGTCTCCCATGTAGCTTCATGTTCTGAATTCTTATTCCATTGTACTTTTAGCATGGGAATAACTTTATTCCTTAGAGCACGTATTTCACGATCTAAGATCTTCATAGGCTTCTGTTCATACGTGAGATCCTTCTGGATTATCAGGTCTCCATGTTCAATAATGTGTGATGGATCGTGCACATACTTCTTCAACATGGATATGTGGAACACATTATGTACCTCGGACAGTTGAGGGGGCAATGCGATGCGATAAGCAACCTCGCCAACTCTTTCTAGTATCTCAAAAGGTCCGATAAATCTTGGTGTAAGCTTGCCTTTAACACCAAATCTTCGTATTCCACGTCCAGGCGATATCTTGAGAAATACATGATCTCCAATTTGAATTCGAGATCTCTTCTTCTTGTGTCGGCATAAGCCTTTTGCCTTGTCTGAGCTACTTGCAATCTTTCCCTGATTACTCGTATCTTCTCAGTTGTATCCCTTACCATGTCTGGACCTAACAGTTGTTTCTCTCCAACTTCATTCCAGCACAAGGGTGATCGGCAACTCCTTCCGTATAAAGCTTCGAAAGGTGCCATTTGTATACTAGCTTGGTAGCTATTATTGTATGCAAATTCGACCAGAGGCAAGTGATCATGCCAGTTTCCATCAAAATCAGTGATGCATGCTCTAAGCATATCTTCAACTACTTGATTTGTTCTCTCGGTCTGACCATCCGTTTGAGGATGAAAGGCTGTACTAAAATTAAGTCTCGTCCCCAACGAATGTTGTAGTCCTTTCCAAAAATGAGAAGTAAAACGGGGATCTCTGTCAGACACGATTGAAACAGGAATACCATGTAATCTGACTATTTCCTTGATGTATAGTGCAGCTAAGACATCAACTGACCATCGACTCTTGATTGGCAAGAAATGCGCGGATTTGGTCAATCGGTCAATGATAACCCATATTCCATCATGTCCTCTTTTTGATTTAGATAAACCCATGATGAAATCATACCAATATCCTCCCACTTCCATTTAGGGATATCTAGAGGATGTAGCTTTCCAGCAGGCTTTTGGTGTTCCGCCTTGACTTGTTGGCATGTGAGACAGCGTGATACATAGTCCGCTATTTCTCTTTTCATGTTGGGCCACCAAAAATTTCTTTTCACATCTTGGTACATCTTGGTAGATCCAGGATGAATCGTATACCTTGATCTGTGAGCTTCATCTAAGATCTTCTTTTTCAATTCTGGGCAGTCCGGTATACCAGTTCTATTCTTGAACATTAATCTTCCATCAGAAGCTAGTTGGAAGTCCGATTGTCCTTTTAATCTGCCCTTGATTTCTACTAATGTAGGATCATCATCCTGAAGTGCTTGTATCTCAGATAATAAATCTGACTGTATGCTTACATGAGATAATGTGACACATCTAGGGTCCGTGTCCATGCTTATATTGAGTTCAGAGAATTGTTCTAGCAATTTCCATTCTTGAATCAGACAATTGGCTAACAGTGCTCTCGGCTTTCGACTAAGGGCATCTGCTACATGATTACCCTTTCCGGGGTGATATTGTATATTGAAGTCGAAGTCCTTGAGATATTCCAGCCATCGTCTTTGCCTCATATTTAGTTCCTTCTGTGAGAAAAGATATTTGAGACTCTTGTGATCGGAGTATACAGTAAACTGTACTCCATAAAGATAATGTCTCCATATTTTTAGTGCAAATACTACCGCGGCCAATTCTAAGTCATGGACGGGGTAGTTCTCTTCATGCTTCTTTAATTGACGAGAAGAGTAGGCTATAACCTTCCCTTGTTGCATTAGAACACACCCGAGGCCAATGCCAGAAGCATCAGTGTATACCTCGAACTTTTCTCCTTCAATTGGCAATGCTAAGATAGGAGCTGTAGTAAGATGATCCTTGAGAGTTTGGAAGCTTCTCTCACATTCCTCATCCCATTCATAACGGATCTCCTTGCGAGTTAACCTTGTAAGTGGCACGGCGATTTTAGAGAAATCCTTGATGAATCGCCTGTAATAGCCGGCAAGACCTAAGAAACTTCGGATTTCGCTAGCATTGGTCGGTCTTTCCCAGTTCCTTACAGCTTCAACCTTTGATGGGTCTACAGACAAGCCATCCTTTGATATAACATGTCCGAGAAAAGTCACTTCTTCAAGCCAGAATTCACACTTGCTAAGTTTTGCATATAATTGGTTTGTCCTTAATATTTGTAATGAAATCCTCAAATGTTTCTCATGCTCTTCCTTGGTCTTGGAATAAATCAATATATCATCAATAAAGACCACCACGAATTGATCTAAATAAGGCCTGAATATACTATTCATTAACTGCATAAAGGCAGCAGGGACATTCGTTAGTCCGAAAGGCATACCAACAAATTCATAATGGCCATACCTGCTTCTGAATGCGGTTTTATGAATATCATCGTCCTTGATTCTTAGTTGGTGATATCCGGACCTAAGATCAATTTTGGAAAAGTACATGGATCCTGAAATTTGATCAAACAATTCATCGATTCTCGGCAGTGGATACTTGTTCTTGATAGTGAGATGATTCAATTGTCGATAGTCGACGCATAACCTCATGGATCCGTCTTTCTTCTTTACAAATAATACAGGCGCTCCCCACGGGGAAGTACTTGGTCTAATGAATCCTTTCTTAATGAGTTCCATCAATTGCTCCTTTAATTCCTTGAGTTCAGCAGGTGACATCCTATAAGGTGCCTTTGAAATCGGACCAGCACCAGTGACTAAGTCAATGGTGAAGGCCACTTCTCTTTGCGGGGGTAATCCCGACAAATCCTCCGAAAACACGTCCGGAAATTCTTGCACTACTGGAATGTCTTCTAGCTTAATCTCCTTAGCTTCTTTAACTGTGACAAATGCGAGGAAAGATGTACATCCTTTCCTAATGAGCTTGCTAGCTCGGAGAGCTGAAATAATAGGGGATTTGCTCCGACTCTTGGGGCTAGTAAATATTAGTTCTGAAAATTCCTTGAATGTAACCTTACTATTGCGGCATTCAACCGTTGCCTGATACTTGGATAACCAATCTGCCCCTAGTATTACATCATACTCTTTCAGATCTAAACATATGAGATCAATAGGGAGATTTTGACCATGAATCAATACTTCGCAGTTTTGGTAATGATGTGTAATATCAGTCTCATCATCCAGAGGAGTAGACAAAACTAACTTTATCCATTCCGGTTCTAGGGGTAATGGGTCAGCAAACTTTTTAGAAACAATAGAATGTGATGCGCCAGTATCAATTAAGACATATGCATTCCTGGAACAAACTTTCAATATACCTTCTACTAAGCCGCCTCCTTCTACTTGCTCGGTCTCCTTGATTGCATGAAGACGAGCATTCTTGGTTACTGGGCGCTTCCCGTCAACGGCTTGGTCGTTAAGTAATGGGCAATCGGGAATCCGATGCTCACGACTCCCACAACGGAGACATGCTCCTAGTTTCCTCCAACATTCTTCTGCTCTATGACCCGCTTTATCACAATGTTTGCACACTGTATTTGGAGAGATAGTGGTGACAGAAATGGGCTTGGTCTTCTTGAACTTTTGGTCTTGCGAGGGAATACCTCCATTGCTAGGCCTCTTCTTGAAGTTGGGTTTAAAGGAACCCGAACCTGTAACTTGTTCCTTCTTATCCTTACCACGAATCCTATCAGACAATTCCGTGGCATCTTCTAATAGTTGAGCTCGGCGTACTATCTCCGAGTAGACTTGAATGTCCATCGGCGCCAGTTGCGTAATAGCTTGGGGCCTGAGCCCATTAAGAAACCTCCTAACTTTCATTTTCTCAGTGCTAACTAGATGCTTAGCATATCGAGATAATCTAGAGAATTGGGCCTCATACTCAGCCACTGACAAGGATCGTTGCTTTAATGCAGCAAATTCTGCAGCCTTCTTTTCCTGAACTCGGTCCGAGAAATATTTTACGTTGAAGTGTTCAAGGAATTCTTCCCACGAAACCTGATCTTGATTTATAGTAGCCTCTATTGATTCCCACCAGCATCTAGCATCCCTTTCTAACTGAAAAGTAGCTAATAAAACTTTATCCTGATCCGTGCATTGCATAACACGGAATATACGTTCTATCTCCCTAATCCAGTGTTCAGCGTCATCTGGATCAGTAGAACCCGTGAACTTGGGTGGGTTCATGTTCTTGAAAGTCTGGTGGAGACTTCCTGCTCGTTGTCCACCTCCTTGTGCTACTTGTTGCAGCACTTGAGTCATGCCTTGAAGGGTACGCTGCATGTTGCGCCATTGAGCACGTTCGGCAGCCATTATCCTACAATTACAATAACTAGGTTAATATGTGATTGTATTTAAAGACTCATATACTATGTTAACTTTAACCCTTGGTTCTACCCAATCTCACTGGTTAAAGGTTTGAGCATATCCTTGGACTTGGGTTTTCCTAGGAATTGAATACCCTAGGCTCTGATACCACAAAAACTGTCACGCCCCGAGCGTGGAAGATACTCGGATATGCGCAACGAGTTTATATCAATCATGTCAATCAGAGTAGTAGTGTATTCGATACCAAAACAGAGATACGCAAAATAGAAAGATAACCCAATCCTTTATTTCATAATGGATAGACTATTACAAATCCAATACTCTATTCAAAAAAGGAAAAGTATATAGTTGACTCAAGAAAATAGGAAAAAGACTAGATGACATTTTGGAGAAGTT
Source organism: Amorphophallus konjac (assembly GCA_022559845.1). NCBI lineage: Eukaryota > Viridiplantae > Streptophyta > Magnoliopsida > Alismatales > Araceae > Amorphophallus > Amorphophallus konjac. The sequence goes on along the minus strand of CM040126.1, from coordinate 25,569,560 downwards.
CTAGCTCTTTCACTCTTGACCATTCCCATCCGATTGACTTCCCTCATCGTCGGAATTACCTGAAAAGTAAGGGACAAACACGGAGTGAGCGAACGCTCAGTAGGAAATTATATCTCAGGAACTAGCAAGGGGTTTAAGTAATTACATTTTTCATGAATGTACTATAGCTATGCATGCTCGCATAAAACGACAAGATAGAGAGAGATTTTATCAATAAGACAGCAAGATGAACTAGTCACGAGCTTTCAAGAAAAGATAACAAGATATTCAAGCAAGTACTCTTTAGCAAGTCATGTCAAGAACTTTGGCTATCATGTATCAAGCAAGCAAGTAATTACCCTTTTTCGGGTCACGCAATTCATGTCAAGTCAAGTACGAGTCAAGTACAAGATTTGTGTGGAATGTCCAATCAAGCTAGTCATGCACTCGGTATAATGCCAGATACCTTATCATTCAACTCCCATGGGCACAAGTACTTTCGGGTGCTCCTCCCAGGACCAGATCGGGCCCTATATGCGCAGGCATTTATCATGTATATTTGACATCCACTCTTGTATATATATATAGCCAATAGGGAATTTCAACAATTTAAGCTTGTAGACACGTAGGATAACTTTGAGAGAATGGAGTCCAAAAATACGACATTGGACATAGATAGGCGATAACAACGGTACAATCACGATGATCGATGAAACTAGGTGGAATTAGGTTCCCTTAACTCGGGTACCATGACAAATAAGTATGGACATTCTTTATATAGAATTGAGGTCCACATGAACAGTACATCAAAGGCAAGATACCCTCATTCTTATTATAGAATTGAGGTCCACAAGAACATCAACAAATGGCATGATATCATCATCCCATTAGAATTCTCATGATATACTCTTTGCATATCGTAAGGGCCGATATAACATGTTTCTTTAGAGTGACATGGCATTCAATAGTGTAATGAGTTTTTAGGGTACAACCAGCTCAGTCGACCTTGAGGGAATCCAAGGTACGAGGAGTCTTACGGAGGTCTCTATGACTAACTCGCTAGTCCAAAGGAACGGAATGTCTAATGGAGAGCTTGTATGTCAATGAGAGTTGAGGGTGATCGATAAAACATCATGAAACGTGGGACTATACTCATGGAGTGGAGATATAGTGCCGATATACATATATATATAGATATAATGAAAACCTCGGTTAAGAGAAACAGGAAAATAACGACTTAAGCAAAGTCACTACTCAAGAAATTAACGCCTTGGATAAGGGCGTTTATATATTTTTCCTATTTGCAGGAATTTCAATATTTCATTATTTCATCAAAAACACGCCCCGTATAGGGGCGTTTTCCTTAAATTTGACGCCTACTGTATCAGGCGTCCTTTTTATTTACAATATTTTATAGGCTATACAATTTCAGGAGTTTATCAAAAACGCGCCCTGGGAAGGGGCGTTACATTTAAATTCACGCCCTGGAAAGGGGCGTGGGTTCAATAAGAAATGACCTGAGTCAGGTCGTGAGTTCACAGTTTCCAGGAATTTTTATAGATTTCAGGATAATAAAATTTCAGGAGACAAGATATATAATCACGACAAGAAAAATAGCAGGAATTTACAGGTGAGCTCATGCATTACATTAGTTGCAGTATTTGATCGATATTTAATTTTTAAACATGGGTATTTATTATCTACAGAAAATTGCATGAAATTGACGCCTACTGAGCAGGGCGTCAAATATGTAATTAACGACCTTGGGCAGGTCACTTCTTTTAAAGTAGCGCCCTTGTCGTGGGCGTTTCTTTCAAAATATTACAGAAAACGCTTCAAATCCGTAATAAACCATGTATATGCATGCCATGCTAGTATATATCTTGAATTACTTCGTTTGGGCTACAGTGCTTTGAGAAAACCTACCTTATGAGAATTTTCTGATGGAGAAACGTGAAGGACTTGATGAGAATCCCTAGATTCTGAAAACTCCTAATAGCAGCAAACAGCAACAGGCAGAGCTTTATGTTAACGGTTAACGGAAGAGGGATTTATTCTGATGAAGAACTTTTGTTCTTCACAACGTGAATCCTCTTAACCTGTAAGTAGAGAAGAAGACGAAGAACCTGTTAATGTTCTTCATACCATCGTAAACAGAAAAGAAGAAGAAATAACCTTGGTTCTTCACCTACCGTAGAATAGTCCGAACGCCAAATAGCGTTCTTGGTTCGAGCAGTAGGTTATTTATAGGATTTCTAGAATCCTAATAGAGTTAGTGTTTGATTGGAAGTAATACTTCCAAGATAGAGTTATTACTACATTCGAACTCTTTCTCATAGTTATCAACTTACCCTGGATAGACTCCCGGGTCGAACGAAACTCAAATTGAATTAGCGACTTGGGTCAGGTCGTCGAATTTAAATTGACGCCTGGTCAAGCGTCGTTTCTTGTTGAGACGCGTCCATGCAAGGGACGTTACGCTATCTTGCCCTTTTTATTTATTTTGGTCGTTTGAAATTTGACGCCTTGACGTGTGGGCGTCCGTTCTCAAAACACGCCTTAGGTAAGGGCGTTTTATTTTAAAGTAGCGCCTATATTTGAGGCGTTATTTTCATCAGGGTTTAATTATTTTTATTCCAAGATCTTTTAATCTATTTGATTTACTTATTCCTTTTTATTTTATCAGGGTTGCTACACCCTCCCCCACTTAAAAAGAATTTGGTCCCCAAATTCCATAGTATATATAGATAAGTGGAGAGCGTAGAGTATATACCTTTTAAAATAACTCTGGAAATTATTTCCTCATAGATTCCTCGGTCTCCCATGTAGCTTCATGTTCTGAATTCTTATTCCATTGTACTTTTAGCATGGGAATAACTTTATTCCTTAGAGCACGTATTTCACGATCTAAGATCTTCATAGGCTTCTGTTCATATGTGAGATCCTTCTGGATTATCAGGTCTCCATGTTCAATAATGTGTGATGGATCGTGCACATACTTCTTCAACATGGATATGTGGAACACATTATGTACCTCGGACAGTTGAGGGGGCAATGCGATGCGATAAGCAACCTCGCCAACTCTTTCTAGTATCTCAAAAGGTCCGATAAATCTTGGTGTAAGCTTACCTTTAACACCAAATCTTCGTATTCCACGTCCAGGCGATATCTTGAGAAATAAATGATCTCCAATTTGAAATTTGAGATCTCTTCTTCTTGTGTCGGCATAAGCCTTTTGCCTTATCTGAGCTACTTGCAATCTTTCCCTGATTACTCGTATCTTCTCAGTTGTATCCCTTACCATGTCTGGACCTAACAGTTGTTTTTCTCCAACTTCATTCCAGCACAAGGGTGATCGGCAACTCCTTCCGTATAAAGCTTCGAAAGGTGCCATTTGTATACTAGCTTGGTAGCTATTATTGTATGCAAATTCGACCAGAGGCAAGTGATCATGCCAGTTTCCATCAAAATCAGTGATGCATGCTCTAAGCATATCTTCAACTACTTGATTTGTTCTCTTGGTCTGACCATCCGTTTGAGGATGAAAGGCTGTACTAAAATTAAGTCTCGTCCCCAACGAATGTTGTAGTCCTTTCCAAAAATGAGAAGTAAAACGGGGATCTCTGTCAGACACGATTGAAACAGGAATACCATGTAATCTGACTATTTCCTTGATGTATAGTGCAGCTAAGACATCAACTGACCATCGACTCTTGATTGGCAAGAAATGCGCGGATTTGGTCAATCGGTCAATGATAACCCATATTCCATCATGTCCTCTTTTTGATTTAGATAAACCCATGATGAAATCCATACCAATATCCTCCCACTTCCATTTAGGGATATCTAGAGGATGTACCTTTCCAGCAGGCTTTTGGTGTTCCGCTTTGACTTGTTGGCATGTGAGACAGCGTGATATATAGTCCGCTATTTCTCTTTTCATGTTGGGCCACCAAAAATTTCTTTTCACATCTTGGTACATCTTGATAGATCCAGGATGAATCGTATACCTTGATATGTGAGCTTCATCTAAGATCTTCTTTTTCAATTCTGGGCAGTCCGGTATACCAGTTCTATTCTTGAACATTAATCTTCCATCATAAGCTAGTTGGAAGTCCGATTGTCCTTTTAATCTGCCCTTGATTTCTACTAATGTAGGATCATCATCCTGAAGTGCTTGTATCTCAGATAATAAATCTGACTGTATGCTTACATGAGATAATGTGACACATCTAGGGTCCGTGTCCATGCTTATATTGAGTTCAGAGAATTGTTCTAGCAATTTCCATTCTTGAATCAGACAATTGGCTAACAGTGCTCTCAGGTTTCGACTAAGGGCATCTGCTACAAGATTACCCTTTCCGGGGTGATATTGTATATTGAAGTCGAAGTCCTTGAGATATTCCAGCCATCGTCTTTGCCTCATATTTAGTTCCTTCTGTGAGAAAAGATATTTGATACTCTTGTGATCGAAGTATACAGTAAACTGTACTCCATAAAGATAATGTCTCCATATTTTGAGTGCAAATACTACCGCGGCCAATTCTAAGTCATGGACGGGGTAGTTCTCTTCATGCTTCTTTAATTGACGAGAAGAGTAGGCTATAACCTTCCCTTGTTGCATTAGAACACACCCGAGGCCAATGCCAGAAGCATCAGTGTATACCTCGAACTTTTCTCCTTCAATTGGCAATGCTAAGATAGGAGCTGTAGTAAGATGATCCTTGAGAGTTTCGAAGCTTTTCTCACATTCCTCATCCCATTCATAACGGATCTCCTTGCGAGTTAACCTTGTAAGTGGCACGGCGATTTTAGAGAAATCCTTGATGAATCGCCTGTAATAGCCGGCAAGACCTAAGAAACTTCGGATTTCGCTAGCATTGGTCGGTCTTTCCCAGTTCCTTACAGCTTCAACCTTTGATGGGTCTACAGACAAGTCATCCTTTGATATAACATGTCCGAGAAAAGTCACTTCTTCAAGCCAGAATTCACACTTGCTAAGTTTTGCATATAATTGGTTTGTCCTTAATATTTGTAATGAAATCCTCAAATGTTCCTCAAGCTCTTCCTTGGTCTTGGAATAAATCAATATATCATCAATAAAGACCACCACGAATTGATCCAAATAAGGCCTGAATATACTATTCATTAACTGCATAAAGGAAGCAGGGGCATTCGTTAGTCCGAAAGGCATAACAACAAATTCATAATGGCCATACCTACTTCTGAATGCGGTTTTATGAATATCCTCGTCCTTGATTCTTAGTTGGTGATATCCGGACCTAAGATCAATTTTAGAAAAGTACATGGATCCTGAAATTTGATCAAACAATTCATCGATTCTCGGCAGTGGATACTTGTTCTTGATAGTGAGATGATTCAATTGTCGATAGTCGACGCATAACCTCATGGATCCGTCTTTCTTCTTTACAAATAATACAGGCGCTCCCCACGGGGAAGTACTTGGTCTAATGAATCCTTTCTTAATGAGTTCCATCAATTGCTCCTTTAATTCCTTGAGTTCAGCAGGTGACATCCTATAAGGTGCCTTTGAAATCGGACCAGCACCAGGGACTGAGTCAATGGTGAAGGCCACTTCTTTTTGCGGGGGTAATCCCGGCAAATCCTCCGGAAACACGTCCGGAAATTCTTGCACTACTGGAATGTCTTCTAGCTTAATCTCCTTAGCTTCTTTAACTGTGACAAATGCGAGGAAAGATGTACATCCTTTCCTAATGAGCTTGCTAGCTCGGAGAGCTGAAATAATAGGGGATTTGCTCCGACTCTTGGGGCTAGTAAATATTAGTTCTGGAAATTCCTTGAATGTAACCTTACTATTGCGGCAATCATGGATCGGACCATGTCTAACAAGGTCATGTTTCTCCTCTCGGATACACCATTATGCTGTGATGTATACGGTGGAGTCCACTGAGAAACTATTCCATGGTCTTTAAGATAAGAAGTGAATTCATGGCTTAAGTATTCACCTCCTCGATCCGATCGAAGAGCCTTAATACTTTTGCCTGTCTGTTTCTCTACTTCATTCTTGTATTCCTTAAACTTCTTAAAGGCTTGTGACTTATGTCTCATTAAATACACATAGCCATATCTAGAGAAGTCATCAATAAAAGAAATGAAATAGAGATAACCTCATTTTGCTTCTATGGACATGGGTCCACACACCTCCGAGTGTATGAGCTCGAGAAGGTCAACAGCCCTCTCTCCATGTCCACCAAAGGAAGCCTTAGTCATTTTCCCCATGAGACACGACTCACAGGTATCAAATGGCTTGTATTCGAACGAATTCAAATACCCATTTGAGTGTAAGTGAGAGACTCTTTTCTCACCTACATGACCAAGTCTGCAATGCCATAGATATGCAGAATTCACTTCATCAGCATTAGAAATTTGCATAACATTAGAACGTGTATCTAATACATATAGACCATTCACTAATGAACCATTGGCTATAACCAAACCATTATTCATTATAGAGCACCCAGTGCTATTAAAAGCCAATGTATATCTAATGTTATACAAGCCAGAGATTGAAATAATGTTCTTAATAATATTAGGAACATTATAACAATCATTCAACTCCAGAATGACTCCTGAAGGTAAACTGAGACGTGCAGTCCCGACAGCTTTGGCAGAAACTAAAGCTCCATTGCCCATCCTCAGTTCAATCTCATTTTTGCCCAATCGCCTTCTATTTGCCAGCACTTGCATAGAATTACAGATATGAGATGCACATCCAGTATCCAATAGCCATGATGTGGATTTCATATATGACAAATTAAGGTCTATGACAAAAATACCTTCATTTAGAATTGCCTTGCAATTTCTTTTCCAATGCCCAGTTTCCCCGCATCGAAAATATTTGTCTTCCTTTTCATTCTTCTTGCCCTTCCCTTTGTCAACCTTGGTGAGCTGCTTATCCGTGGCCTTTTTCTTTCCTTTCCCTTTGTTACTTGTAGTGGATATCTGGGTGGCCTTCCTTTTCTTATTGGCCCAGCCAATAATCATTACAGAAGAAGATGGTTTATCTTTCTGCATAGTTCCTTCAGCACTATTTAACATGTTGAGCAGTTCCGGGAGAGTTGCATCAATTCTATTCATGTTAAAGTTTATGATGAAGGAAGAAAAGGAATCGGGCAATGACTGGAGTATAAGATCAATGCACAGTTCAAGATCCAACTTGAACTCCAGTGCATTGAGTCTCTCTATCCACTCCATCATTTTCAGTACATGAGCCTGTACTGAAGAACCCTCAAACATCCGTGTCCTGAAAAGCCTTTTGGAGATGTCATACCTCTCAATCCTACCCTGCTCCCCGAAGAGCTGGCGTAGATTGAGAAGTATACTTCTACAATCAGTATTTTTAAATTACCTCTGTAGCTCGGGAGCCATAGATGTCAACATGTAACAGTGGGCAAGGGAGGAGTCCTAAGACCACTTGGCATAAGCCAGCAACTCACCCTCGTCGGCATCAGGAGCCGGCTCAGAATGAACCGTGTCCAACACGTATGCAATCTTTTCGGCGGTAAGGACTATGCGTAGGTTACGCAGCCAATCCGAGTAGTTCGGTCCAGTTAAGCGATTTGCATACAAGATGTCACGGAGGGGGTTGGACGATGACATTATAATCTGGATAAGAAATAAAAGACAACTTAGCATGTGTTCAAATTCTAACTTAGATGTGGTTTTCTATCTTAGTTAGTCCCACTATTTTTCGATCGAACTATATAACCCTCGGTATATAGAACGGGAGATCAACGAGATCAACCTAGTGGGTCGGAATCCCAACGAGACTGATGTACGACCTTGTGGAAAGCACAACAAGCCATACACCATCTCAAGGGCAGTCAACAGGCACTTGAATCTAATGTAATATCCGATATTCGGCCCCCGAGAAATCATCCCCTTGTGGAAAGCACAACAAAGGATATTCTCGGTTAGATCTAACCCTCATTACTACATAGCAATGAGTTCATGACCCGACCCTTGTGGAAAGCACAACAAGGTCGAGTTCAATTCCTCACCCCATTGAGGCCGAGCCTTGGAGTTTACTCCCGCCCCCAAACTCATGGATCTTGTGGAAAGCACAACAAATCCATGAAATGAAGACGTTCATTCACTCCATAATGATGGAGGGCCACGACGGCTCCTAGAGCCACACTAATCAGATCTAAAATTTAAGTGCGAGGGAATTCAATTTTATCTTGATCTCACCCTAGGTGGTAATATAAATGTATCCAATATATTTACCGTACCTAGTAGTTTGCACCAAATAAATGCATCCAATGCAAAAATAAACGCAAGTGATCATGGACTTTAACCCTAATGTAACTAAAACATCCGGCCCGCTTCCGAAGCTGCTGGATCGTCCTCGTCGGGTGTGCTCCACACTTTCAAACTCCGACGCCGCATTAATTACAACTTTTACACGGCACGCAGGCCGAAAAAAATTAAATTACATGTGACTCAAATTCCAGCAGCCCTTAGGGCGAGTACAATAATGGAGGAAGATAGAAGTACATTAGAATTTTAACAGAGAGAGAAAGGAGGTTCGCAGACCCCAATTAATTACATTAATCCAAGTCCATGATCACTTGCCAACCCATTCAAATAAAATCAATCAAGGGTTATTTTCTGAAAATAATCCTTACTTTTGAATTTAAAAATGGGATGTGCAAACAAAAACCGGCCACCTTTGTTTAATTTTAAAAATCAAAGCATGATTAACTAAAACTAAACACACAAGCAGGCCAGTACAAGGTAAATAAAGTAAAGCACGTAAAGAACCATCATTTTCTACAGGGGCATCTAATTGAGATAATTAATGAAATTTAAATTTAAATTTAATTATCTAATAATCAAATTTAAATTCAAATTTTAAACATGTCAATAATTTAAATTTAAATTCAAACTAATTATCCAATAATATTGTTTGAAAGTAAATTTAAAATAATACAATTATCCTCAATTAGTAATTTTCTAAAATTCAAAATTTGAATTTAACAATTATCTAATAATTAAAAATTCAAATAATTGAAATTTTCACAATTAACTTCAATAAAATTTAAAATTTGAATTTTATAATTATCTAATAATTAAAAATTCAAAAATTAGAATTTACTGAAGTAACTTCAATTATTACCATTTTATCCCAAGATAAATAGTAATTATCTCACCTCCGTAAATTCAAATTGGTTAAATAAAATTTACCATTCGACATTTACTTATGAGGTAACACTATTTAACTTAATAGATAAAATTTTAATTAATTTACTGAGCATTTTAATATATATATCTAATATATATATTAATATATGCACCAATAAATTAAAAAAAGCAATTTTTTCAAAATAATAATAATAATAATAAAATTTTTTAAGACCCGTTTGGGCGCAGTGCGCCCGCCGCGTGCGCCGCGTGGCGGCGCACGCGGCACCAGCGGTCAGCGCCCGTGGGCGCTGACCGCGGGGGCCGGCGGGGCGGCTCCCGCAACGCGGGCGCCCGCGTGCGGGCGCGGGCGGGCCCGCCCACGCCATCCTCGTGGGCGGCCGCGCCCCCCCCTTGCGGGGGATTTATTATTATTATTTTTTTTAAAAAAAAATTGCTGCTTGGATGCCTAGCATCCTTGAAGAACAGAGACGCCTAGATCTCTTTCAACAAATAATAATTAAAGATTTTATTACCCATAAAGTATGGTACTAAACGACGCTAAAACACCGACCAGAGCGCGAACCTGGCTCTAATACCACTGTAAGGTTTCGCACATCACCTACGGGCGACGCAGCGGATAACAAAAATTTCATTTACCCGATCCCGGTGTTATGGAAAGCTTAATGTGTGCTCTAATCGGTGTTTCTAAGACCCTAATTACGGGTTACGTTTTTCACCTTGCGCGGAACGACGCTGTCCGCTAAGCCCGATGCAGAAAAATTGAGCCGCCCAGCTGTACGGCCTCTAGAGCAGATCCACACGGACCCTTGCGCAGCGACGGTACCTCCCCGGCACGACTATCCCCGACTCTATCACCTTCTAGAGAGAGAGAGAGCAAGAGGGAGAAAGGGGGGAGACTAATCCTCTCCCTTAAGCTTAATGCTTGGTTAGCTTAAGGGAAGGAAAGAAGAAGCTCGAATGAGCTTCACGTAGGATCTATATATAGAGTTTAGGCTTTTTAGAAAAGGATTCCAAAAGATCGAAACTGTATATATGTCCTATCTATTATTATACATATGTATTAAGCTCCATTTACACTCCTTTCCAAAAGGAATTAAAAGGAATTAATACATACACTTGTATAACAATAATCCGTCATCCAAGAATCCATTGTGTGTGATCCTCTAGGCCCATAGTCACTCTAGTTTATGGCCCATTAACTTCTAATTCTCAATTAGAAGTAAATTAAACATATTCTTCGCTTCTACAAGAGCCGAATAATAGTTTAATTTATTTCGAACCTTTCGATCACGTTGGGTCAAGTAAATCCGCGTGATCCTAGAGGACGCCGGGTTTAAACCAGCCTATCTGGTACCTGTAAGTCCACAGTTACCGCATCGATATAATCCCTCGCTCATTCTATGAGTCTGGTACGATCGAGGGTATGGTTTCTGTCAAACCCCATGATCGTGCCATTTGACTATGACCTCCTTAAAGTGTATGACGTCCGTCCTAAACAAACTCATACGACCCTGGCCAGGGATTTAACGGAGCGTCAATGTCATGACCCATTAACTGTCTGATATATACCCGACAGTGAGCGATCCCTTCTTGACCATTGATGATCTTCACACGTATCCTGGAGTGGTTAATGACTCGGCAACTCATGACTTATGGTTAAAGTCACTTAGCTAAGTAATTAAACCATTCCAGTCCTCGTGTAAGATCCAATCAATGTCTCAGGTCAAAGGACCAACGATGCTACTGTGACCGTTGGATCTTCAGTTGACATAAGGTATAATCAACCATTTGAAGATCCAATAGCGGATCAGTTCAGTGCACATCCTCCAAGGACATACACCTACACATATGTGTTGGTGTCCCGCACCAATGACCATGAGACTGGTCACTGACACATCATGTGTACTGGTTTAATAGGTAATCAAAGTCCCCGAGTGATTACCCTCCAACCAGGAACAGTTTAAGGTATGTGTACATGTAAAGTCAATCTCATGTTCGAGATCCCATCTCGAGCTGACTTTACAACCACATATCCTAGGGACAACGTAAAGTAACACAATCGCATATTTACGCTCAAACACCACTTTATTAATGAACAAGATCGTACAACTATTGGGCCTACCCGACCCGAAATTGGCCTGTAGCACACCAATACTAACAATAAGGGGGTCTAATACCCCATTCTCTCATTCTATCACCCCCATTCACCCTCATACCCCATTTCCTAACTCTAGAACCCCCTTTCTCCACCTCCCAAGCCTCTAAAACCCATCATTCCTTCATCCGGGCAAGATCCGGTGTGTTCGTCACAGTTTCGGGACGAACTCCATTCGACCGTTCGTGCATTCGTGGAACTTCTTCCTAGGTTCCAGTTTGTGGAGAAGGCTTTTACAAGCCCCTGGAGTGTCCGTTGATCTATCTTCATTCCCCGGGATGAGGATCATCTCTTCAAGGGTTTTTCACCTGGTTTCTAGTTCGGGATGCTGCCTAGACGAAGCTCTCGGCATTCTGCCCAAGGGGAAGGGAGTGACCAGAGACGCGAGACACTGGCTCCTCCACCACAGCGGGCGCCTGCACCACGTCGAGCACCTAGGTTGCCTCCTCGTCCCATCATCGACCCTCGACTGGTCGACTTCAACGAGGTGAATGAGCTTTTGCCCGACCTATGTGCTGTCTTTGAAATTCAACCAGGATGGACTAATTTCATCACTAGATATACCCGCTATTACCCCAGTCTAGTGCAGCAGTTCTATGGGAATTTGATTGTAAGGAATGAGGAGCTATTTTCGAGGTTAAGATTCACATTACTCCCGATCTATTTGAGAGATGCTTAGGAGTTGTAGCTAGAAGAGCCGACTTGATTTATGGTCATGGGGAGGTTGAGGACACATTTCTTACTATGACCAGTTGTGAGTACGCGCGTGGTGTTAGCAATTTAATTGAATGCAAATCATTTTCCACCACTGCAGCGTGTATTGCACCATATATTTACCTCTCTCATTTATCCAAAGAGTGGCAACAGAAATGAAGTGACCGAGGTTCATAAATTCCTATTTTACAATGTGATGAATGGTATACAAGTCAACATGGGTCACCTCATGACGACTCTCATTGGAGCTTGCCGAACAAATTTGCGGTGATTCTTGCCGTATGCCTCACAGTTGACCGGGATATTCATTCATGCTGGGATCAATTTAGCAGAAGAACAGTTTATTTATGTTCGCCAGGATGATATCTATAACAAGCATAAGATCTTTACTGATATGGGATATTACTATAGTCCCGATGGTGAGTTACGTCGGGATGTGACTACTTATGAAGAAGAATTTGATAGTGAGGAAGAGCAGGAACAAGAACAACAACAAGATCAAGGGGATGTCCGCCCTCTAGTTCAGGCCGAGGAGCAGCCTCCTCCACCCTCACCTCATCATATGGATCCCGAGATGCCTCCTCCATCACAATTCCATCATGGAGAGTCCTCCACTCAGGGGGCCACACAACATTCTTGGGTAGATTACGAGACTTTTGACAGGCTGTTCACTGGGCTAGAGACTCGTGTGGACACCTTTGGGGATCGACTTTTGTGATATCCTAGACCCTTTGGATCCTTCATCTTTGGTCCCGGATCTGGTTTCTCGAAGTGTCTGGCTCCGTTGTGTCTGAAATTATGTTTTGGACATCTTTCGTGTGCAGATCGGTGCGATTTGGAGCTGTTTCGGAGGCCCAGAGTGCGTCCGCGGATTTTTCGCGCATATTTTTCGATTCCCGCGTGTGTGTTTCGGGAGAACCGACGGAACCCCGTAGCGGGTGAACCGAGTTGTTCACCTACCCGCGGGTGGTACCGTTGCGATCAGCGCGTTCTGAGGATCGAGAATATGTATTTTTCTATTTTTTGGTATTTTTGCCATTTTTTAGATTTTCTATAAATACCCCCCTATTTTCCCCTTCTTTTCCCTTTTTCTTCTTCTTTCTTTTTCTTTCCTCCCCGTGCGCGCAACGGTCACCTTCCCCCCCTCTTGCCCATTGGACTTCGCGGCGCTCCTTCCCCTCCGGTGATGGGTGGTGGACAACGGCGGTGGCGCGGTGACGGCGGCGGTGGTGAGAGGATCGCGACGGTGCCCCCATTGATGCGTGGGAGAGGAGTTTGTGTTCGAGCAAGATTCAGCGATCGGCGACGATCCGGTGGTTTTCGAGCTTCCTTAAGGTAGGGGGACAGATCCTTACCTCCTTCCTTGCATTTCCCGAGATTTATAGGCTGTGGGAAGGTCGAGAGGGGCGTATTTCCATGTCGGGTCGGGAAATGCCATGTTTGGGTTGAGCGACGGATTTCACCGATTTGAAGCGTTTCTGGCTAGATTTCGGGGTTCTTTAGCATGTTGGGTGGCAGGGGAATGATTCCCCGTTGATTTCCCTTCACCAGGGGGTGAATGGGCGTGGTTTTTTGAATTTTCTGGGCATTTTACGCGAACCGGGCTCGGCCCGTTATCGCGCTATATTCCAGGGGCGTGATCTGGATGAACGCGCTGTGTCGGCCGAGCACGTTCATCTAGAGGGATGAACAGTTTGGCGGTTCAGATCGCGCTGGGCATGGAGAGTGCGTTCTTGAGATCGCGCTAGCCTGCCCTATCATGGTCATCCTGATTGCGCTAGCCAGCCCTAGCGCGACCCTCCAGACCGCGTTAGGGAAGGGTAGCGCGTTCTTTAGGGATCGCGCCAGGGGACCAGAGCGTGACCGTGTCGCACCCTGGGTCCCTAGCGCGTTCATCCCCCTCCCCGAGCTGTGTTTCCTTGCGGTAGTTTTACCTCCAGTTGAGTGAGCCTTGGATCCGATTGTAGCGTGTGGCCCGAGGGTTGCCGTGAGCACCCAGTGAGAGCCACAGGGGCGCCCTAGGGTCTTTGGAGGATCAGTTACCTTGGTAGGGGTGCCGCGTGACTTGAGGGACGATCAGATCTCGTGCGTGTCCTCGGCATCCGTACTTACCATTTTGGTTACCGAGAGTCTGTATTAGTGTGTGGTCGGTGGTTTTCGTGAGTCGAGTCTCACCTCCGGTGACACGTCCACTAGTCGTAACCTTCTTACGGCACGCGGTGCTGACCCACCCGGGAGTGGTGGAGCGGCTTACCCGAGAGAGACGGTGAGTAGGCTGGTTACCATAGGGCCCCAGCGTACAGCCAAGTCCGGGCGTATGGTCTGAGTGTGCACACGGGGTTGAGGGCTTCGGACCCACGCTGAAGAGCGCGACCTCAGCTAGTCCTTGTTTTATGGTACTACTGGTTACTGTGTGTGTCTGAGTATCGCGCCCGGGGCGTGGTAGCTAGACACTTGTGACGCGGTGTAAGACGTCAGGGGACGCATCCGGTCGTTTTTCTAGTGGGTGGTGCTCCTGTCTACTGGTAGGTACGGAGTCGAGTTTTGACGGACCGAGGTTCGGTTGTACGGTACGGTTAGTTAGACAGCTTTTTCGTCTATTTATTCCAGCTTGTTGTTTCTACCGTACTCCTGTTAGGTGGTGTTACCTTCCGCTGTTTTCGCGCCTTATTGCCGTTTCCTCGTTGTGCGGTGGGGGTATGAGGGATCCCTACTGGGCCAATGAAATGAGGCTCACCCCTACTTTTCAGGTGAGGCGGGGTTGTCGAGAGGTGCGGCCGAGTTCCAGCGTGGTTCTTCTAGCCAGGGTTAGTTGCCAGTCTGCCAGTGCCGGGGGATGCCCCTGTTGAGTAGTGGACAGCGGATCTAGAGGGGAGGGGTGAATTGATCTGCCCCTCTTTTCGCAATGCAACCCTCTATATAGCTAGATAAAATAAATTACAGCGGAGTGTAATTAGCTTATTGAAGAACACTATGATTCACTTGGCAAGATGAGCAACTAATATATCGATTTGAACCTAAGCATGCATCTAGAATGAAGCAACCACACAAGTAAACCACAACGCAAAGGATTTTAAGGTGGTTCGGACTGAATCCCCAGTCCTACGTCCACCCCTCACCAAATCCGGTGAGGCTCCACTAGTGCCACACACTGAACCGCAAATCGGAAAGACCTCCGATTGCCTTCCTACTAACCACAGGTAGGGACGTCAACACCGCAGATCAGATAACTTCCGATTTCCTTCCTACTAACCACCGGTAGGGACGATCTTCAGTTTCAAATGTTTGAATGAAATGAAAAAGAACAAATACGAAATCACTCAAACAAGATATAGAATATGCTCAAAGTAGAAAGATCTTGTCTGAGTTGCAGGAGCTTGAATCTGATGCTTCGATGGTGTCTTCTTCCTTGAGTGATGATCTTCCTTGAATCTCTTCTAGTTGATGAGGAAGACTATGGATGTAGTTTAGATCTTCCTTTTGATTTTCTTGAGTTGATGAAGAGGTTTGAGGATGTAGTTTAGATCACCCTTGAGATGATGAAGAGGATGAAGGATGCAGCTTTATCTTCTCTTGGCTTGGACTTGATCTCCTCTTAAAGTAGCTTGAATCACTTGAGTATTTGATGAAGAACTTCTTCCCGGAGTACTGTTCACGGCTACAGTACTCGAACTCCTCTCACCCTTGTAGCCTCCTTTGATCTCCCTTGGATTCACAAATGATCAACTAGGGTTTCTAACCCTCTTGCATGTGTTTTATAACCTTTGAATGGTCCTTAGACATCCCCCAGACCAGATCCACAATCTATGGAAGATTAGGTGACTTTGGGGTTAAACAAATACAAGGAAAGGGGCTCTTCTCGAAGTGGAAAACAAAGTCAACATTGAAGGCTCGGGACTGGTGGTCGACCTGCAGCTTCTGGCGGTCGACCGCTACTGAGAAACCTGCAAACGGGCGGTTCCTGGAAATTCCGATCGACCGCTACTGGACTGGCGATCGACCGCTACTGAAAGAGTTGCAATCTGGGGGTTGCTGGCTGGGGCGGTCGACCGCCCCTGTGCTGGCTGTCAACCGCCAGCTGGGCAGACCCCGGGCTTTCCCGGGTTGGTCCGTTAACTACTTTAGCTCCATCGCTTGACTCCTTTAGTAGCCCATTCATGTCTGTAGCATCACCCTTGACAGTCTAGAAGGTGTCAACCGAGTCTTTGAATTTGGGTTCTCTTGGTTATGCTTCTTTGTGCATCGACCTTAACTATCATTGAGCTTTCACTTTTGCCAACTCCACTCCATTCCTTGTCCATTCATTTGCATATCTGTCATGAACAAAACATCACATCTGTCAGTCATATAAGAGTGAAAAATAACAATGACTAATAGTGTTTAGCCATTATCAAAACGAAGAATGTCAAATAACTCAAATGACCACATGATGATGTCGAATGACCCAAGTGACCGCAAGATGACTCAAATGACCATAGGGGTACAACATTCTCCCCCTTTTTGATGATGGCAACACTGTGAGTCATTATGTAGCAGTAATAGCCAAGATGGCAAAGTTTATGACATATGCAACAAGTGCAGCTCAAGATCCATGATAGTAATAGCATGTAAATGCAATTATGAATGCAGATATGAGTGCTATGCAATTATGCAAACCCCATCACATACACATAAGAGATACACAAAGCGCACAAAGGATTCTCCCCCTTGGAACTCACAAAGGCCGCACAAAGGGCAAATAAAGGTATTAGCACAAAGGACTCACAACAAGACATTTTCTCCCCCTTTGATAGTATCAAAAAGGAGGGATAAGGTAGAGAAGGTGACAAATGTCTGAAAGACCAGAGCTGAATTGAAGTGAAGAGCAAGCCATTATATGTAAACCTGAAACATACTGCGAGCAACATATATGGTTCAAAGCTAATGAAATCTGAGATCATCAACAGAGTTCGAAAAGCAGCTACATCCAAGATTTAATAGAAATGAACCAAATGTGCATCTCATGGCAGTGGTTAACCTTCCCTTGTCTTATATATCCATATTCAATAACTACAAAGGGAAGAACACAAAAAATAGTATTGAGACTAAACCATCATGACTAAAGCATGTAATTTTATGAGTTCAACAAATTTGATTTTCAATATCTTTTGAATTTGAAGGCACATGACTCATATTTTACGAGCAATCAAGTCTAGTACATGCCTCCTAGTCGTAAGAATACACGTTGTTTAGACGCCAGTATTCCTAGGTATTTGGTAAGACTAACTGTTATGCTTCAGAATGAACAGAGATAGCAAGGTCACGTCATGACATATCTAATCTCATTTCTTTGATGAGAAGACATATTTCTCAACAATTATGCCATTGCTCTACCTAGAGTCCATTAAATTAAGACAGAGATAACAGGGGCACATCATGACATATCATTCGTCACTTGATTTGATGACGTGACATATTTCTCCGTGCAAAAATATCATTACTCTGTCAAATTGATTTCCAAGAATTCTAGCTCATCAAGATGTTTAGAAACAATACTAAGCTCTAGAGTATCACCAAAATTATCATGACGTTTGGATTTTCAGATTTCAGGATAGTCATGCAAAGCACAATATGCAATCTTTAGTTAAGGTCTATTAAAACCACAGAACATAGATGATTTCAGAATAAATATTTTTGAACTTCAAGGAAATCATTAAATCTGAACCATTTTCATTGGATGGACAATCATCAGGGCATATAATAGAAAGCTCTTACGACGTAGTGTTGTCGGTCTCATGATCTCATATTCAGACTATAAGCCATGAAGTTCAGATTGCAAGAGATTAAGAATAGCAGCAGGACTCCCCCTAAGGATATGCAGTGAATGCACTCATGGAGTTATGTTTGAGGCAAATGTAATGACAAATGTCAAGGAGAGGTTGACTTGAACCAAGTATGGGTTGACCTAATCGAACATGAAGTTGGCAGAAATGAAATGCATGACCCAACACATGGTTGTACACTTATGAAGGCCAACAGAATGGAGATGAAAAATATACATGAATGCTTCAAAAAAAACAACCCCCCTTATTATATGGCCTATATGCGACAATGACGCATGGTACTTGACGGAAGTGAAACCTCACGCATATTGAGTGCTTCTAGATAAGCATAACCTGCCTTTCCATACATCAACATTTAATATACCATGGCCATGCAAGTATGATGCTACACAAACCATGCAATGCATCGTGAACATGAATTCAACTTTATTATGCATCATGACTACATGCAATGCTACACCATATGTAAAATGACATATTTACATATAAACAATACATGGACACCAATCTGTAAAAACACACAACTAAATTGAACAAAATCATCATTTCAATTTTTATTGGCCTGAGGTCGGCAAAGACCAAGCTCCCTTCTGAGTGTTGAAAGCCTGTCATTACACAAGGACTTGGTGAAAATATCAGTAATTTGATTTAGAGTATCAACAAAATGCAGTTCAAAATTTTTCTTACCGACCTCATCTCTAATGAAGTGATGCCTAATCTCAATATGCTTAGTCCTAAAGTGCTGGACTGGATTTTTTACAAGGTTGATAGCACTAGTGTTATCACACAGAATCGGGACACAACCAAGATCCACTAAGTAGTCTTGGAGTTGGTGTTTAATCCACAACACTTGGGTGCCACAACTCCCCGCAGTAACATATTCTGCTTCTGCAGTTGAGAGGGCAACCGAGTGTTGTTTCTTGGAGGCCCAAGAAACTAAACACCAGCCCAGAAACTGGCAGTAGCCACTAGTACTCTTGCGATCCAGCTTGCATCCAGCATAGTCCGCATCAGAATAAGATATAAGAGATAAATCACATGATGACGGATACCACAATCCCAAATCTTAAGTGCCGGCAAGATATCTAAGGATACGTTTGACGGCAGTCAAGTGGGATTCTCTAGGACTAGCTTGAAATCTAGCACAAAGACATACACTAAACTGGATATCTGGTCGGGATGCAGTCAAGTAAAGCAAAGAGCTGATCATACCTCTATAGATCTTTGCATCCACTAATTTACCATTTTCATCCGAATCCAGTGATGTTGTGGTGCTCATAGGAGTTGCAATGATTTTGTTGTTCGTCATGTCAAATCTTTTCAGCAGCTCCTTGATATATTTGGCTTGACTTATGAAATAACCATGTTGTCCTTGGTTGACCTGCAAACCAAGAAAGAATTGGAGTTCTCCCATTAGGCTCATCTCAAATTCGCTAGTCATGAGGTTAGCAAATTCCTCACACATTTTAGATTTAGTAGAACCAAACACAATATCATCAACATAAATTTGAACAATCAAGATGTTCTTACCTTACTTCTTGGTGAAAAGTGTTTGATGTACCTTACCTCGTGTGTACCCTTTTTCAATGAGGAACGAGCTTAGTCTCTCATACCAAGCTCTTGGTGCTTGCTTAAGTCCATAAAGCGCTATGTCTAGCTTGTATACAAAATCTACATGGTTAGAATTCTCAAAGCCAAGGGGCTGCTCAACATAGACTTCTTCTTTGATCAAGCCATTCAAGAAAGTACTTTTTACATCCATTTGACACAGCTTTATTCTAAGGGAGCATGCAAAGGCAAGTAAAATTATGATGGCTTCGAGTCTAACAACTGGGGCATAAGATTCATCAAAGTCTACCCCAAACTCTTGATTATACCCTTGAGCCACCAATCTAGCCTTGTTTCTTATTATCTTACCATCCTCACTGAGTTTGTTCCTAAAGACCCATTTAGTGCCTTTGACAGATTGTGAGGAAGGTCTAGGAACAAGATGTCAAACTTTGTTTCTTTCAAACTGGTTTAACTCGTCTTGCATTGAATTTATCAAGTTTTCATCTTTTAATGCTTCATCAATGTTTTTGGGTTCAAGCTGAGAGACAAGAGCAAGTTGATCTAATTCTTCCACAATTCTAAAATGTGACCTTGTTCTAGGTGGGTCATTCAAGCTACCAATGACATTTTCTAAAGGATGATCCTTAAGAATTCTAATGTTTGTAGAATCATTACCTTCTCCTGGAGCTTGATCCCTTGTATTGTTTGATTCAGCTCGGTCACCATCTTCTTTTGTTTTTTCTTGTGGAGGATAACTCTTGTCCTTCATGCTTAGGAATTCCCCATCTTCATCGTTTTTCCTGCAAGAGTTATCATTGTTAGAATCATCATGATATTCATCAAAGGAAACATGGGATGATTCTTCAATAGTTTGACTCTTAATGTTATAAATTCTATAAGCCCTAGATCTATCAGAATATCCAAGAAATATACCTTCATCGCTCTTGGGCTCGAATTTATCTAAATCTCTTTTGTCATTATTGTTGATGAAGCATTTAGATCCAAATACTTTCATGTGTGTGAGAGAGGGCTTTTTACCTTTCAGCACCTCATAAGGAGTCCTTTTGGTGTGTGGCCTTACCATAGAGCGGTTGATAATATAACATGCCGAGTTTACCACTTCAGCCCAAAATTTCTTTGGAAGTTGCCGTTCGGCAAGCATGGTTCTTGCCATCTCTATGAGAGTTCAATTTCTTCTTTCAACTACACCGTTTTGCTCTGGGGTTCTTGGTGAAGAAAGCCGGTGTGAAATGTCTTCAGCCCTGCAAAGATTATAGAAGTCAGTATTTTCAAATTCACCACCATGATCAGATTGAATGTTGGAGATTTTGAACTCACCGTCTTGCTTTATCTTCATATAGAGTGCCTGAAACTCATCAAAAGTATCATTTTTATGTGTGAGAAAGGAAACCCATGTGAACCTAGAGTAATCATCCACCAAGACATATCCATATTTTCTACCACTTAAACTAGCAGTTCTGGTTGGACTAAACAAATCCATATGAATCAGCTCAGGTGGTTTAGATGACATGTTTGCAGATCTAGCCCTGAAGGATTTTCTTGTTTGTTTACCTAGGGTACATGCATCACACAATTTATTTTCTTGTTTAAAAGAAAGTTCAGGCAACCCATTCACCATTGAATGCTTTAACAGTTTATGTAAGACATTGTAGCTAGCATGTCATAGTCTACGATGCCATAACCATGCAAGTTCAGATTTTGGTGGAGCAAGACAAAGATTTAAATGAGCAGGATCATCTAAGTCAATCATGTAAATATTGTTGACTCTCTTACCAGAAAATTTTACCTTGTCAAATTTTGGTTCAAGGATTCTACATTCATGAGAGTCAAACATCACTTTGTGACCTTTATCACACAATTGACTTATACTAAGCAGGTTGTATTTCAAACCTTCAACTAGCAGCTCGTTACAAATGGAGTTGGAGGGGTTCTTACCTACATTACCTGTTCCAATGATTTTTCTCTTGTTGTTCCCTCCAAATGTGACATATCCTCCTTCCTTTTCTTCCAAAAGATAAAATTTTAATGTCTCCAGTCATGTGTCTTGAACAGCCGCTATCAAGGTACCACCTGTTATGCATGGCTGCAAGACACTCCTGCACAAGTAATTAAGCAATGGTGTTTGGAACCCAACCAAATTTAGGTCCCATCAAACTCTTCAGATTTTCAAAACATGAAACCATTTCTTTTGGAATCCAAACCTTCCTAGCATTCATGTTTTATTCGCTTATAGCAGGGATTTGATTTTTCTTTTCAGCTTTGACATTCACTTTTTATTTAGAAGCTCTTTGTTGGATTTTGTGGAAGTTTGAGGAAGTTTGCTTCTTAAACCATTTAGGCCGTTGGTTGATTTTGGGTTGAAAGTGATTGTTTTGCCACTTAGGATATTGAAACTTATAAGATTGATGAACACATGAATCACAATTTCCCCAAAAGTAGGGTGGTGTTGGCCTATATGAATGTGCAATCCAGTTATGGTGATATCTGGAAGATTGAGCATGCAATGGCCAAGGAAGTGTTGACCTATGCTGCGGGGAAGGTCGACCTTTCTTAAGCTTTTGGACAAACTTTTTGGGAATTTCAGTGACTGCCTCTTCAATCTTTTCTTTCCCTTTCTCCTTTTGTTTTTGCTAGTTTTGTATGGGAGTTGTGTTTGAGGTGGAAGCTTCGGAAGATGAAACAAATGTGACAGTTTTTTACCCAATTGGCCTTTTGTTTGTATGTTCAAAACCCAACCCATCTTTGTTGTGGTTCATTCTAGTTCATAGCAATGCATCTAGGTTTTATCTTCCATCCACAAACTTATCTAAAGATTGTTGTTTATCCTTCAACTCTTTTTGTAGGTTTTTAATATTTTGAAGAAGTTGAATGTTGACTTGTTTGACAGCTTCATACTTCTCATTGCTCAATTTGTTATCCTTTTCATAGCATTACATTTTTATCTTCATGCTATCAATCTCATTTCTTAAATCCTCATTTTCAGTTTCCAAGTCAGCCATTTCTTTTCTTCCTTCCTCCAAATCCTCAATCATTTTCGTAAGATCTTCAATTTTAGTCTCAAGTAGAGCATTCTTATCATTCATATCATGATTATGCACAAACAAGTTAATTTTCTTTTTCAATGATTTATTCTCATTTTTGTACATGTCATATTTTTCCATGAGTTATATATATGCTTCCTCCCAATCATCAAGTGTGTAATTTTCAAATGGAGAGTTTACCTCCGTTTCTTCATCACCTCTGGCCATGAGACAAAGATCTTCTTTTTTCTTGTCCGAGAAGCTAGTTCCACCATCACTTTCTTCCTCGTCACTCCAGGTGGACACCATGGCCTTGTTCTTCTTCTTGCCCTTCCATTTGTCAGCCTTTTTGAATCTGTCAGGATAATCAGTCTTGAAATGCCCTGGTTTGTTGCAAGAATAACAAATGATTTTGTTAGATTTCTTAAAGTTTTCAGAATTAGATTTGGAACAATTTCTTATCTTTGACCTCCCTCTCATGAAGCTCTTACCTTCTTTTCTCAGAAATTTTCTGAACTTATGTGTGAGCATGGCTATGTCATCCTCATCTTGCTCACTTGTCGAATCCTCAACTTCATCAGAAGTGCCTTGACCGCTGGGTCCTACTTTAAGAGCTAGGGATTTTTTCTTAGGCACTTCAGCCTCTTTGTTCTTAAGGTTGATCTCATAAGTCATGAATGACCCAATGAGTTCATCTACCTTGGTAGTTGCTAGATCTCTCGATTCTTCAACCACGGTAGCCTTTGTGTGCCATGCAGGAGTCAATGATCTGAGAATCTTTCTCACAATTTCCTGTTCTGAGTATTTCTTTCCCAAATCAGTTAGACTATTAGTAAGCACAGTTAACCGAGCATACATATTCTGAATTGACTCATCAGGCTTCATGCGGAACATTTCATATTCAGAAACTAAAATGTTGGCTTTTGTTTCTCGTACCTGAGAGGTTCCTTCGTAAATTATCTCTAGCTTGTCCCACATCTGTTTTGCCGTTGCGTAAGTAGCAACTCTTAAGAATTCTACTGGATGGAGTGAGCATTGCACTGTGTTTAGCACTCTAGTTGACAGTGGATTGTCTTATTTGTTCTTTGGTCCACAAATCCTCATTATCCGTAAGCTCATACGGACCTTTGCTGATTACTCGCCAAAGTTCGTAGTATTGGGCGCGAATGAACACCTGCATGCGATGTTTCCAATAAGAATAATTAGTTCCAGTAAAGTAAGGAGGCCTATTCACAGAATGTCCTTCAGGTAGAAAACCCTTGGACGCTGATCCACTAATTCTCTCAATGTCGTTGGACCCCATAATGAGAGATTAGGCTCTGATACCACTTGTTGAGTAGTGGACAACGGATCTAGAGGGGAGGGGTGAATAGATCTGTCCCTCTTTTCACAATGCAACCCTCTATATAGATAGATAAAATAAATTACAGCGGAGTGTAACTAGCTTATCGAAGAACACTATGATTCACTTGGCAAGATGAGCAACTAATATATCGATTTGAACCTAAGCATGCATCTAGAACGAAGCAATCACACAAGTAAACTACAACACAAAGGATTTTAAGGTGGTTCGGACTGAATCTCCAGTCCTACGTCCACCCCTCACCAAATCTGGTGAGACTCCACTAGTGCCACGCACTGAACCGCAAATCGGAAAGACCTCCGATTGCCTTCCTACTAACCACAGGTAGGGACGTCAACACCGCAGATCGGACAACTTCCGATTGCCTTCCTACTAACCACCGGTAGGGACGATCTTCAGTTTCAAATGTTTGAATAAAATGAAAAAAAATAAATACGAAATCACTCAAACAAGATATAGAATATGCTCAAAGTAGAAAGATCTTGTCTGAGTTACAAGAGCCTGAATCTGATGCTTTGATGGTGTCTTCTTCCTTGAGAGATGATCTTCCTTGAATCTCTTCTAGTTGATGAGGAAGACTATGGATGTAGCTTGGATCTTCCTTTTGATCTTCTTGAGTTGATGAAGAGGTTTGAGGATGCAGTTTAGATCACCCTTGAGATGATGAAGAGGATGAAGGATGCAGCTTTATCTTCTCTTGGCTTGGGCTTGATCTCCTCTTCAAGTAGCTTGAATCACTTAAGGATTTGATGAAGAACTTCTTCCTGGAGTACTGTTCACGGCTACAGTACTCGAACTCCTCTCACCCTTGTAGCCTCCTTTGATCTCCCTTGGATTCACAAATGATCAACTAGGGTTTCTAACCCTCTTGCATGTGTTTTATAACCTTTGAATGGTCCTTAGACATCCCCCAGACCAAATCCACAATCTATGAAAGATTGGGTGACTTTGGGGTTAAACAAATACAAGGAAATGGGCTCTTCTCGAAGTGGAAAACAAAGTCAACATTGAAGGCTCAGGGCTGGCGGTCGACCTGCAGCTTCTGGCGGTCGACAGCTACTGAGAAACCTGCAAACGGGCGGTTCCTGGAAATTCTGATCAACCGCTATTGGGCTGGCGGTCGACCGCTACTGAAAGAGTTGCAATCTGGGGGTTGTTGGCTGGGGTGGTTGACTGCCCCTATGCTGGCGGTCGACCGCCAGCTGGGCAGACCCCGGGCTTTCCCAGGTCGGTCCGTTAACTACTTTAGCTCCATCGCTTGACTCCTTTAGCAGCCCATTCATGTCTGTAGCATCACCCTTGACAGTCTAGAAGGTGTCAACTAAGTCTTTGACTTTGGGTTCTCTTGGTTATGCTTCTTTGTGCATCGACCTTAACTGTCATTGAGCTTTCACTTTTGCCAACTCCACTCCATTCCTTGTCCATTCATTTACATATCTGTCATGAACAAAATATCACGTATGTCAGTCATATAAGAGTGAAAAATAACAATGACTAATAGTGTTTAGCCATTATCAAAACCAAGAATGTCAAATAACTCAAATGACCACATGATGATGTCGAATGACCCAAGTGACCGCAAGATGACTCAAATGACCATAGGGGCACAACAGTCCCGTGTAGTTGTACTCTTCCTTTCTGTTGACTGTACTTTCATTTGGACATGAGATTCTATGGACCTTGTAGCAGTTTATTTTATTTATATTATGCTATGCATTTTATTTATATTATTGTGCTATCCCTACGGTTATTTCAGCTTCTCTTGTACTCCCACACCATCCCTTTCTACCCTTCCGAGTCTTCGGGCTCGTGGGTTGGTGGGCCGAGATTCGAGACGCGCCTGTTCCTTTCCGGTACTCGGATCCCGAGTCATCACAACTTTCTACTCTCGGGGATCACGTTGACACTATGGGCAATGTGATTGACACCATGGCAGGTCGCATAGATTCCTTCTCCACTGTTCTGGGTACCCTCTCCACTCAAATGGCCACACTCTCCACTCATATGACTAGCTTCACCGATAGTGTTGCTGATTCCAGCCAGGCCTTCCACATCATGAATATGACACTTCTTGGCATGTCTCGTCGTGATGCGGCTCGTGACCTCGCCATTGGCCGTATTCGGGATAGTCTTCAGCTTCAAGATCATTCTCTTAAAGACATTCGCCGTCGCCTTGGTTACCAGCCTCCTCCTCCAGAGGATCAGCCACCTACAGATGCACCGTGATGATTTTTCCTTTTTCTCCCTCTAGCTTGCTGTATTTTGGTCTTGTGTCACTTGGGTCCCCCTTTGTCTATCATATCCCCTTTTGATGATGCCAAAGGGGGAGAATGAATTTGCTTTATATCTTTCAGTATGTCGGTATGTGTTTGTGTGTTTGCATGTATGATCATGTGAGGATCATTGAGTTTGTTTTATATATTTATGCATTTGTTGAGTCGCTTATGTCTAGAGTCATGCATTCACTCTCGCATTAATATATCTTGTAATGAAATGATGAATTGAATGCAACTGGTGTTTGATCTCAAATGGTTGACTCTTGTATCTCATTTCTTTTCTAATCGGCAAATAAAGTGTTGAATGGTTTGCGTTCGCTGGCTTGATGGGATGTGAGTAAAATGCCTTGATTTCGAACATTGATCTCTTGATCTCAATTTTCAAAACATTGCTTAAAGCCACGCTCGTGTACTTAAATACCCCTTCAGTTTTGTCATCATCAAAAAGGGGAAGATTGTTGAGTATATTTAGGTGATTTTGATGATAACAAAACCCAGGACGTGCGTTCTATCACGTGCCATGTCTTAGCAATCAAGTTCAACTTTCATACGCATTCAAAGCCTAATTTCATCATGCACTATGTTTAAATGTTTAAACCCTTCCAAATGCATAAATCCATCTTGGTTCCTAAACCACCTGGGCTAAGCTTAACTCACTCGTTTTAATTGAGACATGATGTGTCATAAGCTGATTAGCTCACAGATCATGATCTACTGTCTAACTCTCTTAATTTTACAGGAATTCCAGCCAGCGATCGACCGCCAGCTGGGGCCGGTCGACCGGTTTTCCCAGCAACGAAAAGTCCCATTCCTTTAAAATTTTGGTCGACCGCCCCCTCCTACCGGTCGACCGCCAGTCTCAAAAGCCTTCATTGTTGACTTTGTATTCTTAACTTGGGAAGCCCCCTTCATTAGGTTTGTTTAATCCAAAAGTCACCAGACTTACCATGATTTGTGGATCTGGTTCCTGGCTTGTCTCTTGACCATTCAAGAGTTATAAAAACATCTCTTTGAGGCTTGTAACCCTAATGAATCCAAGGAGGCTAAAGGAGACTATCAAGGGGGGATTCAAGTGCTGGTATTGTAGCCGTGAATAGTGCTCTGGGAAGGAAGTTCTTCATTCATCTTCAAGTGATTCAAGCCACATCTGGAGCAGATCAACCCCAAGCCAAGTGGAGATCAAGCTGCATCCAAAACCTTCTTCATCAACTAAGGGGGAGCTTAAATCTGAAGTTTTCTCTTTGTGTCTTTCATTCAAATTCTATTTCAGATTCAAGTGTATGTTCTTGTAATATCTTAATACTTGTGTGTGTGTGGATATATGGAGATCTGTGTATGCGTGTGTGTGTGTGTGTGTGTGTGTGTGTGTGTGTGTGTGTGTGTTTATTTCTTCACATCTCTTTGTGATTCGGTGCTTGTTCACTTTCGTGGGAGTTCTGAACTCCTCACGTGTGGGTGTGGGTGTTTTGATCTTGTAATCCTTTACAAGATAGTGTGGGAATCCTCACAGATTATGAGGGGTGGACGTAGGTTGCCATTATTGCATCCGAACCACTTAAAAATCTCTGTCTCTTGTATGGTTTGATCCTTTTCATCTATCCCCATTCTGTGCAGCATACACTTAGCTTATTTTGTTTGTCTTGTTGTGTTAGATCTAGCATTATCTATCATTCTCATATCAACTCTTCGGTATATAAAAAGGTGGGTTCGGATCGACAAGGCAAACCTTGTCAGAAAGATAACATCTTGCATGAGTTGAATCTCCGGATTCTCACCTCTGCCATCGTACCTAAGATCGGTTGAGTGCGATAGATTCTATTAGATCTCTTAGTGTTCATTTAGTTCTGGATTTCATCTCGGCCATTATTTTCACTTCTTTGATTTGGGCAAAAGTTTGTTAAAAGTTTGTATACACCCAATTCACCCCCCTCTTGGGTGTCATTGATCGCGGGACCTCTGAAATCTGTGATTTCTACAAAGAATCAATGGGGTATCGACTTATAAGGAAGATAATCACGTCAAAACACATCGAAATAATCATCCTCGGACTTACAGAACTTGATAAAACGTAGTCAATCACATGGGCATGATTTATGAAAACCAGGGTTGAACGCGGTTGGGGTCACGGTCGCGATCAGACAAGGATGTGCAGAACGCGGTCTGCTTGATGGATGCATTCAGACAGGTGTCACCTAAATGCTGTATATCGGGCTGCCGCCTTCAGGGGATAGAGACTTGAACACGGTCTCTGGGTACTCCGCGTTTAGGATGGACAAAACAGAACTAAACAGAATCTTGTTCCATGGTTCCAAAGGCCGATCGAATCATATCTTAGGCTAGTAAGACGAGATTCAGAGGGTCTCCAGAGTTTTAGAATACAACCTGTAACGCCCCAGTTTTTTCGGATCATTGTTCGGATCAGGATCCGTGGATTTCGGATCACTTTTGTGGGTCCCGGATTGAGTTTTGTGATTTACGCGTGTTTTTACCTGTTGAACCTTCGGAACCCCGTATAGGGCGAACCGTTGCGTTCTCCGACTCTAGGGACGTTGTCACTGCGTTGTACATTTTTCGAGGATCATGGGGAGTATTTTTCCCTATTTTTGATATTTTTCAGAATTTTTAGATTTTCTATATATATAACCTCTTTTCTCTCTCTTTCCATCTCTCATTTCTCTCCCTCACCCTCTCTCTTCTCTCACGCTCTCTCCTCTCCCCCTCTCTCACTCTGGGCGGCTGACGGAGGTGGCAAGGGAGGGGCGGCGATGCTCATGGGGCGTGGAGCGATGGGCACGGGATGAGGATCGCGATGGTGGAGGCAGTTCGTGGGATCGTGAGTTGGCGGCGAGTTAAATGGTGTTTTCTTAGCGGATCGGCATCCTCGGCGCGCGAAATCTTCGGTGGAGGTAGGGAGATGATTCCCTAGCCCGAGTACTTCATTTTCTGTGAGTTTGGTAGCCCGAGGCGAGCCGAGTTGGTTTATTTCTCCGTTTAGGTAAAAATGCATGATTTTGGAGTGTGATCCGGATTTCGCGTTTCGATGCGATTTTTGGGGTTTAAATGGGTCATCTTGATGCTAGAGGGGTTGAGGTCTAGTTTTCCCTTGTTTTTCCCTTCACATGGGTGTGATTGGGCCGTGGAATAGATTTTTACATAGTTTCGGCCGTTTCACTCTCGGGTCGAGATCGCGACCATCACAGTGGTCGCATTCTTCTGAGAAGATGACGTATCACGCCACCATGTTCAGCGAGGAAGTTGAACAGTAAGGCGGTTGAGAACGCGCCGCTCTAAAGTTGCACATTCTGAACGTGACCCAGGTGAGAGGCACTTTCTTCTTTAAGAACGTGATACTCCAAAGTTGCGCGTTCTGAACGCAACCCGGGATAGTTACGCGTTCATGTCCTCTGTCTTCCGTGTCTTGTTTGGGCTGTCTTGAGCCTTGGTGGGACCAGGATTGATCCCCTTATGGGTCTGTGACTCCGTAGATGTCCCGAACACCCCGTGTTAGCCGTGACCGTGTTTCTGGGTGTCCGGAGGTATCGCTTTACCTTCATTAGCATGCCCAAGGGTTTTAAGGGTTCAGGTGACCCTTTTGTGTTCCAGACTTCAGTGTTTTCGCTAGATCGAGTCGTCGTATATCGGTATGAATGTAGAGGGCCTTCCACGCGTGGCGTGGGTTTCTCCGAAAAGTGTTTTCCGTGTGGGCCATGTGGATGGCCTTGGACTGTGAGTCCAGTCACCCGGCCTGGGGATGGAGGTCTCTTGAGTTCCCTTTTTGAGGGAATGGTATCGGCAGCTTGTGAGCTACCTTGGGAACCATGTCACTGCGATTTCAGACCTAGGGATTAGGCTAGATTAACGGCACTGTGCCATTGTGTACGATAGTCTTGACCCGAGTCTCGTGACTCAAGGACCGTTGGATTTAATAGGTTTAGTGGGTTGTCCAGAGTCTGGTGGCGTCGTGCCACCTGTTACTCTGTGTTACTCGCGATGGGTGCGTGAGTGACTTTTCGTGTTCACGTTTAGTGACCTCCCACTAGTCGTAGCTTACCTGGGGACGTGTGTGCTGACCCACCTGGGAGTAGGTGGAGAGCTACACCCGAGAGAGATTATTGTTAGGCTGGTTACCGTAGGGCCACTTGCCTTTGCAGCCTGAGTCAGGCTGGGGGGGAAACCAGCTAGATGATCCGACCTAGAGCAGATGGTCTGTGGGTGCACACGTAGTTGGGGGCAGTCAGACACGTGCTGATGAGCGCGACCCCAACTAGTCCTTGTTCTGAGTTCGTGGTTATTGTACGGTGTCTCAGTCTCTGCCTGGGGCATCACAGGGAGAAACCTGAGGCTGTGGACTAAGTCGTCAGTGGATGCATCTAGCCTTGCTTCTGGTGGGCAGTGCTCCCGTCACGTGACGTGAGGTTTTATGACTCGAGTTCCATTTCACATCTGCGAGGCGTGGTTTTACTCGTTGTTCCGGGTGTATTCCCGAGGTTGAGGTCTAAGTTTCCGGTGAGCGTCACCGAGGGTTTTTCTTAGGTAGTATCCGGTCCACGACAGGGTTGTCGTGGTGTGTTCTCTGGCAGTGTAGCCATAGGTCTTTTCATTAGACCGGTGCTTCCCCGACTGTGAGATCGGGGTGTTGTTTTTTGTTCTGGTAGAAGTAGCTGTAGCGTCGAGTTTTTACCAGCCACCGGGTTGTTGTTCCTGCTGTTGTTGCTGCTTTCTGCTACCGTTGTTGTTTATAGTCGGGGTTCCGCGGGACCCCTACTGAGCCAGTGATAGGACGCTCACCCCTGCTTTTCAGGAGTGGCGATTCTTCCTCGAGGTTCGAGGGTGCTACGCGGAGGTTTTTAGCTGCCAGCTCGCCAGGTCGAGTGTTCACTCGGTGTTGGGTACGTTTCTTTGCCTTAGATTATACTTCTATTGGACTAGACTCTGTTGTAGTTAGATTATTTAATTCTATTAATTATTGAATTATCCTATTTTATTTCCTATTTCTTTGTACCTCCACACTCCTTTTTAGCCCTTCCGAGCCCTCCGGCTCGTGGGCGGCGGGCCATGATTCGAATGGTATCGGGTCCTTCCCAGTATCCGGATCTTGCGTCGTCATAGTTGGTATCAGAGCGTGGTTGTGAAAGTACATGGGAATTCGAGATATTGCAGTGATCAGAGTCCGTAAGGTCCAGTACAGTCGACAGCTGGCATAGGGTTTTGTGTTTATTTTTCGCTTGGTTTCTCGCGTAAGAGCTTGAGTGTGTGGCGTTGGCACTGTGAAGGTGGTTGTTGTTCTCATGGAGTGTTGGTGTGGGGCCCGAGGGATGTGATAAAGAGATTTCTTCCGGATGGGTGGTGGCCCCAGTTGTGCAGTGTTGGGCAGAGGTTGCCGGCAGGCGTGTTGCTGCGATGCCGCGTTCGAGGATCTACAGCGAGGTCAGGTGGTTGGTGCGGATTGCTCGTGGTTAAGTGGCCGTGAGTGTGCTCTGAGGGAGCTTTTATCGGGTTGGCCATTCCTCTTTGAGGTTTATCCAGCCCCTGAGGCATTGAGATCGTGATTTGAGGTGGTAGAGCGGGCTGGTCGAGATGTGCTCGGATGAGCGGAGGATCTTTTTGGTGAGGTGCTGATTGTTGAACCTGACGTTTTGGCGTGTTATTGGTTTCAAGGTCAGAGGCTGGTGTAAGTGAGGAGCGTGTGCCAGCGGCTAGCTAGACCGCTGTGGCAAGCGTGTGGTTGTGTGTGAGAAGCGTTGCCCACCCCTTGATGTGTAAGGGTGTGTCGACGCTACTTCGGAAGGATGTGTGCCAGTTGGGCGGTGTTCATGAGAATTTGTGGTTGGTGTTGTGTTTTTCAAGGGTGCTGCGCGGAGGTTTTTAGTTGCCAACTCACCGGGCTGAATGTTTACTCGGTGTTAGGTACATTTCTCTGTCTTAGACTATACTTCTGTTGGACTGGACTCTGTTGTAGTTAGATTATTTAATTATGTTAATTGTTGAATTGTCCTACTTTATTTCCTATTTCTTTGTACCTCCACACTCTTTTTTAGCCCTTCCGTGCCCTCCTGCTCGTGGACGGTGGGTTAGGATTCGAATGGTATCGGGTTCTTCCTGGTATCCGGATCTTAGGTCATCACACAACCAGCTCGACATCCATGTGAAAATCTTTGGCTCACATAAACTTATGGAGGTTCTAGTTCGACGAAAGGCATATGCGGTAGAGGGTTCTAACTTTACCAAGAAAAGGACTATGCAAATAGAACTAGAAACCATATTAAACGGCAGATACATGCCACCGGAGTGACATGATCTTCAAGATAAAATAATTAAACCAAGTATTCTATTAAAATATCGATTGTAAACAATAGAGAACTGAGGCTATCTTAGAATAACTTGAATTCATATGTTATTATCTAAGTCATTTAGACATGAAGAAATCAAATTTTAGGAAGGTACAGAACATGAAGATGATAGATGGCATGAAGGTAGCATTAATCATAAGAGGTGTTCATAAGATTAAAAGAAATAGCTTTAAGGGATTTAATCATATTTCAATATGATTTACCTAATCATTTAGTTGTTCAGACGACACACTTAAACAAAACATGATTTTTGGACTCAAAATTTTGCACATTTAACATACTAGAAAAACTAGGGTTTCAGACAAACCCAAGATAGAACACGGTCGTCTGAGGTGATGTGTTTCTGTCAGAACGTGGTCAGGTTGCACACTACGATCAGATGAACGTGGTCTATCATAACGATGCGTCCAGAACGCGCTCCTTATAACGGTCACGATCTTAAATAGAAAACTCGTTCCGATGGGAAAACATGAAAACGATGACACATCATCTATAAAACTCAAAATACATGCATGACAATCAATAGAAAATGGGGAAAAGGTACTAAAACAAAATAAACATGCAACTACATGTGATTGGTTGATTAATTTCAGTTTATCACAAGAGAACACTTACCTTATAATCAGTTTAGGGAAGAAGAGGGAAGAACAACGCGAGATACCTAATCCTCGATCCTCGATCCTCCTCCTCGATCCTCGCCCTACCACGCCCTAGCACGACCTCCAGTCTCTTCCACGAACTATTAGAGTTGGTTAGAAAAGGTTTAGGGTTCTATTTATAGATTCTAGGGACTCAAGAGTCCTACTTCGACCTATTGCCCAAGAGATATATTTTACTCCAAAAATTCCTATTTCTATCTAAATCTAGGGTTGCCTAGCAGAATTAACCCTAATTAGGCTAAGGCTTCATAAGGGAACGACCCTATCTACGTGAATTAGGATTTAATTTTGATTCCTAAGCCCAATTACTTAAGTTTTAGCCCAATTAACCCAATTAGAATTTAAGGATTCAGGGCATTACGAATATTAGGGATTTATTTTATCTTTTAAGCCCAATTAGACTTTTAATAGTGGCTCAATTTACTATTTCAATAATTGCAATTTTTTATTTATCTCATAATAGTTATATCAAAATTATCCTTATTTTGTTCAAGAGATTATATTTCTCAATTTATGTATTGTCTTTTAATTTATGTTACTACAACTACCCTACTCCCTACTGCCATTGTCTCGTGTCATTGCTGCTGCTCACAACGACGGCTGTAACTCTAATCGCTAGCAGGCCTAATTGCCACTACGGTTGCTCCTTAACCCACTGTAGTGCTACCTGCAGTGCTGCTACTCATCCCACCACGCTGGCGCCGCCACAATTGCAGCTATTGCTATGTGTGTGTGAGAGAGTGTATGCGTGTACGTGTGTGCACGTGCTGTGAGGAAGAGAGAACAGACCACTAGCCTTGCTCTGCCCACAAGAGAGAGGAGTGGGACTAGCAGGCCATAGCTCCCTACTATACTCGTCCTCGTTATCTCCTTTCCTCGTCCCTTCTCTGCCTTCCTCCCATGTACTTGCACATCTGATAAAAAGAAGACCGATGCACACCGTCTTCATGGGTGAGTAGTTGTCCCATGGGCATCTCGACTTAATCTCCTAGGAAAGGACATCACCCTCATCCTTGGGTCTTGGAGTGTGGATTTTAAAGGGTAGATTCTAGTAGCCTACTCTCTGCCTCTACGACTCTACATGGGCCTACCATTTCCACTGTTAACAGGTACGTCCCAGACTCAGCCCATATTAGAACACATAGATTAATCGAGTTGTATCAACATTGGTATCAGCACCAAGTTGACATATTTTACATATTTTCCATGTTGTTATTGAATGGATAGACAACATTAGTATCGGCGCCAACATTGGTCTTTTCTTTAGCATCCAAAAAATAAAAAAAAATATATTTAGAAAAGCATGGCATGCATCAATGCAGCAAAAAGGAAACAAGCATGAAGAGAAGGGTTTGCCATTGATACGCCACAGATTCCCCTTGTTAATCACCCAAGTTCTTCAAGTCCGTAACTCCTATGTTGTCTATCCATTCCACTCCAATTCTTGTAGTTGAGAGTGTGTTTCGCATGTGTTTGCCATGAACTTGTGAGTTAGAGGTCATTTCTGATCATTCATTATTTTCCTTTTGAGGGGTCTTACAGTTCCTTAGGTCGGATTGCGATGCATCCATGAGTGTGCCCAAGTCTCACGGCGATTGCTTGGGGCCCCCAGACACTGCTGCTGTAAGTGCCTTCCTATCTTTGGGGTGTCTTGTACCTTCTTGGGCCAGATTGTGATACATCCATGAGTGTGCCCAAGTCCCACTACGAATGCCTAGGATCGGGTCTCTTGGATTACTGATACAAGCCATTGCGAATCTTTTTCCCTCCTATCTCGTTGGCCTTTTACCCATTATGTTTATCCGTTCCCATGTGAGACTCATCTTCGGCTCAAGAATTTCCTTGAGCAGGACATCCAAATTAGGCTAGTGTTCTTTATCAGAACACCCATTGATCAGTCCGCCGGGCTCCTTTGCAAAACGGGCATTCCAGAGGGGCTTTTGTAAATGCCTAATTTTGGACATCCCGTAGACCTTGTTTAGCCATCATAAGAGTGACACTTTTTTAGGATGATTTGATTTTTGAGTGCCTATTTCTAGTCCAAAAATTCAACCGATCTGAAAACCATCGAAAGATTAAATCCACTTTCTTGGCGTCCGAATCGACGATGATGCGGGATGGACACACGACTTGGGACTCTAGCTCGCGACTCGTCCCTCGCGAGGGAAACGTTGGACCGTGCGCGGTTGAGAAACCGACAGTGAGTCTCGGGTATCGGCTTTCCGCGTGTACTCGGATCGAGTCACGGGACGGGTCACTCACTTTCTCTCTTGCAGCGGTGAATAACAATATGATAACGAGCTAATTTATCATATCATACTCTCTAGCAGCGGCATAAAAAAATATACGAGTAAACTAAAATGCCGAGTGGGGAGCGAATATGATACCTCCACGCTCCGGGCGTGGGGAAGACGACCTCGGCCAGTTACGGTAACTCCCGGTACAATGGTAAAAACTTAATTACAACAGTGAATTTTATTGCCCACTCCACGCAGGGAGGTAAAGGGCTACAAGTGGGCCCGGGAGGACTGACCCTGGGTTGATGGGCAACAAGTTGGACGGGCGTTTGGGGTGAACTCGGCCTGCTGGTCTGACTCGATACTGCGCCGACTTGGTGCAGCGCCGACTCGGTTCTGACTCGCTGGATAGCAAGCCTTGGCCTCCATAGGAACGTCGCCTTCCTGAGATCTTCTGGAGGCGCCGCTTGGCTGGAACTTTGGCAGGACGTCCCTGGTCGACTCCTAGGAGTGGCGGCTCCTGAAGTTGATTTTTGATATTTATTTATGAATTTTTCCCGAACTGTAATTTCAGACCTGCACAGGGAACAGATCCGCACACCTCGACTGCACGAATTAATTCTCTCAGATCTAAAATCAGATCGAGGAAAGACCGGTGGCGTTGGAAAGAGGACTCCCAGATATATAACATATATTGTTTTCAACTCAATTCAACAAAAGGATGAGAATTGGGAGGCTCTGTAAGACTATTTTTTTTTCTATGGATCGGTTTACAGACACTGTTGAATTACGACTACAAAAGATATATAGAATATGTTGAAGTTTTCATTTGGAGGAATTTTTGTCACCTAGCTGAGGTCACTCGTTGTGAGATTTGAGATCCACCGGAAGGACCTGTGCCACACGATGTTCGAACACCTTATGGTGTTGTCTGGAATGATTAAATTGTGATTTGAAAGGCGCTGGTGTAAGACCCTGAGTCTTTCGGATCTTTATCAGAAAGTTTCAGATCGCTTTTGTGGGTCTTGAGTTGTGTTTTACAATCCGCGTGAGTTTTTCTCTCGTACTAGTTACGGAACCCCGTGATGAGTTTATTGTTGAGTTCATCGACTCGAGGATGCTACAGTTGCATTGCATTCTTTCCGAGGATCATTTAGACTAATTTTTCATATTTTTCTGAATTAGTGCATTTTTGGACCAAAAATCAAATTTCACGAAAATTATGAAATTCCTAATTTCCTTTTCTTTTTAACCCTCTCTCTCTCTTCTCTCACCCTCACGATCTCTCACTCTCTCCCTCGCCGTTCTCTCTCTTCTCACCCCCTTTGCTCCGACTGCAGATGGAGGAGGCCCGGGGATGAGGTGGCGACGGCGTGGAGTTATCGTGAAGCGTGTTGGCATGACGATCGAGGCGTGGCATTGGCGCGATCCCGTTCGTGGATTCAAAGCCGCCGTGGGTTGTCCATGTGATGGTTTTCGGCACGGTTTTGTCGCTTCGGTGTGCTAGCACTTCGGTGGAGGTAGGGAGATGGATGCCCTACTCCTGTTCTGCGTTCCCCCGTGATTTCGAGCTATACGGCGCGAGAACGAGCGAGTTTTGCTTCGGTTTGGGCTAAGCATGCTTTGGGGGGAGTGAGACGAGTTCACCTCTGTCGGTGACGATTTCTTGCCTAGTTAGTTTCAATCGAACCTTGACCATGTTAGCATTCTATTCCCGCCAGTCTTGCTGTGATTGGTTGTCGTTTGGGACCGGTAGAAGCCCAAGAACCCATGTGACTCATTTTGGGTCGATTCTTTAGAATCGCCCGTTTCTTGTCATTTTGGCGTCAAATTGATCCCTTCTAGACTGTGGAAGGCGTATATCATGCTTATGGTTATATCCCCGTCATTTAGACGCGATTGGGGCGTGGAAAGGCCGGGTTTTGGCCATTCCCACGGTTTTTCCGCCGTAACGCCTTGGTGGTCTTACCAGAGACCATTTTTGGGCCCTTAGCGGTCCTTGGATGACCATTTTTGATTCTTTGAACAGTAGGTCGGTTCGGGTCTACGCGGTCGTGCGATAGACCGTTTCTTTGAGATCGCGGCCGAGCGGACGACCGCTAATCTCCGTCCGCGGTCGTACGATAGACCGCTATTTTGGGGGCGTATGTTAGTTTGGCTACGCGGTTGTGTGATAGACCGCTAAGCTGGAATTGGCGGTCTGAGAGATGACCGCTAATCGTTGTTTATGTCAGTTTAATAGTTTTTAAGTCGATTCAGGCTAGCGGTCCTAGCCTTGACAGTTTAGTGTCCTTGGCAGTCCTTTGGGAGACCGCTTGGTTGTTTGACTGGTTTAAGTCGGTTCGGGGGTTGACCGGGTCTAGTGGTCATATGGACGACCGCTACCATCTCCATACGGACCTGCGATAGACCGCATGCCCCCTATGCTTTCATAGTTTTGATTGTTGAGTCTCTAAGTGTAGCGGCCATGTCCTAGACCGCTTATCTCAGTGAGACGGCCTATGAATAGACCATTTATATGTTGGCGCGGCTCCTTCTTGACCGCCTAGTGTCTATATTCGCTGTGCGAGGGTAGCGGCCTTTGGGTGACCGCTTCGCTTACCTAGCGGCCTGGCATATGACCGTTTACTTCCCAGAGCTTTGTTTTCCTGATGTTTAGCCTCCATCTGTCTTGGCCTTACCTTGTGGTTTGCCCAGTATCCCGTGGATATCTTGGATGTCTGTTGTACCCTGACTATTTCCCCATCGAAATACCTAGAAATAAGGGTTCGGGAATTTCCTCGAACACCTTCAATGCATGGGCTACCCAGCCCCTCCGACTGAAGTCCCGAGTTTAAATGGCACCCAAGAGGGGGGTGAATTGGGTGTTTAAAAAATAATGAAGATTTTTTTTCTTTTTGTATAAAATATGTGATAGAATGCTATATGAGAGACAAGGTTAACAGAAACCAAAAAACAAGGCAAGATCTAAAAGGTGATAAACGGATTATTCAGGATAAACGAGAATAAAACTGAACTGAACTGGAAATCACACATGCAATTTGCACAGAATGGGGATAGAAGAAAAGGAACAAACCACACGGCGACAACGATTTTTAGGTGGTTCGGATGCCACAATGGCAACCTACGTCCATCCCTCACGGACTGTGAGGATCCACACACTATCTTGTAAAAAGTTACAAGATCAACCACACACAACACTTACACACTGGGAAGAGGAGTTCCCGCGAAGGTGTAAGAACACCTTAATACACACACAGCTACACCGGAGGACACACACAAACACACACACACGGATCTAGGAAGATCCACACACACCGAAATATTTTAACAACTACAAGATCCACATATGAAGCTTAAGAAGGCAAAAAGAATTTAGAACACAATAGAAGAATCTTGATTTGCTCCCCCTTAATAGATGGTTGGATGCTTTGGATGCAGCTTGAATCCTTGGGCTGATCTTCACTTGACTTGATGAAGAAGGATGAAGAACTTCTCTCGGAGCACTGTTCACGTCTACAGTGCCAAATCCCTTCTCTTCCTCTTGGCAGCCTCCCTTTGATCTTCCTTGAGCATTAGGGTTTTCCAAACCCTCTTGTATAAGTTATATAGGTTCTTGAATGGTCCAAGGCCTCCCCCAGACCAGATCCACAATATCTGGAGAGTTTGGTAGCTTAGGGATTAAACAATTCCCATGAGAGTGGCTTATCTCGAAAGGTTAAAAAGTCAACAATTGTTGGCAGCTCGGGGCTGGCGGTCGACCTGCAGGGGCTGGCGGTCGACCGCCACTGAGAAACCTGCAGGTGGCCGGTCCCTGGGAAATCCGGTCGACCGGGATTTGAGGGGCGGTCGACCGCCACTGTGACAGACTGTAGAGAATTGCATTCTGTTATTTCAGGTCGACCGGGGTCATGCTGGAGGTCGACCGGACTATCAAAAAACCTGAAAAATAAGAGTTTAGCCCAGAGAACCATATCCATAAGATCGAGACATGAATTGGATGCATGTTTATGGGAAATGTCAAGTTCATTTGAGATCTTAGAAAGCCCATTCGGAAGGCTAAAACCTTAAGCAAAAGCATGAAAAAATCCGGCCTTGAAAACGTGTGAAAAACACTTGGGTCAAGGATTCCAAACAAGAGAGCCACCAAAGGTCCTTGGTTTTGTTATCATCAAAAACACTGAGATAGATATACAACAATCTCCCCCTTTTTGATGATGACAAAACGCTAGGCTTACACACCAAGGTTTATGTTGTAAAAATTCAGATTGAACGTTGTGCTAGAAATGTCATTCACCAAACCAAACCAATCAACACGATGTAGCACAGATCACTAGATAGGCAACAAGAATATGAAATGAGACACCAAAGCCAACAAATGAATTCAAACACCAGTGCTTTCAATTCATCATAGTTTCATTACAAGATACATTAGTGCGAGTGAATGCACGACTCTAAAACCAAAGTCTAAGCAAAAGACTAACACTACGGACAGCCCTCACATGACATGCAAGCAAGCAACCCAACCACACAACGACATACATAAGTAGATAATAAGCCTGCCCTACTACTTCTCCCCCTTTGTCAACAGCAAAAAGGGATGGGATAGACGAAGGAGGGACTCAAGCAGCACTGGATCAAAAGAGAACATGCTAGAGGTGAAAGCAAAACAAAGCCTCATGGAGCATCTGCAGGAGGGGGCTGATCGGCGGGAGGTGTAGGTGGAAGGCCAAGGTGCCGACGAATGTCGCTAAGTTGGTGGCCATGACTGTGAAGAAGATCAAGAATATGACCAATGGATACATCACGAGCCGCATCCTGGCGCCGCATGCCAATAAGGGAGAGCTGCAAGAGGGTAAAGGATTGGCCAGACTCAGCGAAATCTGCGCGGAGAGAAGTCATGTGGGTGGTGAGAGTGGCCATCTGAGTAGAGAGAGTCTCAAAAGCAGTAGAGAAGGTGTCCAAGCACCCTGATAGGGTGTCAAACGCAGTGCCCATATTGTCTCCAAGGGTAGAGAGACGATCCCCAAGGTTATCCACACGAGTCTCCAAGCCGGTAAGCCGCCCGTCAAGAGCCTCGTAGTCCACCGAAGGGCGCTGTCCGGCCCCCTGAGTGGAAGATTCCCCATGGTGAAACTGGGGTGGAGGAGGCATCTCAAGATCCGGGTGAAACGGGGACGAGGGAGGAGGCTGCTCCTCAGCTGGAACTGGAGGGGGGACATCCCCGTCGCCTTGCTGCTGCGCTGGCTCATCATCTTCCTCACGGATCTCATCTTCCCCATAAACTGGAATGTCCCGCACAAGCTCGCCGTCGGGACCAAAGTAGTAGCCAAAATCTGTGAAAATTTTATGCTTATTGTACACATCATCCTGCCGAACATAGATGAACTGCTCATTTGCCACATTAATCCCGGCATGAATAAAGACTCCGGTCAACTGCGAAGCATAGGGAAGAGACCGCCGGAGGTAGGTACGACAGGTTCCAATCAGATCAGTCATGAGCCGACCCATATTGATTTGAATACCATTCATAACATGATAGAATAGAAAACGCTGAACCTCTGTAACCTCATCCCGACCGCCCACTTTGGGATAAATCAATGATGTAAACATGTGGTGCAGGACTCGCTGTATTGGAGGAAAATGATTTGCATTTAGCTTGATCAAATTGCTCACACCGTGTACATACTCACAGCTGGTCATAGCAGTAAATGTTGCTGGAACTTCACCAAAACCATATGCCCTATCTGCACCCATGGCGGATACTCCTAGGGCCTGCTGAAATAACTCCGGAGTGATATGAAGCTCCACACCCTCAACCGTGGTGTATAACTGGTCATTTCTCACAGCTAAAAAGCCATAGAACTGCTGCACCAACCGAGGATAATACCTATTGTACCGGGTAACAAAATCCATCCAACCGTCCTGAACCTCAAAAAGAGCGCACAAATTCGGGAAGAGCTCATTCACCTCATCAAAGTCAACCAAGCGAGGGTCGATAATAGGACGTGGAGGTAAGGGTGCTCGAGGCAGAGGAGGAGCTTGCTGAGATGGAGGAGCCGGGGCCGCTTGCCGTTGACGGCTAGCTTCACCTTGGGTAGAACGCCGAGAACTCCGTCTTGGCGGCATTCCGAACTTGAAAAACCCACCGGGAAACTCTTGAGCAATCGATCTCAACCCCGGGAACGTGGATGAAGCACAAGGGACACTTCTACGGCTTGGAGGAACTTTTCCACAGAGAAGAAGTTGAGAGAGATCTCCACGAACGCACAACCGACAATATGGAAGAGGTCCCGAAGTGATGCCGGGACGACCGAATCAATGTGAGGATGGAGGAAGAAGGGTTGTGGAGGCTTGGATGGTGGAGATGAGGAGTGTTGGGGTTAGGGTTTGGTGGTAGAGAGTGAGTGGAAGTGAAGGAGAGAGGGAAAGGAAGAAAAAAGACCCATATATGAAGGGTCGGTGGACCCCTAAGTCGGGCCGGTCCGCCGCCGGCGGTCGACCGGCGCGGGCCTGGCGGTCGACCGCCAGGACCAAAATCCCCAAAACTAGATATTCTTCCTTTTTTTTGTTTCTTTCTTTTTCTCTTTTTATTTTTTTTATTTTCTTTTTCTTTCTCTATTGGGAGATAGGCAACGGACTGCCTGAGAGGGGCCACTAATCAGGACAAGGGAAGTGAAAAGAGCAAGATGCATAACTGAGAAGATGTTCTGATTTTCCCTAGTAAGTACCTTTAGTACCAGCACACTGAGTCCACAGATGTTTGAGCAAGGAATATTAAGCCATAGAAGAATTATTCAAGAAGGATTGGATATAAGTAGTTACAATCAGGCATACAAGATGAGTAACAACACATAAGAAAGATAAGAGGCAAAATGCATGTTTTCTACCCTCGGTGCACATGATTTTTCTACAAATGCAACCCTATACCTTAGATGCAAACCTATGCATGTATGCTCTCACCCTTGCACATCCCAAGTTCTCTTCTTATCTTATTAAACTGATCCTGGTTTAGAGGTTTGGTGAAAATGTCAGCTAGCTGATTGTGTGTGTCAATGAAGTTCAATTCAAAGACCCCTTTTCCTACATGATCCCTCAGAAAATGATGACGAATATCTATATGTTTGGTCCTGGAGTGCTGAACAGGGTTTTTAGACAAATTTATTGCACTGGTATTATCACACAGAATTAGAACAGTTTTCATTTCAACATCTAAATCAAGCAGTTGATTTTTGATCCAAAGTACTTGGGCTCCACAACTTCCGGCGGCTACATATTCAGCCTCGACCGTTGAGAGAGCTACTGAATGTTGTTTCTTAGAGGCCCATGAGACTAGGCAACCACCAAGAAAGTGACAGTATCCACTTGTACTTTTACGATCTACAATGCACCCAGCATAATCCACATCGGTATAAGCAATTAAATCAAAGGAACCACCGATAGGAAACCACAAGCCAAAGTTTAAGGATCCAATGAGATATCTGAAAATGCGTTTCACGGCTGATAAATGAGATTCCTTGGGGCATGACTGAAAACGGGCACAGAGACATACACTGAATTGAATGTCAGGGCGACATGCTGTAAGGTACAGTAGCGATCCGATCATACCTCGAAACAGTGTAGGATCTACTATTTTACCATTTTCATCTTTATCCAGCTTTGTGGTGGTAGCCATGGGAGTTGATATGGGTTTTGCTTCCGCCATCCCATATTTCTTCAACAGTTCAATAGTATATTTGGTTTGATTGATGAAGATTCCTTCTAAAGTTTGTTTCACCTGATCTCTTGGTGAAAAGTGTTTGGTCAACCTTACCTCTCTTGAAACCATTTTCAACCAAAAATGAGGTAAGCCGTTCATACCACGCCCTTGGT
Organism: Amorphophallus konjac; assembly: GCA_022559845.1. Classification (NCBI taxonomy): domain Eukaryota; kingdom Viridiplantae; phylum Streptophyta; class Magnoliopsida; order Alismatales; family Araceae; genus Amorphophallus; species Amorphophallus konjac. Next base: position 25,526,352 of record CM040126.1, on the reverse strand, counting down.
GCTTGCTTTAGTCCATATAGGGCCTTTTGGAGTTTGTACACATGTTGTGGATGTTTAGAATCTTCAAAACCTGGAGGCTGCTCTACAAAGACATCCTCCTTGATATAGCCGTTAAGAAATGCAGATTTAACATCCATTTGAAATAACTTAAAGTTCAAAGAACAAGCATAGGACAATAAGATTCGAACAACTTCAAGTCTGGCAACTGGTGCAAAAGACTCATCAAAATCAATGCCCATCTCCTGGCTATACCCCTTGGCCACAAGCCGGGCCTTATTCCTAACCACCAATCCCGCATCATTTAACTTGTTTCTGAAAACCCAACGAGTTCCAATAGTGGGATGGTTCTTAGGACGCGGCATGAGAGTCCACACCTCGTTTCTTTCAAACTGGTGCAGTTCTTCATGCATAGCCTGAATCCAGGATTCATTTTGAAGAGCTTCACGAAAGTCCTTGGGTTCTTCTTGTGATAGCAAGGCTATCAAGTCTTCCTCTTCAACTTGCCTTAGAGAGGACCTAGTTCTTACCCCATCCTCCAAATTGCCTATGATGTTCACAGCTGGATGATCCTTTAGACGGGTGGAGGAGCTGGGTAGATCAGGATGCTGCACTTGTGGTTCTTGTAGTGTCTCGAGTATAGGATCTTCATCTTTTTCACTATTGCTTGAGGTTGCTTCCAACGATTCATCCTTAGCCTTGACACTTATTGAGTTCTTAGGATCTTCATCTGCATCCAAGGTAGAAGAAGTTTGGTCTATCAGTTTTGATTCGGATTCATCAAAGATGACATGAGGACTTTCTTCAACAACCAAAGTCCTTTTATTAAATAGACGGTAAGCTCTAGAATTGAGTGCATAACCTAGGAAGATTCCTTTATCACTCTTTTCATCAAACTTACCCAGGTTGGACTTACCATTGTTCAAAATATAGCAGGGGCATCCAAAAGGTTTAAGATAAGAGATGTTGGGTTTCTTACCCTTGTAGAGCTCATAAGGAGTTTTCATCAGAATGGGCCTTACCATTGCCCTGTTGATGATGTAGCAAGCTGTACTCACCGCCTCAGCCCAAAAATACTTAGGCAGGGAATTCTCACTTAGCATGGTCCGGGCCATGTCTATTAATGTTCTGTTCTTCCTTTCCACTACTCCATTTTGCTGGGGCGTCCTTGGTGATGAAAAATTGTGTGTATACCCCTGCTCTTCACAGAAGATGCTGAAATCATGATTTTCAAATTCACCACCATGATCACTCTGGATGGTGGTGATGAGGTAACCTTTTTCATTTTGGATTTTTCTGCAAAACACTTGAAACTCCATCAGAGCATCACTTTTATTAGCTAAAAATAACACCCATGTGAATCTGGAGAAATCATCAACAATCACAAAGCCGTAGGATTTTCCTCCTAGGCTAGATGTTCTAGTGGGACCAAAAAGATCAAGATGCAACAGTTCCAAAGGCCTAGCAGATGAAACAATGTTTTTATTTTTGAAAGAGGTTCGTGTTTGCTTGCCTTTAGTACAAGCTTCACATATCCTATCACTTTCAAATTTTAATTTTGGCAGTCCATTCACCAAGTCATGTCTAGACAGCTTAGAGATTACTCCAAAACTAGCATGACCTAATCTTCGGTGCCATAACCATGCATTTTCATGATTGTTCGCAACCAAGCAGAAGTTATCGCATGAAACATTATCAATATCAACAGTGTAGACATTGTTATTCCTTTTTCCAAGAAATTTGATCTCATTTGAATTTTTGTTTAAGACAATGCAGTGAGTTTCATCAAAAATAACTTTAAAACCCTTATCGCACAATTGGCTAATGCTTAGCAAGTTATGATTTAAACCTTTCACCAAAAGCACATCTTCAATAAGGATTTCAGAATTCTTGCCAATGTTGCCAGTTCCAATGATTTTACCTTTATCTTGACCTCCAAAGACAACTGACCCTCCATCCTTATCTTGCAGTGTAGAGAACAATTCCTTGTCCCCTGTCATATGCCTTGAACAGTCGCTATCCAAGTACCATTTGCTCCCCCTGGCTTCAAGACATATCTGCAAGAAAAAAACTTCTCATGCAATTGTTTTTGGTACCCAAACAAGTTTGGGTCCATAGGAGTTAGTCCAACTTCTTGTGGATGTTTTCTTGGTCCATGGAACATGATATTTAGGTGTGCTTTGTCTGAACCAGCAGTTGGACATCACGTGACCAAATCTACCACAATGAAAGCAATTAGCATGTGAGAAGGTTCTTTGATTTTTGTGTGGTTTAGGCTGAACATGTTGGGATTGAGAATCAGAACATGAAGCATGATTATAGTCCTTTTCATGAATAAAGGATGTGGTGATCTTATGCTCAAAAGATTTTTTATTTTGAGGTGTGTACCCCAAGCCTTCCTTTTGGAAGTTGACTTTAACTCCCAGTAGGTTATCCAGGTTTTGTTTCCCCTTAACAAACCTAGTCAAGGTGAGCTGAAGTTCAGCAACTTTTTCAGTCAAAGACCCATTTCTCCTTTCGAGTTCTGAATTGGTGGATTTCAAAATTTGTTCTTGAATTTTGATCCTTTCACATGCTTCCTCCATTTCAGTTATCTTGCATGATAGTTCCTTTTTGGTCTTATCACATTCTATAATTGTTTGCAGTAGATTTTCCTTTTCTTCCGTAGCCTCAAACCATTCCTGTTCCAGTTTCTCAAATTTAGCAAAGATATCTTCGCGTGACAAGTCATCAAGTTTCTTTTTGAGAGTTTTATTTTCAGATCTGGTTTTCTTGTACTTAGTGTACAACTTTTCATATTCAGATTCCCATTGTTCATTGGAAATGAATTCATGGTCAGAATTTACCTCCGTGGATTCATCTTCATGTGCCATGAGGCACAAGCTTTCCACAAGTTCTTGAATCTCTTCATCAGATGGTTCATCTTCTTCGTCGCTCCAAGTGGCGACCATGGCTTTGGGTTTCTTGAAATTATCCTTCTTGAATTTCTTTTTTAGATCTGGACATTCACCTCTCATATGCCCAGGCTTCTTGCATTCGTAGCATATGATGCTACTTGGCTTGCTCGATTCGCCTTTGGCTTGCGTGGGCCTTCTTGGCCCCTTTCTAAAGCTTCCCTGAAAGTTTCTCTTCTTCCTTAGAAATTTCCTCACTTGGCGAGTTATCATCACCAATTCTTCCTCTTCATTGCTTCCGTCACTTGATTCACCTTCTTGAAATTCGTCATCGGATTGGTGAGCTTTCAGTCCAATGACCTTTTTCTTTTTGATGTCTTCGTCAGCTGTTCTCTTTATATTTATCTCATATGTCATGAGTGATCCTATGAGTTCATCCAAGGTGAGAGTTGATAAGTTCTTTGAGTCTTCAATTACCGTGGCCTTTGTGTGCCAAGCTGACGGTAGGGACCTTAACACCTTCCTCACAAGCTCGGAATTTGAGTATTCCTTCCCGAGACCTTTGAGACCATTTGTGATCTCTGTTAACCTTGCAAACATCTCGGAGATGGTTTCTTCAGGTTTCATTTTGAATAGCTCATAGTCAGTGACTAGGATATTTGCCTTGGTTTCTTTGACCTCTGAAGTTCCCTCGTATATGAGTCGCAGCTTGTCCCACATTTCTTTGGCTGAGCTGCACATAGAGACACGAGAGAATTCACTAGGGTGTATTGCACATTGCATAATATTCATGGCATTAAAATTAGCAGTGCATTTCTTAATTTCCTCGGGCGTCCATTTTTCTTCATCAGCCCCGAGTTTATGAGGACCCTTGTCCACAACTCTCCAAACTTCGTACTCTTGCGCCCTCAGAAAAACATGCATTCTATTTTTCCAGTAAGAGTAGTTTGAGCCGTCAAAAAATGGAGGACGGTTGATGGAGTGACCCTCGGGTATCATACCCTTGTTTGCCATTTAATCGGATCTTGCTCTAGATCGTTAGATCTGTGAAGGAAAGAGCCCTTGCTCTGATACCAATTGAAGTCCCGAGTTTAAATGGCACCCAAGAGGGGGCTGAATTGGGTGTTTAAAAATTAATGAAGATTTTTTTTCTTTTTGTATAAAATATGTGATAGAATGCTATATGAGAGACAATGTTAACAGAAACCAAAAAACAAGGCAAGATCTAAAAGGTGATAAACGGATTATTCAGGATAAACGAGAATAAAACTGAACTGGAAATCACACATGCAATTTGCACAGAATGGGGATAGAAGAAAAGGAACAAACCACACGGCGACAACGATTTTTAGGTGGTTCGGATGCCACAACGCAACCTACGTCCACCCCTCACGGACTGTGAGGATCCACACACTATCTTGTAAAAAGTTACAAGATCAACCACACACAACACTTACACACTGGGAAGAGGAGTTCCCGCGAAGGTGTAAGAACACCTTAATACACACACAGCTACACCGGAGGACACACACAAACACACACACACGGATCTAGGAAGATCCACACACACCGAAATATTTTAACAACTACAAGATCCACATATGAAGCTTAAGAAGGCAAAAGAATTTAGAACACAATAGAAGAATCTTGATTTGCTCCCCCTTAATAGATGGTTGGATGCTTTGGATGCAGCTTGAATCCTTGGGCTGATCTTCACTTGACTTGATGAAGAAGGATGAAGAACTTCTCTCGGAGCAATGTTTACGTCTACAGTGCCAAATCCCTTCTCTTCCTCTTGGCAGCCTCCCTTTGATCTTCCTTGAGCATTAGGGTTTTCCAAACCCTCCTGTATAAGTTATATAGGTTCTTGAATGGTCCAAGGCCTCCCCCAGACCAGATCCACAATATCTGGAGAGTTTGGTAGCTTAGGGATTAAACAATTCCCATGAGAGTGGCTTATCTCGAAAGGTTAAAAAGTCAACAATTGTTGGCAGCTCGGGGCTGGCGGTCGACCTGCAGGGGCTGGCGGTCGACCGCCACTGAGAAACCTGCAGGTGGCCGGTCCCTGGGAAATCCGGTCGACCGGGATTTGAGGGGCGGTCGACCGCCACTGTGACAGACTGTAGAGAATTGCATTCTGTTATTTCAGGTCGACCGGGGTCATGCTGGAGGTCGACCGGACTATCAAAAAACCTGAAAAATAAGAGTTTAGCCCAGAGAACCATATCCATAAGATCAAGACATGAATTGGATGCATGTTTATGGGAAATGTCAAGTTCATTTGAGATCTTAGAAAGTCCATTCGGAAGGCTAAAACCTTAAGTAAAAGCATGAAAAAATCCGACCTTGAAAACGTGTGAAAAACACTTGGGTCAAGGATTCCAAACAGGAGAGCCACCAAAGGTCCTTGGTTTTGTTATCATCAAAAACACTGAGATAGATATACAACACCGACATCCCAGTGGGCCCGACCAACGGCCCTAACATGTTAGCCAAGGTGCACGGCGGGACTAGCAATCAATCGGGATCACTCCCGATTCATAAGTCGTGGATTTTCTCCGCGCTCTACACGGCCACCCGGGCCACCCCGGGGACACTCCGACTACAAGCCATGTCACATGGCACTCAGTGAAAAGGTTGGGCCCTACCCCGGATCGCCTTCCCTCAACCCTCCAAGGTCAAAGGGAGACCTAAATAGGTCAACCACCGGCTCAGGAGGCCCATAGCATGCGTGTACGGCTCACACATGCGTGTTCGGCAGAATGCCGAACACCTTGTGGGTGCACATGTTTCAACCCTTCTACACCAACTCATGGGCCACCCCATGGTCCCAGTACACCAATTGGGTCCTACAACGACCCCCCAGCAAGTCGAGGCCACCCCCGACCCTCAGACACGTGGCAACAAGCCACTGAACTTAGCTCTCGGGCCAACCAGTGGCTAGTCTGCCAACCCGCCGTACAACATGGCATGTAGTACGAGGTAATGCCCATGGGCCCAAAGTGCCTCCTCCCAGTCCCTACGAACTTCTACCCTTGGCCCTTAGCCAAATCCAAGGCCCGTCAGCCACCTACGCGGCTCGTTCGACAACCCGGGGTGTACCGGGCATTCGCCCGAACACCTTGCGAGCGGCCACTACAACTCTAAGAACAATGGCTCTCATGGGCCATTTCAACATCCCGGAACTTCATATCCCCCAAGGGATATCCCCATACGATGAAGGAAGACACCCGGGGGCCATCCCTCGGGGTTATGGCTTTGCCCGGGGCCCGTGCGCCCCAGGGCGTGGCCGCTCCCCTGGGGAGGGCGAACTCCCCGGGGGGCTGCGCCCTCTCATCAGCCTGGAGGCCCGACGGCCCTCCCCATTCCCGGTTCGTGCAAATTCGGTCTGAGGTTCGTGTAAAGTTCGTTCGTCGTACCCGTATGCAGAAGGATCCGCGAAGATGGAGCCCCGGGATTACGCTAAGTCACACACGCCAATACCTCAATCTTCGCGCACAAGCAGCCAGTCCACCAGTGTATCCTCCCAGTATCCTTTATCCTCTTTCTTCTTAGCCAATTTAGGAAGAAAAATAACTAAAAACCTGGGTTTTATAGAGGTGGGACCACTCCCCCTCTCTCTTTTCTACCTGGTGCGCCTAAACCCCCCAGGGGGGGTTATAGGCGGACCAACTTGGAACCCCAAGCTTTTCAGGACACGGATGTCAGATGGTGCTTCAGTACATGCTCATATACTGAAAATGATGGAGTGGATTGAGAGACTCAATGCACTGGGGTTCAAGTTGGATCTTGAACTGTGCATTGATCTTATACTCTAGTCATTGTCCGATTCCTTTTCTTCCTTCATCATAAACTTTAACATGAATAGAATTGATGCAACTCTCCCGGAGCTGCTCAACATGTTAAAGAGTGCTGAAGGAACCATGCAGAAAGATAAACCATCTTCTTTTGTAATGGTTGTTGGCCGGGCCAACAAGAAAAGGAAGGCCACCCAGATATCCACCAAAGGTGACAAAGGGAAGGGAAAGAAGAAGACCATAGGTAAGCAACTCGTCAAAGTTGACAAAGGGAAGGGCAAGAAGAATGAAAAAGAGGACAAGTGTTTTCGATGCGGGGAAACAGGGCATTGGAAAAGGAATTGCAAGGTAATTCTAAATGAAGGTATTTTTATCATAAACCTTAATTTGTCATATATGGAATCCATATCATGGGTATTGGATACTGGATGTGCATCTCATATATGTAATTTTGTGCTGGTGCTGGCAAATAGAAGGCGGCTAGGCAAAAAGGAGATTGAACTGAGGATGGGCAATGGAGCTTTAGTTGCTGCCAAAGCTGTCGGGACTGCACGCCTCAGTTTACCTTCATGAGTCATTCTGGAGTTGAATGACTGTTATTATGTTCCTAATATTATTAAGAACATTATTTCAATATCTGGTTTGTATAACATTGGATATACATTGGCTTTTAATAGCACTGGGTGCTCTATAATGAATAATGGTTTGGTTATAGCTAATGGTTCATTAGTCAATGGTCTTTATGTATTAGATACACGTTCTAATGTTATGCAAGTTTTCAATGCTGATAAAGTGAATTCTGCATATCTATGGCATTGCATGCTTGGTCATGTAGGCGAGAAAAGAGTATCTCACCTACACTCAAATGGGTATTTGAATACATTTGAATACAAGCCATTTGACACATGTGAGTCGTGTCTCATGGGGAAGATGACCAAGGCTCCCTTTAATGGACACGGTGAGAGGGTTGTTGACCTTCTCGAGCTCATACACTCGGATGTGTGTGGACCCATGTCCATTGAGGCAAAAGGGGGTCACCTCTATTTCATTTCTTTTATTGATGACTTCTCGAGATATGTCTATGTCTATTTAATGAGGCATAAATCACAAACCTTTGAGAAGTTTAAGGAATACAGGAATGAAGTAGAGAAACAGACTGTCAAGAGTATTAAGACTCTTCGATCGGATCGAGGAGGTGAATACCTTAGCCATGAATTCACTTCTTATCTTAAAGACAATGGAATTATTTCTCAGTGGACTCCACCGTATACACCACGACATAATGGTGTATCCGAAAGGAGAAACAGGACCTTGTTAGACGTGGTCCGATCCATAATGTCTATGTCAGGACTACCCTTATCTCTGTGGGGCTATGCATTAGAGACTGCGGCTTATTTATTGAATATGATCTCAAGTAAATATGTTCCTTCTATACCATATGAGATATGAAAGGGCAGGAAACCAAAATTTAATCACATTAAAATTTGGGGGTGTCCTGCTTATGTAAAGAAGAACGATAGTGATAAGCTTGAGTCGAGAACTGATAAGTGTAGGTTTGTGGGATATCCAAAGGAGACGTTTGGATATTATTTATATCACCCTTCTGAGCAAAGGGTCTTAGTGGCTAAGAGAGCTATATTTTTGAAAAGAGAATATCTACTCCAGAAAAACAGTCGGAGCCAGATAGAATTGGACGAGGTCCAAGAACCACAACCCGTAGACACAGACTCATTAGATGAGACTGTATCGGTTGATCTTATTCAGAGTGAAACATTGACACTACGGAGATCTGGTAGACTACCAAAAGAACATGAGAGATATGTTGGACATGTCTCAGAGGGGTCCTCTAAGGTATGTATCGATGAGGATGAAGATCCTCAATCGTACCAGGTTATAATCCGTAGTGCGGACTCCGAGAAATGGCAAGAGGCAATGGATTCAGAGATCCAGTCCATGTACACCAATAAAGTTTGGAACTTAGTTGATGTACCCGAAGGGAAAGTCCCTGTCGGCTGCAAATAGATTTTCAAAAGGAAAATTGGAGCAGATGGACAGATTGACACATACAAGGCTAGACTAGTGTCGAAATAATATCGTCAAAGGTAAGGCATTGACTATGACGAGACGTTTTCGCCGGTAGCCGTGGTTAAGTCAATCAGAATCCTCCTTGCCATTGTTGCATACCTGGATTATGAGATCTGGTAAATGGATGTGAAGACAGCTTTTCTTAATGGAAATCTGTCAGAAGAGGTGTACATGCTACAGCCTGAAGGATTCACCTCCAAGCTACATCCTAATAAGGTATGCCAACTTCAAAGATCTATTTATGGATTAAAGTAGGCATCTAGAAGCTGGAACTTAAGATTTGACGAGGCTGTCAAATCTTTCAACTTCATTCGGAATGAAGATGAACCCTGTGTTTACAAGAAGGTCAGTGGGAGCTCTGTGACCTTCTTTGTCCTTTATATTGATGACATCTTACTCATTGGGAATGATGTATAGATGTTGACATCAACCAAATCTTGGTTGTCCAAGACTTTCTCCATGAAGGATTTAGGAGAAGCATCCTATGTGCTGGGCATAAGGATCTATCGAGATAGATCTAAAAGGATGCTAGGACTATCCCAATCCACGTACATATACACTATCCTCAAAAGGTTTAGGATGGAAACTTCCAAGAGAGGTCTCATTCCCATGAGACATGGAATTTGCCTATCCAAGGGGATGAGTCCTAAAACTTCTGAGGAGGTGGCACACATGAATAAGATACCCTATGCTTCGACGATAGGGTCAATCATGTATGCAATGCTATGTACACGGCTTGATGTTGCCAATGCTTTGAGCATTGTCAGTAGATATCAGGCAAATCTAGGCGAAGAGCACTGGAAGGCAGTAAATGGCATCCTTAAGTACTTGCGAAGGGCTAAGGATCTATTTCTACTTTATGGAAGGGAGGACCTACAGCTTAGAGCTTACACAGATTCTAGTTTTCAGTCAGATCCAGATGACTGCAAATCCATGTCAGGGTTTGTATTCATGTTGAATGGAGGGGCAGTCAGTTGGAGAAGCTCCAAGCAAGATACGACTGCAGATTCGACGACGGGGGAAGAATATATTGCTGCAGCTGAAGCTGCTAAGGAAGCAGTATGGATGAAGAAATTCATCTTAGAACTTGGCGTAGTTCCCGAGATATCAGCTCCCATCCCATTATTTTATGATAATAATGGGGCCATCACCCAGGCGAAGGAACCAAGATCTCACCAAAGGTTGAAGCATATTCTCAAGCGCTTCCACCTTATTCGGGAGATTGTTGATCGTGGAGATGTGGCGGTAGAGCGTGTACCGTCAGAAGATAACATAGCAGAACCACTGACTAAACCTTTGACACAGACTGTATTTAAGCGCCATCGAGATAAGATGGGCCTCAAAGTTGTGGACAATTGGCTGTAGTTTAAGTGGGTGATTGTTAGTGTTGGTGTGCTACATGCTAATTTTGGGTCGGGTAGGCCCGATAGATGTACGATCTTGTTCATTATTAATAAAGTGGTATTTGAGCATAAATATGTGATTGTATATTACTTTAAGATGTCCCTAGGATATGTGGTTGTAAAGTCAACTTGAGATGGGATCTTGAACGTGAGACAGACTTTATATGGACACATACCTTAAACTGATCCGGGTTGGAGGGTAATCACTCGGGGAATTTGATTACCTATTAAACCAGTACACATGATGTGTCATGGACCAGTCTCATGGTCTCTGGTGCGGGGCACCAACACATATGTGTAGGTGTATGTCCTTGGAGGATGTACACTGAACGGATCCGCTATTGGATCCTCAGATGGTTGATTATACCTAATGTCAACTGAAGATCCAACAGTCTCAGTAGCATCATTGGTCCTTTGACCTGAGACATTGATCGGATCTTATACGAGGACTGGAATGGTTTAATTACTTGGCTAAGTGACTTTAACCATAAGTCATGAGTTGTCGAGTCATTAACCACTCCAGGATACATGTGAAGATCATCAATGGTCAAGAGGGGATCGCTCACTATCGGGTATATATCAGACAATTAATGGGTCATGACATTGACGCTCCGTTAAATCCCTGGCCAGGGTCGTGTGAGTTCGTTTAGAACGGACGTCATACACTTTAAGGAGGTCATGATCAAATGGCACGATCATGGGGTTTGACAGAAACCATACCCTCGATCGTACCAGACTCATAGAAGGAGCGAGGTATTATATCGATGCGGTAACTGTGGACTTACAGGTACCAGACAGGCTGGTTTAAACCCGGCGTCCTCTAGGATCACGCGGATTTGCTTGACCCAACGTGATCAAAGGTTCGGAATAAATTAAACTATTATTTGACTCTAGTAGAAGCGAATAATAAGTTTAATTTACTTCTAATTAAAAATTAGAAGTTAATGGGCCTTAAACTAGAGTGACTAAGGGCCTAGAGGATCACACACAATAGATTATTGGGTGACGGATTATTATTGTACAAATGCATATGTTAATTCCCTTTAATTCCTTTTGAAAATGAGTTTAAAAGAGGGCTTAATATATATGTAAAATAATAAAAGGATATATATACGATTTTGGTCCTTATGAGTTCTTTAAGAAATGGCCAAAATGCTATATATAGATATGTTACGAGAGCTTCCTCTCTTCTCTTGGCTAACCAAGCATTAAGGCTTAAGAGAGGAGGATTAGCTCCTCCCCCCTTTCCTCCCTCTTGCTCTCTCTCTCCAGAAGGTGAAAGGGTCGGGGAAGGTCGTGCCGGGGGGGTACCATCGCTGCGCAAGGATCCATATGGATCAGCTCTAGAGGCCGTGCATCTGTGCGGCTGGGTATTCTGCATCGGGCTTTACGGACAACGTCATTCCGCGCAAGGTATAAATACGTAACCTGTAGTTAGGGGTTGGGACGATTAAAACGTCGATCAGAGCATGGATCTGGGATTCCATGCAGCCGGGTTCGGGTAAATAAAATTTTTGTTATCCGCTGCGCTGTCCGATGGTGCTGTTCGAAACCTTACACCTTCTTCGCATCCCTGCCAAGATAAAGGGACGAGATGTTGTGACGATTAAGGTGATCTAGAGGGGGGTGAATAGATCAATCACCCGATAAAAACGACTGCAGCAGATTCAAGTGCGGAATATAAGAACTTCTGCTAAACAGATAGAGGGCACAAAGCAAAGACCGGCCAGAACTTCTAAAGAACCGTCCTAAACAGTCATCTACAGTGCAAAGTATAAGAATAAAGAAGCGATGCAAACCACAAAGCAATCACACAGTAGACAGGAGTTTTTAGGTGGTTCGGTCCTCCAGACCTACGTCCACCCCACACTCAAACCCAAGTATGGCTTACTGCTGCACAATACAGCTTGCGTCCGCTGGGCCTTACAGCTTAGCCTACAACCGCTGAGCTTCACAGCTTGCTGTCCGAGACCAAGTCTCGCCCGCTAAGGAATTACAGCTTCACCTGTCCAGAGGATACACCTCTGCAACCGCTGGGGACTACAGCTTTACCCGACCAGTGAAATCCACCACTGCAAACGCTGAGCCTCACAGCTTGCTCCGCTGGGCAATACAGCTTAGCCGTCCGAGGTATCCACCTCGCCCGCTGAGCATCACAGCTTGCTCTGCTGACACACAGCTTGAAGAAAGGTTTAAAAGAAAAACAAGAAATGAGAAACAAAACAGCAACAGAAAGCTGTATACGATAAAGCACAAAATATATCCCTGCAGGGAATGAAGCTCAAACAATTGAGCAAACTCAGATCTGGTTTTGAACCAAAGATCTGAGGAACAAATCTCTCTCAACTCTTCTCTCTCAACTCTCTCCTTCTTCTCTTTCTTTTTCTTCTGGATCGTGGAAGCTCTCTTTCTGCTTCTGCTCCTTTGATCACGATCAGTCTTTTCCAGATGGAGAAGTCTTCATTTTATAGAGCAGCAGATAGGTGGGCGTGTGTCCTCCACATTTCCCGCCCAATTGATTCTACCACGTGGAAGCATCTCAGCAGGCTTCAATACACGTGTCACGATCCTGGCACTTTATCCATTCTTGGATCACGTGCCCTTCTTAAACTTCACTAAAAGTACCTGTCAGTCAGTCGGAGAGAATTATCAGCTTAAGACTAAAATCTTGTACAGACTTCACTATGCAACATGTGTGAGCATACACAGACTTGTGCATCCCTACGATGCCAAAGCTGTATAGAGTATATGTGCTAGGATGAAGGATGTACAGACTATATATGCTAGCAGAACAACCAGAAGCATGCACAGACAAGACGATGTATAGACTAGCTCAGTCATCAAAACAAACAAGCACTCATTAGTGTATAGACTTGCTACGGCATCAAAGCAACCGTGTGCAGACTTTAAAATAAAGAATGTATAGACTTCAGATGAATGCATGGACTATGCCGTTTGAAGAGTGCTGACGATGTACAGACTTGCTGAACTACAGCATAAACATATCAGCAGAGAATGTATAGACTCTGCGTGCGTGCATGCTGCAAAGCAACGTATGGACTTGTGTTTGCGGGCAGACAATGTATGGACTTTAAATCAAAGGATGCACTGGCTGTACAGACTTTGCGTATGCACATGAGACGCTGAGTGAGACGCAGGATGCACTGGCTGTACAGACTTTGATTTATGCACATAGACGCTGAGTGAGACGGTGCATGCGATGCGATGTACAGACTTAACATGAGACGCTAAGTGAGACGGTGCATGCGATGCGATATACAGACTTAGCATGAGACGCTAAGTGAGACGGAGCAATGTATAGACTTAGCCAAGACGTCATGAGCAATTGGACGATGTACAGACTTGAGTTCGTGCATGCTACAGGGCAATGTATGGACTTTGAATGTGTTCATGCTAAAACAGTGAACGTAGGTAAAGATAGGAATGTATAGACTTGTGTGTGTGTGCATGCTGCAATGAAATGTATAGACTTGTGTGTGCACACGTCAAAGCTATCAGCAGAGAATGTGCAGACTTGCTGTAATGATGCATGAATGTTACAGCAAAGAATGTATAGACTATATGGCGTGCAACTCATGAATGCACCGATGCAGTGTATGCATATAGTAGTGAAAAAATGCAATGTATGCTAAACACAATGACTGGCTCACTGTGATACTCTCAATGTGTTGCTATCATCAAAATAAAATAGCATATGCTTGTGCCTAAAGGGCACAACATTCTCCCCCTTTTTGATGATGGCAACAAAGTGACAGTGAGTCACCCATCCAAACCAAATTTTCTCCCCCTTTGACATAATCAAAAAGAAAGAAAAACATGAGTGCAAAATGCAGTATACATTGCAGATTTCCCTTAGAACAACCCATTCTCCCCCTGAATGTATAACTCCCCCTGAATTATTTCTCCCCCTTTGAGAAGGAATATGGACGGATGAAACATGAATAAGGTAAGGGGTCACTACACAACAGCTGAAGCATTGGTTCAGAAAGTGAGCATGATTATAGACAACTGTTAAAGCATAAGAGTCAGCAATATACAGTCTTGAAAGAATTCAGGTTTAACAGTGATAAAGATAGAGTAAAGCAGCTGACCACTGAAAAAGAGTTATAGACTCCATTTATAGCAATGAATCTAGGGCACATGGTTTTAATAGATAAGTCAGAAACAATACCCTTTGTGATTAACCATGGAAGTTCAAGAAAGGCAACTTGAATATGTATTGAGAAAAATAATTTACACTCAATGACTTTTGATTTCAAAGGGTTACAGCAGTTTGTTTTTCACCTTTTAATTTTTCAGAAACTGAGCTAAGTGAATAGACCAGTGGCATTTATGCTGTTGACATTAGGTGTACACCTTGATCAGAGGCAGGTACCCCCAGTTACTAGGCATAAACTACTAGATCTATTTCAGATCAAGACCTACAAGGAACAATTTTCACCTTTGACATTAAGGGTACACCTTGATCAGAGGCCAGTACCCCCAGTTACTTGGTGAAGACTCCCCCTATAGATTTGACCCTATGAACAGAGATCGCCTGAAGCACTTCATGACTTATGAATTCTCCTGCTTCTTTGGAGGAGATCACAGTTTCTCAGTGCAATTCAGCCATTGCTCTGTCACTGTGTTCAGCTCTTTACATTGATGATCTTATTACTGCTGCCCTGATTTCTTTTAGAGTGATTGTTTAAAAAACAGTACACACTCTTATTCACCTTTTCTAGACATTTCCAGTTTAACACGTTCAGGCATTAAAAAAAAACCTTTTCTATTCTAACCATGAGACAGAGATTAAGAGCTATAACAGTTTTCTTTTATTTCAAGTTCTGAAGTGCAGACACTTAACTCTTCAATTTATGAAGGTTAAGCCTTTAGTTCCTTTCAATTTGCAAGTGTGATTCTTATAAATGAAAAATTGTAATAACCACAGCTCAATGTACTAAACCAGAAGCAATACTGTTGTTCAGTGAAGGTGATAGGGAAATGATAGCAATATGCATTAAGGTCCAAGAGCATCTGATGTCAAAGAATATGAATGAATTGAATGGGGACTATGAGGAGTGAAAAGGATTCAATGTACTGAACTTAGCTCTCATCTCCCCCTGACACCAAGATGCAACAATATGCTATGCAATGCTTTCAACTAACTAAATGCAGACTATGCAACAATGATACATAAAGCAAGTATGCAATCATTTCAAGTTTATGCACCCAAGTCATGAACATTTTATCCTTTTTCAGAGAGTTTATTTCATGAAAGTCAGGTGTATATAATCTAGAGAATTGAGAATCAACTACAACTTAATGCCCTAAGTCAACATGACTTTCTCAATTCTGAAGGTGATTCACTTACCTGCTTTACCTGACTGATTTATTTTTTTACCCTTGGTGTTGCATCAGAATGTTGACAAGGCCTCCAATCTCCTTCAGCTTTTAGAATTTTTTGGCCCTGCCTCTTGTCATATGCCTGGAGTAGCTATTCCTGTTTCATCATTTTGTTCCCGGCTACCAGGCATACCTGTAAACACACTTAGGGAGCAGATTTTGGAACCCAAGATAGTTTAGGCCCCAAGACAGAAACAGACATGTGAGAGTGAAAACATGACAAAAGCTGTTTAGGGATCCACATTTGTGTGAAAGTGGATGGTTTGGTGGATTCTACAGCTTGAGAATTCTTTTTGTTATTTTTCTTTTTCTCAGCACCAACAGGTTTAGCTTTCTTTTTCTGGTGCTGTGATGGTTTTTGTGTAGTCCTGGCATTCATTTTATTAGAAACATTGTTATTTTTCTGCCAGTGCCTTGGCCAATGAGTGTACTGGAAGTTGTGGCCCAAATTGGTCCTAGGCTGACCATAGAACACCTGTTGACTAGGACTCCATGTCCTAAAGTGACCATCCCATCTCCTAGCTGGCTGAGATCTATAGGGCTGAGTGGGGAAATTCTGATACCTAGACCTCATGTACACAGATTCCACCCAAACCTATTAAGTGGTTGTGAGTGAATGTGATGATAGACTTGGGCTCGAGGGAAATAGGGATGTGCAAACTGGTTCCTAGCGACACTTGGTCTCCCTGCCACCTTTGACCCTCTAGGATTCTGCACTGACTTATATTTGGTCTTTTTCTGAGCAGTTGATGGTGGTGGAGACTTAGCAGCCTTGGACTGGGGTTTTGATGTGCTAGCTGGCTGACCCCTAACCTTGGACTTACCCTTGGGAGAAGAGCATGCAGCACTAGGCTCTACAACTTTCTGCTTTCCCTTGTCCTTAGCACTGGACACTTTTGATTTTACATTTTTGGAAGCAGATTTTTCGCTGACCATTTTTATGAGTGATTCTTTGTTCTTTTCTTCCACGAGTGAAATGGTTTTCTTCAGTTCAGCATTCACTGACAAGACAGCTTCATATTTTTCATTTGAAATCTTTATTTCATTTTCAAGCTTCTGAATTGTCAATTTCAACTCATCAACGACATTTTTCAGCAATTCATTTTCTTTCCTACAGTCAATCAAAACATGCTTTAACTCATCAAAATCAGAACATGCACTTTTCAATCTGTCATTCTCTGATTGTAAACATGCAACCTTATCAGAAAGTGTTTTATCATTAACCAGAGAATTTACTTTCTTCTTCAAGTGTCTGTTCTCCTTCCTAATATCATCCACTTTATCTAACAGTTCTCCATAAGCATTTTCCCAATCAGAAATAGTATAGTGTTCGAAAGGGGATGATACCTCATCGGATTCTTCTTCTTCTCTTCCATTCCTGGCCATCAAGCAGGTGTCCTTTTCTTCTTTCTCACTATCTGAGGAAGTGCTCAGCGTGCCTTCTTCCTCATCACTCCATGTACTGACCATGGCCTTTCCCTTTGGCGCTTTCTTCCATGGTCTTTCTTTCATTTTCTGGAACTCTGGACAATCAGCCTTAATATGGCCAGTCTTCCTGCAATGATAACAATTATTAGCGTCAGATTTTTCAGCAGGGTTGAATTTATACCTGTTTTGCTTCCTGCTGTGGTGTCTTCTGTAGACATTCTTCCCTTCTCTTCTAAGAAATCTTCTGAACTTTTTTGTGATCATAGCTATTTCATCCTTTTCAAGGTCCGATCCAGATAGACTCCGATCACTGGATGATCCAGTGCTGCTGGACTGTTTTGAACAACTATGCTTGGCCTTCAGAGCAATAGGCTTCTTGTATTCGAGCTCTTCAGCTTGTAGAAGATTCATCTCGTACACCATCAAAGAACCTATCAGCTCATTAGGTTTCATCTTTTGTAAATCTCTTGACTCCTCAACCACAGTCGCTTTGGTATGCCATATCGGAGTCAACGATCGAAGGATCTTCCTCACAACTTCATAATCGGTATAGCTTTTTCCCATATTTCTTAGACCATTTGTTATAATGGTCAGACGAGCAAACATTTCGCTCACTGTCTCACCGGGCTTCATTCGAAATGCTTCATACTCTGACACTAACATATTTGCCCGCGTCTCTCTCACTTGAGACGTTCCCTCATAAATGACCTCAAGGGTATCCCACATCTCCTTCGCCGTCTTGCAGGATGACACTCTATCAAATTCAGTGGGATGGAGTGCACATTGAATGGCGTTGATGGCACTCCAGTTCAGAGTGGATTTTCGGATTTCTTCTTTAGTCCACACTTCCTTGTTCTCATGTAACTCATAAGGACCTTTGCTTATAATTTTCCAGATTTCGTAATCTTTGGCTCTGAGGAAGACCTGCATCCGGTTCTTCCAATATGGGTAGTTGGATCCGTCGAAGAATGGTGGCTTTGTAGTGGACTATCCCTCTGCTATTAACCCTCTAGCATCCATGGCCGTTTCTCTTTAGGATGTTAGTCCTGCACAAAGAGTTAGGCTCTGATACCAATTGTTGTGATGCTTAAGATGATCTAGAGGGGGGTGAATAGATCAGTCACCCGATAAAAACGACTGCAGCAGATTCAAGTGTGGAATATAAGAACTTCTGCTAAACAGATAGAGGGCACACAGCAAAGACCAGCCAGAACTTCTAAAGAACCGTCCTAAACAGTCATCTACTACGCAAAGTACAAGAATAAAGAAGCGATGCAAACCACAAAGCAATCACACAGTAGACATGAGTTTTTAGGTGGTTCGGTCCTCTAGACCAACGTCCACCCCACACTCAAACCCAAGTGTGGCTTACTGCTGCGCAACACAGCTTGCGTCCGCTGGACCTTACAGCTTAGCCTACAACCGCTGAGCTTCACAGCTTGCTGTCCGAGACCAAGTCTCGCCCGCTGAGGAATTACAGCTTCACCTGTCCAGAGGATACACCTCTGCAACCGCTGGGGACTACAGCTTGACCCGACCAGTGGAATCCACCACTGCAAACGTTGAGCCTCACAGCTTGCTCCGCTGGGCAATACAGCTTAGCCGTCCGAGGTATCCACCTCGCCCGCTGAGCATCACAGCTTGCTCTGTTGACACACAGCTTGAAGAAAGGTTTAAAAGAAAAACAAGAAATGAGAAACAAAACAGCAACAGAAAGCTGTATACGATAAAGCACAAAATATATCCCTGTAGGGAATGAAGCTCAAACAATTGAGCAAACTCAGATCTAATTTTGAACCAATGATCTGAGGAACAAATCTCTCTCAACTCTTCTCTCTCAACTCTCTCCTTCTTCTCTTTCTTTTTCTTCTAGATCGTGGAAGCTCTCTTTCTGCTTCTACTCCTTTGATCACGATTAGTCTTTTCCAGATTGAGAAGTCTTCATTTTATAGAGCAGCAGATAGGTGGGCGTGTGTCCTCCACATTTCCCGCCCAATTGATTCTACCACGTGGAAGCATCTCAGCAAGCTCTAATACACGTGTCACGATCCTGGCACTTTATCCATTCTTGGATCACGTGCCCTTCTTAAACTTCACTAAAGGTACCTGTCAGTCAGTCGGAGAGAATTATCAGCTTAAGACTAAAATCTTGTACATACTTCACTATGCAACATGTGTGAGCATACACAGACTTGTGCATCCCTACGATGCCAAAGCTGTACAGAGTATATGTGCTAGGATGAAGGATGTACATACTATATATGCTAGCAGCACAACCAGAAGCATGCACAGACAAGATGATGTATAGACTGGCTCAGTCATCAAAATAAACAAGCGCTCATTAGTGTATAGACTTGCTACGGCATCAAAGCAACCGTGTGCAGACTTTAAAATAAAGAATGTACAGACTTCAGATGAATGCATGGACTATGCCGTTTGAAGAGTGCTGACGATGTACAGACTTGCTGAACTACAGCATAAACATATCAGCAGAGAATGTATAGACTCTGCGTGCGTGCATGCTGCAAAGCAACGTATGGACTTGTGTTTGCGGGCAGACAATGTATGGACTTTAAATCAAAGGATGCACTGGCTGTACAGACTTTGCGTATGCACATGAGACGCTGAGTGAGACGCAGGATGCACTGGCTGTACAGACTTTGATTTATGCACATAGACGCTGAGTGAGACGATGCATGCGATGCGATGTACAGACTTAACATGAGACGCTAAGTGAGAGGGTGCATGCGATGCGATATACAGACTTAGCATGAGACGCTAAGTGAGACAGAGCAATGTATAGACTTAGCCAAGACGTCATGAGCAATCGGACGATGTACAGACTTGAGTTCGTGCATGCTACAGGGCAATGTATGGACTTTGAATGTGTTCATGCTAAAACAGTGAACGTAGGTAAAGATAGGAATGTATAGACTTGTGTGTGTGTGCATGCTGCAATGAAATGTATAGACTTGTGTGTGCACGCGTCAAAGCTATCAGCAGAGAATGTGCAGACTTGCTGTAATGATGCATGAATGTTACAGCAAAGAATGTATAGACTATATGGCGTGCAACTGATGAATGCACCGATGCAGTGTATGCATATAGTAGTGAACAAATGCAATGTATGCTAAACACAATGACTGGCTCACTGTGATACTCTCACTATGTTGCTATCATCAAAACAAAATAGCATATGCTTGTGCCTAAAGGGCACAACACGGGAGAGGCTTCTCCGGTCTCTCAGCCAGTCGAGGGACCCAGTACGGTAAACCCTCCTGTGGCGGGGGGGGGGGGGGGGGGGATCTTGCCGGTCCTAGCGGCGAAAGAGTGTCCGCTTCACCGGGCAACCCCGGAGAAACCTCAGCAACACCAGTTGATGACTGTTGGCCACAAGCCAGCGGCCCAGATCAATCCCTAGCGGGTCCCAGCAACAACTGCTCTCCAGTCCTATCAGCATCAGTCGGTGGCTTCGAGAACCAAGGGCTACTCGAAGCCAACACCGATGATGAGGATTTCATCAACTTCCAACCAGCTCCTCCCGAGCTGGAGACCGGCGGCCAGGCGACCGTTGATGATCTTGTGGAGATCAATCTGGGCGACGATGAAGCCCCTCAGCCTACATTTGTTAGTGCCCTCCTCACCGAGGTAGAGAAGCAAAACTACAAGCAACTCCTGCTCGAGTTCAAAGACTATTTTGCCTGGACCAACAAAAAGATGCCAGGGCTAGACCCCTCCGTAGCGGAGCACGATCTAGCCATTTCTCTCTCAATCGCTCCAGTCAAGCAACCATAGCGGCGCATGCGCCATGATCTGGAGCTTCAAGTTTCGGCCGAAGTCCACAAAATGGCGGAGGTTGACTTCATCGAGCCGTGCATCTACCTGATCTGGCTCGCCAATATAGTTCCAGTCAAGAAGAAGAATGGTCAAGTCCGCATCTGCGTCAACTTTCGAGACCTCAACAAAGCTTGTCCGAAGGACGACTTCCCAGTCCCAATTACAGAAACGATGGTCGATATGACCACCGGTCATGAAGCCTTGTCTTTCATGGATGGGTCGTCCGGTTATAATCAAATACAGATGTCCCTCAAAGACAAGAACCACACAGCCTTTAGATCCCCCAAGGGGATTTTCAATTACAAACGCATGCCCTTCGGTTTGAAGAATGCCGGTGCTACTTACCAAAGGGCCATGACTAAAATATTCGATGAGATGGTACACAACATCGTTGAATGCTATGTCGACGACCTCGTCGTCAAGACCAAAAGGCGCGAAGACCATTTGCACGACCTTCGCCAAGTCTTCGAGCGTCTTCGACAATATGGGCTCAAGATGAACCCCATGAAATGCGCCTTTGGCGTATCCGTCGGAAAATTCCTCGGCTTTGTCGTCAGGTACCGGGGAATCGAGGTGGATCCCAGCAAGATCAAAGCGATCCGGGAGCTTCCACCACCCAGCAACATCACTAAGCTCAGGTCCTTCCAAGGGAGGCTGACCTACATTTGGAGGTTTATCTCTAACCTCTTCGGTCGATGCGCGCCTTTCAGCAAGCTGATGAAGAAAGACGTCCCGTTTACATGGGACTCAGAATCAAGGAGTATCTCCTTACTCCCCCAGTCCTGGGAGCACCAGTCAAGGGTAAACCCCTCATCCTTTACATTGCAGCCATGGACGCTTCGCTGGGAGCTCTGTTGGCACAGATCAATGAAGAAGGTAAAGAGCAGCCCCTCTATTACCTCAGCCGGAAGCTAATCGGGGCCGAGTACCGCTACTCCCCTATGGAGAAGGTCTACTTGGCATTGGTGTTTGCAGTCAAGAAGCTGCGGCATTACCTCCTGTCCCATCGAGTCGAGCTTATATCCAAGCACGACCCCCTGAAGTATCTCCTTCGACGACCTATTCTCTCAGGCAGATTGGGGAGGTGGCCTCTCCTATTGATGGAGTACGACATTACCTATGTCCCCAGGAAAGCAATCAAGGGACAAGGTATGGCTGAATTCTTGGCAGCCCATCTAGTGCCAGATGACTCACCCTTCAACTTAGAGCTCCCGGACGAGGAGTCCCTTGCTACCCAATCGCAACAACCGGTTGAACAGAGCGGAGATGTCTTGCATTACTGGCAGCAAAGTGCTCTCACAACCACTGTTGCTCAATCACAACAACCAGTTGAACAGAGCGGAGATGCCTTGCATTATTGGCAGCTAAGCACTCTCATAGCCAGCGTGCCTTGCTGGGAGCTCTACTTCGACGGTGCTTCCGGAGGGATCACCCGGAGGAACCAGGATCCAGCCACCACGGCAGGTGCCGACATTATTTTCCTGACTCCTCAGGGCGGAGTTTTGTACAACTCCTGCGCCCTCATGAAGTCCCTAACCAACAATGAAGCTGAGTATGAAGCTCTACTCATTGGGCTCCAGATGGCTCTCCTCATGGGCATTAAATGCCTCAAAGCCTACGGGGACTCCCAGCTGATAGTCCGACAGGTCCTCGGCATCTACAACGTGCAGAAGCCAGAGTTGGTTCCATACCACACCGCCGTCACCAGATTAACCCAGAAGTTCTATTTCTTCGAAATAGATAATATCCCCAAAAGCAGCAATGCTCAGGCGGATGCCTTAGCAAAATTGGCCGCGGCCATCAAGCTCCCGCGTGAGGGCGAGGTCGACATCGTCATCAAGCATCGAAGACTGATGCCGAGCTCACTCGAAGGTGACACCGGCCTCACCATTTACGAGGTCCACAACCTTGACCAGAGCACACCTCTAGAAGAAGATGATTGGCATGCACCTATCATCAAATTCAAGAAAGGGTGGCTTCCCCCTGACCGAGCTCAAAGGGTCCAGCTACTCCCCGAGCAACCTCTTACGAGTTGATTGGCGACTCCCTGTATCGGCTCGTCCATGAGAAGGATAAGTCAATTCTCCTGAGATGTGTCTCTCTAGCGGAAGCTCGAGCCATCATGCAGGAGGTTCACTCCGGGTTGTGCGGTGCACACCAGGCTGGAGACCGAATGAAGCATAACATCAAGCTCAAAGGCTTCTACTGGCCAACCATGTACGTGGATTGCATCCAGTATGCCCGTACATGCCATCAATGCCAAGCCTTTGACCCAGTACCCAGGAAACCACCCAACCCACTGCGTCCTACAGCCCCCACTTGGACATTCACTGAGTGGGGTATGGACATCGCGGGGCCTTTTCCGCCATCTTCCAAGGGCCATAAATACATCTTGGCCGCCACTGACTGCTTCTCTCGTTGGGCGGAGGCTCTCCCTTTGCAAGAGGTTACCGGCGAAATCGTTGCTAGATTTGTCCGGCACCACATCATATACCGATTCGGTACTCCCAGTCGCATTGTGTTCGACAACGGGACACCCTTCAAGAATAAGGTTGTATACCAGTTAGCGGCCAAATTCCACATCGACTGGAGAACCTCTTCAGTCTACAACTCTCAAGCTAACGGCTTGGCAGAAGCCTTCAACAAAACCCTATGTAAGCTCCTGGCTAAGATGGTTAGCCACCAAAAATGCGAACTGGGGTGAGAAGATCTTCGAAGCATTATGGGCCTATCGGACGGTCTACAAAACCCCCACGGGGTACTCACCGTTCTCCCTTACTTACGGGGCAGAAGCAATTATCCCCATCGAAGTCCAGTTAGCCTCTTATAGTGTGGCCATCCACACTGGCCTTGCCGGCCCTGATGAAAACGAATACCAGAGAAGGCTAGAAGAGTCACCGATCTCGAAGGAAAGCAACTCGAAGCCTACAAACACCTGTAGGTATACCAGGCTCGCATGGCCCGGGCCTACGACAAGCTCGTCAGGCAACGAGCTTTCAAGCAAGGTGACCTCGTCATGATCAAAGAAAAAGAGGTCATGGCAGGGCACTCCAGTGGAAAACTACAACTAAATTGGCAAGGTCCATACATCATCCAGAATGCTTATGAGGGTGGGGCCTACACGGTTGTTGATCACAAAAGACACATACCGTTCCCGCCTCTCAACGGTAAACACATGAAGCTATACTATGCACAAGAGCATGAGTTCGCGCGCCAGCCAGACTAAGGCGCACGTCCCAGCTACTACCAATAAGGCCGGTCCTCCCTCGAGAAGGATCTAACCGGCCAGTCCTCCCGATCTTCAATTCCCAGTCAACCAGCCAGTTCAGCTCCTCAGAATAGCCGCCAGGCATCCGCAGAAACCGGTCTTCTGCCCTCGTTCCTGTCACTATGGGAGCGCGGGCGCTTCTGCACCAACGCCAGTCTAGCCATCAGGCTCCCAGGTAAGTCAAAAGAAAAACAACAACAACAAAATGGGGTTAAAAATAGAGATGCCCCGGCAAACCCAATCATCCTCACCACAATAGGGTGGCTGGGGGCAAAAAGGCCAATAACCCGGCTGAGACGAAAACCCGAAAGGGAACCTCAGGTAAAATCGAGAAACCCCTCGACGTAAAAACCCGCAAGGGCGCGTCGAAAAAAGTTAAAGGGGGTCGGCTCTAGCGAAAACTCGAAAGGGCGGTAGAGCCGATAACGAGAAAATCTTCTTCTCCCTACCAGTCAGGATGGCCTCCCGCCTATTCTTTATCAGGCCGTTAGCTTCACCCAGATCAGTCTCCAATACACTTGCACCGCTACGGCGCAAAACTTCCCAATCTATAGTTAACCCTGCATTACTCCTGCTCAGCTCAGCCAACCTTTGGCCCTCACCTCAATGTCACAGTTCAACCAGTCCCTATGACAGTCAAGCTTCCAGTTACCATCCCGGTAAATTTATATCCTAACGCATTCCCAGATATTTATCAGTCTCTGCCCCTACATCCCACATATCCAGCACATCCAGAGCCCTCCAGTTCAATATAATCCCAGTTCCCCTGTAACCCCTGACCCACCAGCTATAATCCCAGTCATACCTTCCCATGGCAAAGTGGCCCTTCGCCACCATGGCTTAAGGATTTCTAAAAACCCTTATGCATGGTCGAACAATATTCGGCTATCCTCACCTTCCAGTCTCAGGTCACGTCCCCTGACAGCAACATGCTATGGACGGTAGTCTCAATATATATATATATATAATGGGGTTAAAAATAGAGATACCCCGGCGGCCTCCGCCAACTCTCTCTACGAGACGACTGGGGGCAAAAATTACCACCAACCCAACTGAGGTGAAAACCCGAAAGGGCGCCTCAGGTAAAATCGGGTAACCCCTCGGTGTGAAAACCCGCAAGGGCGCGCCGGAAAAAGCTAAAGGGGGCCACCTCTGACGAAAACACGCAAGGGCGGTAGAGCTGGTAAAGAGAAAAAAAAACTCTCTCTCTCTCCCCACTCTGCACTTACAAAGCCATCGGCCATGACACGTCCCGATGGCGAGTTCAACATCACTCCACAGCAATATTGACCACTACACCCCCGAGGGTCGATCATCACCAGCCTTCAACTCCAGTTTCGGCTACAACGCCTTCACAGGCCAGCCGCCAGTCTCCAGCTTCCAGTTTCGGTTACAACGCCTTCCCAGGCCAACCGCCAGTCTCCAGCTTCCAGTTTCGGTTACAACGCCTTCACAGGCCAGTCGCCAGTCTCCAGCTTCCAGTTTTGGCTACAACGCCTTCACAGGACAGCCGCCAGTTTCCAGCTTCCAGTTTCGGCTACAACGCCTTCACAGGCCAGCCACCAGTCTCCAGCTTCCAATTTCGGCTACAACGCATTCACAGGCTAGCCGCCAGTCTCCAGCTTCCAGTTTCAGCTACAACGCCTTCACAGGCCAGCCGCCAGTTTCCAGCTTCCAGTCCAGCCATTAGTCTCCAGCTACCAGTTTCGGCTACAACGCCTTCACAGGCCAGCCGCCAGTTTCCAGCTTCCAGTTTCGGCTACAACGCCTTCACAGGCCAGCCGCCAGTTTCCAGCTTCTAGTTTCGGCTACAATGCCTTCACGGGCTAGCCGCCCAGCTTCCAGTCCCAGCCTCGGCTACAACGCCTTCGCAGGCCTAGCCGCCAATTTTCAACTCCAGTTTCGGCTGCAACGCCTTCACAGGCCAGCCGCCAGTCTCCAACTTCCAGTTTCGGCTACAACGCCTTCACAGGCCAGCCGCCAGTTTCCAGCTTCCAGTTTTAGCTACAACGCCTTCACGGGATAGCCGCCCAGCTTCCAGTCCCAGCCTCGACTACAACGCCTTTGCAGGCCTAGCTGCCAGTTTTCAACTCCAGCTTCGGCTATGACGCCTTCGCGGGCTAGCCGCCAGCTCCTAGTTCCAGTTTCGACTATAACGCCTTCCCAGGCTAGCCATCTGACTCAGTTCCAGTTCCCAACCATTGCACCTTCCTAGGTCACCCAGCTGGCTTCAGCTCAAGCCCCTTTTCCCAGTCACAGTCCCAGCTTCATTTTCCAGTCCCTCTCCCAGTTCCGGTCTTGGTTGCCATGTCCGCCTAGGCCGTCCAGCTAGCTCAATCTCAGTTTCCCAGACACATACGAATCCCATTCTTTGGCCAATGGCACAATGTTAGCCAACATTCCACCATCCAGTTCAGGGTCAATATACACCTTCCAGAATCACCTCTACAACCCTAAACCACGTAAGTTGCCCCATTCTTACGGGCCTACGTTGGTTCTCCGGTATGCGGGCTTTCATTCCCCGGGAGGATCGGCCCCTACATATAGCCTTTCTTTCCTCTACTGCCCAACACTCAACCACCAGCTTCTAACACCGAGTTCCTTAAAATCAGTCCCTGTTATCACTCATGACAATGCGTCGTAGGACAAGCAAGCACGATTAACAATAAGTGGTCGTCAGTTCACATGCATCATTCCATTCCATTCCATCAAAGAGGGGAGGGAACAACCCAGTAAACAAAGAAGCTGGAATTTGTCATTAATACTCTGTAAAAGGAGCCCAAGACATGCCCTTGGGGTAACAAAATTCATACACTCCAGACAAAAGAAAAAGGGGGGGAGATACATTCAGGGATCCGCCTCAGCCCCCTCCAGCGCCGCAAGACGAAAGTCCGCTGCTGCAAGCTCCGCCTCCAAAGTGGACAAGAGCTGGGCACTGGCTCCGGCTGTAGCCTCAGCCGCCTGCCACTTGGCTCGGACGCGCTCAACAACTACTTGCCGCTCCTCCCAGGCCTTCCTCAAGGCCTCGGCCTGGCTCTCCACCTCCCTCAGTTGTGCGGCTCTCTCCTGAGATGCTGACGTGGTCGCTTCGACGTGACTCCTTTGCTCGGCTACGGCTAACACAAGCCGAGCCCGCTGCTCCTGCGCCTCTCGGATCGCCGCTAGCCTCTGAGCCCTCTGCACCTGAGCCTCGCAGAGTCACAGGTATTCGGCCCAGATCCTAGCCAACCTGGACATCCAGAGCTCACGTGGGAATCCGAGTGCGTGATAGCCCTGGGTGCACTCCCACAGTCGCTGCCTCAGGTCCTCTGGAGAAGGGAGGGGCTCGCTCTGTGAGTAGCCTCGCGCCTGCTGGAGTAGGGCGACACCTGCACTCGCCTCCAGCAACGGCTCTAGCGGAGAGGCGAATGGAGGCCACTCGACCCCTAAATATAGGGAGAGGTCTCCGGACTCAGTCGGCACTCCAGTGGAACCTACATAGTTCCAACAAACACCAAAGGAAGTAAGTGATACATAAAAGACTTCCTTCGACAAACAAGGTGAAAAACCTGACAAAAAGAAGGAGACAAGTCTTGACTCCTTACCTAGAGCAAGTCCAGCCGACTCTGTGACATCATCTGTCGGGGCCGGGGAAGGCAGCTGTACCTCCACCTCCACAGCATCACCTACCGGGGTTGGAGAGGGCAATGGTTCCTCCACCATCTGGTCATCTCCAGCAAGCACGGGTGGGACAGGAGGCTCCTCCTGCCCGCCCTCATCAGGAGTCGACGCGTGCTCCTCCCCAGGATCCGATGCTGCAAGTAACTCAAGAATGTCAGCACTCTGCCTTATAAAGCATACAAGCACTAAATAAAGGCGGAGAGGACCGCTACATACCTCCAGAAGTGGTCCTCGTCAGAACCTTCCTACTAGCGGAGGCCCCGGAGGACGAAGAGCTCGAGCTCTCCTTTGTCTCCATCTCCAAACCGCTGTCGTCTGAAGAGCTCAACGAGCTCCCCGACGAACTCCCAGAGGTGGCCGAACCTGAAACTCCTGCAAGCCAACGCAGCCAACAAGGTCATCACCAGACCCAGCTCCATGCAAGATTGGTTCTCCAGCTAAAAGTTGCAAACAGAAAACACACCGATCGGAGCACTCCCCTCCAAAACCTTTTCAATGTCGACGATCTCCTCGTCGCCCTCAGCAGGGGCCACTTCGGTGGACCCCTCCTCCACCATCTCGGCCCCGTTGCGGGGCAGCTCACCTTCTTCTAGAGGCGAAGGTACACTTGTAAACAACATCGGCAGGACCTCAGCACTAGAAGACAATCAACAACGAGAGGCTTAATAGAAATGGTTAAGTCCCCAGTTACGCACCTGAGGGTCCCATGCTCGAAGACCCAACCAGCCCCACAGTGCATGCCGACACCACAGCTGGCAGGGAAGCTCGGTCCACCCCCGCCAACAGCTGCGGCAACAAGCTAGACACTTCCTCGGTCGTGGGTAGCATGGAAGCGCTCCTCCCCTCAGGCTCCCCCTCAAAGGAGGGAAGAGACACTGAAGGGCCTGTACGGACCAGCTCCTGAATCATCTCCAGGGTGGCGGCTGGATCCTCACCTGGCAAATGACATCATAAAGTCAGTCAGTATTGGCATCCCCGCAACTCTATAATGGAAGGGCAATACTTTCCATAGCAGTTCGATACTTACCCAAGCCATCCTGGGTCGCAGCGGGCTCCTGCCCGTCAACGGATGGGGGCACCTCGCCTTGCATCTCTGAAGAAGCTGCGGTCTCTGATGCCCCGGCCATCTCTGCATGACACCAGCAACTATGTCAACTCCAAGAATCAAATACAACCATAAACACAACATGCTCGGTCCCAGAATTGGTTACATGGCTGGGCGTCCTTTAAAGCCTTCCATGGCTCAAAGTCGGGGAAGGTCTCAACATTGGGGGCGGTCTCGTCCATCATATGAAGGAGCCACTCCATATCTATCTCATGATCGACCCCGTCGTCAGGAAGTGGGTCGACCTCCTGAGGTGGCGAGAAGGCCACATCAACCCCGGCCTCCAGTGGCGCTGCGAAAGCAAATCCAATTGCACAAGGTTAGCCAATCGTCAAGGCTGAATCAATATAAAGCAAGTAGGTGAATATGGCACTTACTCAGAGCCGGCTCCGCCTCGATATGCTCCCTGGCAGCGGGTCCCCGAGAGGACTCACCAACCTCCCTGACTCTGGTCTCCACCCGGGGGCGCTTCCTCCGGGGCTGAAGGGCCCCGTCACCATCCCAAGAATATGTCCATGTGGAGAGAGGATCCCTCTCCGCCGCAGAACCTTCCAAACACAGCCACACAAGATCTCTCAGCCATATGTCCTTGAAAATAACAAAGCAGGGCTAGCAGGCTAATAAAGAGGTCTTACCTGAAGTCACGAAGGGGGTCAGTGGCAGAGGAACTAGCTGCTCTGGCTTCAAACCCACAACTCATGAGGCCTTCGCGACCGCCTCCTTCACGTCCCTCAGGGTGTAGGCACACTCAACAAGGGACACGAACTCTATGGGTCCAGCTGACCCTATCGCATGGGCGATATGACGCCTCCAGTCGTCAGCCGTCGTATCTGCAAAGCTCCCCTCAGGAAGCACACGGTCCAGCGAACCCCACTGCTCAAACTCACAGTCCGCCAGAAACTGGGTCCACCAAGTCCTCGACGTCTCAGGTCGAGGTGCCCTGACTCTGGTACCTCTAGGCACCGCCCACGCCTGCTTGAGGGGCTTCAGTGCCCCATTGCCACTCCGCCCCGTCGACAAAGAGCCTCGGCTCCCCCGGGGCGCCTGCTGCGCCAGCCTCTCTACCTCCCGACGGATCAGAGAAAATCGAGTCCGTAGATACTCGTCATCCAGTGCGATGAGAGGCAGGTCCTCCCTCAAGAGACGGGTCTCGGCTTTTCGGATCGCCGAGGCCTTCTGTCGGTACTGGTGACTATGCTCGAACCACCATTTGGCGTAGTGGACGTCGAACCATCCCCTATGTCCTGGCACATGCGTCGATAGTCGCCCCGGCTCTCGACGACAGTAGAAGTCCCACCACGCCGCGGCTAGCAAATGTGTGTCCCGACCTTTGTACTGACGACCCGTGAAAGGGAACTCCTGGTTCGGCGAGATCCCCTGGTCGTACCCGAAGTTCCTAGCGAACCTGTGCGGGTAGTACGGCTCTAAGAAACTCGTCACGGACCGGTGTAAAGGCAGCACCGATGGCCGGGTGCTCATCACCCACTCTGTGTACAATGACGCGTCCGGCTCTGGCTGGTAGGGTAGGGCGCAGGCCGCCCCACCATTCAAAGGCACCATGATCAGGTCGGAGTCTTTGGTAGCACCGTCAAAAGGAACACCCTCCTCGCCCCTGCCGGGCAAGTAACATAAGACCCTCCTGGCATCCTCCAGCTGCATCACTGCGTCCCCATCAGGCTGTCCGGTGAAGCTAAACAACAATGGTGCCGCCTTGTTCATCACAGACCCGCGAGACACCAACCCTAGGAACAGCAACCCAGCCCATGCACTGAGATAGTGAGTCGACAGAAGCTGGCTCTGCTTACGTGGCGCCGGGTGCGCCACCAGTACTCCCAGTCCCTGGTAAACGTTGGCCAAAGTCGCTGGGGCTAAGGCCAGCCTTCGTCCCTCTGCCAATTGGCACGCAGGCCACAACAGCTCTACTCGCAGTTGGCTGTCCTCTCCGTGGGGGACCACGAACGTCGCCAGCCAGTACGCCAAGTACGCGGCCAAGTGGGTCACGTTTGGCAGTCTATGGGGGTTCCACCCCTCCTGTGGCGTGTGGATATACCTGCTATATGTCCGAAAACGCAGCTCCACCTCTGTGTACTCCTCCCAGGGGGTCTGGTCCCTCGCGAACTCCTGGTGAAAGCAAAAGGGGCCGTCATAAAAGTGGCGAATCCACGCATTCAGCGGCACCTTGGGAGTCTGCGCTGCTCTCTCTTTCCCAGCCAGGGCTAGATCCCTCCAGGTCTTCAGTAGATATCGGTAGTTGTAAGAAACCCTGTATCGTCCATGCCCGTCAGTGTGGCTACGATGGAGGTCATCCAGCACTATCTCCTCGTACCCCTCGCCGCTGATCGACAACCCAGAGATCCTCCACAGAGACCACAAGTCTAATGAGGTCTCTCTCTCAGCCGTTGCCACGGTGTTCCACCTGCGGTTGAAACGCTCTGTCAACGCCTATAAAAGTCCTGTGTGGCAAGGATACTCATATAGAGCCGCAGTCACAGCATATCTGATGTCAGCTCGGTCTAGCAGCACCCGGTAGTGGTGTACTATGCCCATCAACCACTCAGTAGCTCCCTGGCAGTATCTGTGTGATGGAATCACCGCCCAGTGGCCATACCAGCTAACGTCGGTCTGTCGCAGAATCCTGGACAAAAGGATGTGGTCGTCATAGACTTCCCCGGCATACTCCTGCCCTGATGGCTCCAGTACCAATCCTGGACTGCCCTCTGTCTCCGCTCGGTGGTGTCCATGCAAATCCCAGGAGGCGGGACCCATCACTCCGGCATGAACTCCGAACTGGTCTGCTCTACTGAAGAAGCCCAGGCACTCAGCACTAGGAAACTGACTCTGCCTCCAGTAATCCACATACAAACTCAGGAAGCCGCAAAGGACAATCCCGTGCAAGCTATCTCGGCCCACCAAGATCGCCCGCGCCAGTCGGTGACGGGCTCCAGCAACCCGTGAGTCACTCTCCTCCATGCCTGGCGGGACAAAGTGCCTGATAAACTCAAACAAGTGACAGTCCAAAGGGAACTCCACTGGATAGCCACCGCTACGATCATAAGTATAAATTCCGCCCGCCTCCGACGTGCGGGCCAGCTCCACAACCCCAACCCCGTTTCTATTCTCGCCGACGGGGCCCGATGCCACAACTGTCTGCCCACCATCAAGCTGCTCCATGCTGGTCGCGGTGATAATTGGCAGGCCCAAAGGGGGCATGGGCCGCTCGGTCCTCCTCACCCAGTGGTCCTCCTCCCGGACCACATGCCTCGGGAGCCTCTCGTCCCTGCCAAATCAGGCCATAGCTGCAAGACATAGCACAAAAATGGTCAGTATGCCAGAAATCCAACACATACAATACAGCAAATCACAAATATATGAAGCGTCCAAATGCTACTACAACAACTCAAAAACAGAGGTTCACGGGCCGTACGCCCTCGTCTCTGCCTCCCACGCACGACCCGTGGGGGGCATTTGTTGTACCCGGACTATTTCCCCAGCGAAATACCCAGAAATAAGGGTTCAAGAATTTTCTCGAACACCTTCAAGGCATGGGCTACCCAGCCCCTCCGATAACCCAGTGGGCCCGACCAACGGCCCTAACATGTTAGCCGAGGTGCACGGCGGCACCAGCAATCAATCGGGATCACTCCCGATTCATAAGTCGCGGATTTTCTCCACGCTCTACACGGCCACCCAGGCCGCCCCGGGGACACTCCGACTACAAGCCATGTCACATGGCACTCAGTGAAAAGGCTGGGGGCCTACCCCGGAACGCCTTCCCTCAACCCTCCAAGGTCAAAGGGAGACCAAAATAGGTCAACCACCGGCTCAGGAGGCCCGTAGCACGCGTGTACGGCTCACACACGCGTGTTCGGCATTCTGTCGAACACCTTGTGGGCGCACGTGTTTCAACCCTTCTACACCAACCCATGGGCCACCCCATGGTCCCAGTACACCAATTGGGTCTTACAACGACCCCCCAGCAAGTCGGGGCCACCCCTGACCCTCATACACGTGGCAACAAGCCATTGAACTTAGCTCTCGGGCCAACCCAAGGCTACTCTACCAACCCGCCGTACAACATGGCATGCAGTACGAGACAAGGCCCATGGGCCCAAGGTGCTTCCTCCCAGCCCCTACGAACTTCTACCCTTGGCCCTTGGCCAAATCCAAGGCCCGTTAGCCACCTACGTGGCTCGTTCGGCAACCCGGGGTGTGCCGGGCATTCGCCCGAACACCTTGCGAGTGGCCACTACAACTCGAAGAACAATGGCTCTCATGGGCCATTTCAGCATCCCGGAACTTCATATCCGCCAAGGGATATCCCTAGACGATGAAGGAAGACCCCCGGGGGCCATCCCTCGGGGCCCCAGGGCGTGGCCGCCCCCCCGGGAAGGGGGAACTCCCCGGGGGGCCGCACCCTCTCCTCAGCCCGGAGGCTCGACGGCCCTTCCCATTCCCACTTCGTGCAAATTCGGTCCGTAGTTCGTGTAAAGTTCATTCGTCGTACCCGTACGCAGAAGGATCCGTGAAGATGGAGCCCCGGGATTACGCTAAGTCACACACGTCAATCCCTCGATCTTCGCGCACAAGCAGCCAGTCCACCAGTGTATCCTCCCAGTATCCTTTATCCTCTTTCTTCTCAACCAATTTAGGAAGAACAATAACTAAAAAATTGGGTTTTATAGAGGTGGGACCACTCCCCCTCTCTCTCTTCTACCTGGTCCGCCCAAACCCCCCCTTGGGGAGGGGTTTAGGTGGACCAGCTTGGGCCTCCAAGATGGTCCGCCTAAACCCCCCAAGGGGGGGGGTTAGGGGGGGTTTAGGCGGACTAGCTTGGAGGCCCAAGCTTGTCTGCCTAAACCCTTGTATAATAAAAAAAGATTTTTTAAAAAACAAAACAAGAGGGACTTTGGTCTGCCTAAACCCCTCCAAAAATAATAATAAAAAAGGAATCCCCCCCGAAGAGGGGTATAGGCGGACCAGACCAGCCCCTTGGGCTGGTCCGCCTAAACCCCACCCCTTCCACTCCGACACACACACACAAAACACATAAAAAATACAAATAAAACAATAATAATAATACTATTTGGGGGGTTTACCCGGACCAAGTTGGACCCTCAACTTGGTCCGCCTAAACCCCACCCCCTACCCCTTCAACTTCTATAAATTGCCCCCCTTACCAACATGGTACACATAGACACATGCATGAAGCATAGGAAGCAACGCACGGACACTCAGTTGGACAAGCTAACTTCCCCGGCTTAATTGTCGCACCCTCGGACTCCCGGGGCTTTCGGCAAGGGTCGGGAACGCGAGAAGACAAGTGCGCGCGCGGTTGGCTTGCTAGTCGGCTCTCACACGCCGAGAGTATGTCGCACGTACTCCCCTTGCGCGGTGTTTATCCGTCTCATGCCAAGTCCATCCCCACCACATGTAAGATGACCGTACCAACGGCAAATACGCTCGCACCCCGGGCCTGCCCGTGTACGGCAACTTACGACACTTACGACGGTGACGAAGGGTACTTCATAGCGCCGCGTCAGCCCTCGACACGGAACCGCATGCCCACCGTTCACCTCTCAGTCGGCCGTTGGCCCCTCAGATCGACAAATCAAGTCTAGTCGAACCTCTGGCCCGGGAATCATAGTCTCGGGGCCGACCTCGATTCCCCAGCATGGAAACACTCGCCGTCCAAGACCCGGACCCGACCGCTCACCTCGAGCCACGTCCGACCTCCGCAAGGCGCCAGCCCGCGTCCGTTCTGGCCACCAAGGCAGTCGGACCCACTCCAACTCCTCTATAAAGAGTTCCAGTAAAACACGCGGACATCCCCTTCGCCACACAATGACCAGGGGACCGACCCACATGTCGGAATTGTCCCGCGGCTTGCTCCAGTTGTACTCCGGCCATTTAGGCCCGCTTTTAAAGCCCATGTGGCTCATCATAAAACCAGTAAAATACATACGCCTGTGTTCGGGCCCCCAGCTTCCGACCCACACCCCTCGGTCAAACACGTACCCCTAGCTGCTGAATGCACCCCAGCCCTCTACCTACGGCTTCAGACACACACATAGACTTTTCTTCAACATAGAACGAAGGTATTCGGATTCAATCCGATGTAAATAAACACTTGTTGCTTGCGGTCGGTGGGGAAAGATGTCCTGTACACGATTCCCGCAATCACCTACACAGTCGTACCCATAGAAGCCCTTCTCTCCACGTGTCGCACGATCGCCTGAGCCCACGTGCCGCGCCCTGGTGGCGCTTCCCCGGTCAAACCTTGGTTCCATGAGTGATTGTCGAGAGATCGACTGGCACGCCCGCATCTTGTCCGGTTAACCTTGATCCTGACACTTCTGTGCCATTCGACCCTTTCCAACTTTCCGTGAAAGGAGAGTGCCCGATACCGCCGTGAGAGGCATGCACCCGTAAGGAGGATACCCGAGATATATCAAACTCCCGTATTTTCCTTCCCCGCTGTATTCCATCCCTCACCCTAGTTAATCGGCCTAAAAACCCGTGCAACAGAGAGGAGGCGGACCAGACCAGCCCTTGGGGCTGGTTCGCCTAAACCCCCCCTAGAGGAGGGGTTTAGGCGGACCAGACCAACCCCTTGGGCTGGTCCGCCTAAACCCCACCCCTTCCACTCCGACACACACACACAAGGGTGCACGTGTTTCAACCCTTCTACACCAACCCATGGGGCACCCCATGGTCCCAGTATACCAATTGGGTCATACAACCACCCCCCCAGCAAGTCGGGGCCACCCCCGACCCTCAGACACGTGGCAACAAGCCACTGAAGCTCTCGGGCCAACTCGAGACTACTATGCCAACCCGCCGTACAACGTGGCACGTAGTACGAGGTAAGGCCCATGGGCCCAAAGTGCCTTCTCCCAACCCCTACGAACTGTCCTATGGGGGCGATGACCATGTTGTGGGTGTTGACACCCATTTTTAACCCTCAAGTTGCGTCATTTCTCTTATTCATCATTTTTGATGTCCCAAATTAACCATTGTTTCGGAGCCTTCCGTGGATAGATTTCGAGCCCATTTTCATTGTCTCATTCCCTTTGAGCCTTGGAGATCTTGATTTCTTAGAGTCCTAGAGCTTATTTTATCAACTTCCGACCTTCCGAGTCGACTTATGGCCCATTTAGGTCAACTTCTATCAAGCATCCGGCTCCTTTCATTATGCAGTCCCGAAAATAGATCTTTTTCTTCCTCTTCTGGTCCTCCATTCAAAATGTGTCCTTCACCAAAGTTGTTCATCTTTTAAAGACCTACAACTTCTCTTTCTACTCTGTTGGCCAGTTCTACACTTATTTCAAGTTATTCATATTTTTATGGCAGACTGCGATGTTCACCTACATCCCTGTATTTTTCCCTTATGTTCTCGCCCCATTTTCTCTCTCTTTTGATCATCTTTTCATCTTACTTTCTTCATAAAAGTTGTTCTTTTTTCAGTTACCTACAATTTCTTCTTCTACGTCTTTCACTAGTTCTACACTGTTTTCAAGATATTATCCGATTTTAAAACTCTGCTACCTTCATCCAGTAGAAGGTCACCCAGAGGACCGTTTTCAGAAGAAGGTCAGCCAGAGGATAGTTTTCAGAAGATGGTCACCCATAAGATCATTTTCAGAAGAAGGTCACCTAGAGGACCGTTTCTATCATAAAGAAGGTCGTCCAGTAGACCATTTTCATAAGAAGGTCTACCCCTAGACCGCCCCCTTCATAAGATGGTCATTCGATAGACCGTTTTTAGCCTGTTTTAACCCGAACTGCCGTGGTCGCCCAGGTCTTTGTTCTTCATGATATAAGACATCCAGTCATGACCATTTCTTACCAAAAATGGCACCTCGATAGACCGTCTCTATGACAGAGAGTCCAGAAGATCCTGAACTCCGACTTCTTCGCCGTTGGACTCTATGGCCAATCCTTGTGCAACAGGGCCTCCTTGTTAGGGCTCTATCTTCTAGAATACTCCACGAAATTAAGCCCCGTTTGTTTCTGTGTCTTCCCCTTTGTATTATCTTGAATTTGGTATATAGAGCATGATTTTTCATGGACCAGATCTTCTGAAATTTTGGCCGCAAGTTTAGGTTTTACGCATTTTGTGCAACACAAACTCTGCCAGATTAGGTTCCAGGGTGTTCTTCCAAGAGCCATATCTTCGAGATCTTTCCACCAAAAAGAGTCCCATTTTCTCCTAGCTATTATCCTGACTATTATCTCAAGAATGATCCAGAGATCTCGAGATTTTG
This sequence comes from Amorphophallus konjac, assembly GCA_022559845.1. Classification (NCBI taxonomy): domain Eukaryota; kingdom Viridiplantae; phylum Streptophyta; class Magnoliopsida; order Alismatales; family Araceae; genus Amorphophallus; species Amorphophallus konjac. Next base: position 25,489,208 of record CM040126.1, on the reverse strand, counting down.
TGGACTACATCTCCTGGAATCGTGGCAGAAAGTTCAGGGTTCCAGCAGATTTTTATATAAACCTGCCCAGTTCGCCTGCGCACCGGGGGGCTTTTCTTCAACCTGGGGCGAAGCTATGCCAGATTGTTGACTCAACCCTTCGACCCTAGGCTATTGATGGAAGTATAGACTTCGATTTGGTTCCTTATTTGCTCGATTTTATCGTCGTTTGCCCTCCTAACTTCGCCCCTACTTCTTGCAAATCATCACAGGTTCTGTTTTCCTGCTACAACTCCGCGGCAGGATGCTCTTCGTCGGTCCGGGGCGGAGCCATGCTGCGTCGTCTACCTCCTGCTCCGACTCTAACCTGTTGAGGGGAGTATCATCTTTGTTTTACACCTCTTTGGGCTCAGTTTCTTCACTCCTATGCTTAGTTCTCTCCCTTTACTTTTCACAAATCGTCACAGTCTTTACACTTAGTTTCTGCACAGTTTTTGCACGTTTTTGCATTTTTCTACATTTTGCATAATACTTTTCTCTCTAATCTCTCCATAAAATTTCATGATTTCAAATCTCATGCATGCACAACACTCCCACCTTTCCTTCGCACCCGTTTATAGGGGTTAAAAACCCTCCCCCGGTGCGTTCTCCCCCTTTCTTTCATGATGTTTTATCACTTTGGGGCATATAATACACTTCAAATTCAAATGAGTTTTATCTCTTTTTTGTGGCTTTGTTTTGCAGGAGATTATCAATAGGACGTGAGGCCCTTACTTTCTAGCCGGCTAGGAGGTGAGGAGGTGTACCCACGATCGATTCCCCGCATCCTCTCAAGCACGATCATGTGTAGCGGCTTCCCTTTGGATCGCATCTTCTTCGTTATTTTCCAAGGTATGCCGTAGGTTTGTTTTCATTATAGCATCTATTTCCTACTGCTAATCTTTGGTGGCGATCACGGTCAGTTCTTCTATCTCTTCTCGCCCTTGTTTTCATTATCTATATTGCATGTTTATGCATGTTCACTTGTTAGTTAAGGGGCGGGGTAGATTGATCTATCTACATCCTATTTTTTGGCGATCATGGTAGGACACCTAGTGCCCATCGCGTTGTATTTTTAGTCTCTTGCATGTTGGGTGGGTGTTCATGCATGTTTGGGTAGTCTCCTCCATGTTTTGCTATTATTCTGTCCATTCCCGAGTCTGTTAGGGGTACATGGTCTATCGCAGGGCCGCCTAGAACCTTTAGCAGTCATTCCAGGACCGCCCCAGCCCTCCCCAATAAGAAACGGTCCTCCCAGGACCGCCCAGGGTAAAGATGGTCTACCAGTAGTGACCTTTTCTTGGTTCTGGTCGGGCAGGCGCACTACTCACAGGGGCCTTATTCATTTGGGCATAACTTTGTCTCCCGACGTCGAATTGGGCTGATTTTTGTTGTGTTGTGTTGTCCTTTGTATTGTATTTCCATACATATAAATTTTGTATAATTTGGACATCATTTACATATTTAAAAATTACCTCCATTTTTACATTTTTGCATCTAGTTTGTAGGCAGATTTGGGACAGATTCGCAGGGGCCATTTTGTTTGCTGATTTAAATTTCCTTCCAGGGTCTGTTTTGGCTGTTTCTTGGTTCCATTGCATAGTCTTTTGTATTATCTTCATATCCATATATTATTTTCATGCATTTGACTTCATTTGCTTACTTAAAAAGGGCCTTCATTTTTTGCATTTTATGTATAAAATTAACGTGTAGGCCTGGGGGCAAACACAAAGGTACGTTGTTCTTTTATGACTTTTCCTATCTATTAGTGCCTAATTGTCCCTGTTTGTGATCTTACATCATTATTATTCACATTGTCTTGCATTTTCCATGCATTTTGTGATGTTAGCATGATTTCATGATTGTTTTGATGTGCTAGACTTAGGTTGGAAATTGCATGCACTCCGGTGCACGTAGGATCATGCATATTTACATATTGTAGTTGTATTCCCCTCGATAAGTGATCCTCTCGCTCCCATATTCCTTGGGCTCGACTAGGTGATATTATCCGGGACCTCCGTAAGTCCCCGCGAGCCGTGGATTCTCACACGGACGCCGGGCCGATTGTACATTTCCACCCCTTAGGCTTGCATTTGCATACATTGTGAAGGAATTAACCATAGTCAAACTAAAGTTTGGATCTTATTCCTTATAGGATACCTATCTTGAGAGAATTAATCTCAATTCAAATCATTAAAAGGCCCACCCAAAACTTTGACAATAAAATACTTCCCATCATATTAACTTGTTTGACTCGGGTGAAATCCTTCATATTGTTTGTGTTGATTGGGCTTGTCCAAGTCCATTTGTGTTATTTTGTGTTGCATCCCCCACTACCCATATAGGTTTTATCATTAGGCCCATTTAGACTAGTCCATTCTGTGTGTCCATTTGTCTAGTCTCATTGTCCTAAGTTTCTTTTTCTTTTTTTACCTTTGCATTATTGAGTCAGTCCCCCCTCCTTGATCTTCGAGCCCTTACTTCCCTCGTTGTATTTCCCTGATTTTCCTGTATAAAGTCTCCATTTGCCCTCATGGAGCGTCATTTTTCTCTTCTTCTTCCCCGTCTTTCTATGCCTGCGTGGATTCCTCTTCCCACGTGGGCCCATCTCCTCGTGGCCCTTCCGACCCACAAGTAAATCTCATGGCCCACTTATCACCTCTTGTTTGCCAAATGGACCCGATCCAGGCCCAAAAACTCACTGCTAATCATCTTAATGCGCCTCATTCTCATAACGGGCCTCATTCATCTAATGGGCCTCATTCCTTTAATGGGTCATCTTTCTTGAGTGGCCCATCTTCCTTTAATGGGTCTCATTCTCTTAGTGTGCCTTATCTCTTCAATGGGCCTCGCTCTTTTAATGGGCCTCATCCTTCTAACGGGCCTCCCTCTTCTACTCTTAGTGGGCCCCATTCCTTTAACTGGCCTTGTAATGTCCCGGATCTTTCGGATCCTTCGTTATGGGTCCCGGATCTGGTTTGTCAGGGTGTTCGACCCTGTTGTGTCTGAAATTTCGTTTCGGACATCTTTTGTGTTCGGATCGGCGCGATCCGGAGTCGTTTCGGAGGCCCGGAGTGTGTCCGCGGCTTTTCCGTGCACGTTTTCCGATTCCCTCGTACGGGTTTCGGCGAGTCCTTCGGAACCCTGTAGCGGGTGAACCGGGTCGTTCACCAGCCCGCGAGTGGTACCGTTGCGATCAACGCGTCGAGACAGTCGAGGAGGTGTATTTTTCTATTTTTCAGTATTTTTGGCATTTTTCAGATTTTTTATTTAAAGCCCTTTCTTTTTCTTTTTCTTCCCTTTTTCTTCTTCCTTCTTTCCCCTCCCGTGAGCGCGCAATGGTCACCTCCCCTTTTTCCCCTCCTTGCCCGTTGGAACCTCGCGGCGGCCCCTTCCCCTCCGGCGACGGGTGGTGGACCTTGGCGGCAGCGCGGTGACGACGGCGGCGGCGAGAGGATCGCGGCGGTGCCCCCATTGGCGCGTGGATGTGGAGTTCGTGGTTGAGCTAGATTTGAAGTTCGGTGGCGATTCGGTGGATTTCGAGCTTCCTTGAGGTAGGGGGACGAATCCTTACCCTCTTTCTAGCATTCCCCGTGATTTCTAGGCCGTGGAGAGGCCGAGAGGGGCTAGATTCATGCCGGGAGGGTTATTTCCATGTTTGGGGTTTGAGCGCCGGATCCGTCGATTCGTGGGGTTTTTGATCGATTTGGGGGCTCTAGATGCATGCTAGGTCGTTGTGGGGTGATTCCCCATTGTTTTCCCTTCACCAAAGGGGGTGAATGGGCGTGGCTTTGTGATTTCTGGCCGTAGTTCGCGAACCGGGCTCGGCCCGATGTCGCGCTATAGTCCAGTGGCGCGTTCTTGATGAACGTGCTGTGTCGTCCGAGCGTGTCCGTCGGAGAAGACGAATAGTAAGGCGGTGGGGAACGCGCCTGGTTCGGGTAGCGTGATATCCAGATCGCGCTATCCAAGACTAGCGCGTTCATATTGAACGCGCTAGCCTTGGGCAGCGCGACATGGAAGATCGCGCTAGCCAAAGCTAGCGCGTTCTTCGGTGTCGCTCTAGGGATACCTAGCGCGACCTTTTCCCTTCCGCGAACCGCGTTTTGCGGGTAGCGTGACCTCCGGTTGGATGAGTTATGGACCCGGTTGTGGCGTGTGGCCCTAGGGATGCCGTGGGCACCCAGTGAGAGCCACAGGGGCGCCCGGGGTTCCTCGGAGAATCAGTTACCTCGGTAGGAGTGCCGCATGACTTGAGGGACGGTCGGACCTCAGGCGTGTCCCCGGCTTCCGTACCTACCGTAGGATCATCGAGAGTCTGTGCCAGGGTTTGGTCGGCGGTTTCCGTGGATTAGTCCTTACTTCCAGTGACATGTCCACTAGTCGTAGCTTCTTGCGCACGCGGGTGCGGACCCACCTGGGAGTGGTGGAGAGCGAGACCCAGTGTGACGCGGTTTTTAGGCTGGTTACTGTAGGGCCCCTTGCCTTTGCCACCAGAGTCCGGTGGGGGGGAAAACCAGCTAGAGGACCCGACCTAGAGCAGATGGTCTGTGTGTGCACACGTAGCTGGGGGCTTGGGACACGCACTGACGAGTGCGACCCCAGCTAGTCCTTGTTGTGTGGTACTTGTCACGTGTCTGAGTCTCACGCCCGGGGCGTTGTAGCTAGACACTTGTGACGCGGTGTAAGACGTCAGGGGACGCATCCGGTCGTTCTTCTTGTGGATGGTGCTCCTGTTCACTGGCAGGCGTGGACTCGTGTTTTGTTGGACCGAGGTTCCGTACTACGGTACTGTTAGAGTAGACGACTTTTCCGTTTATTTACTTTAGCTTGTCGGTTCTACCGTACTCTCGGTTGGTAGGGTTGTCTTCTTCTTTCTCGTTTTCCGTGCGAGGTGGGGATTCGCGGGATCCCTACTGGGCCAATGAGATGAGGCTCACCCCTGCTCTTCAGGTGAGGCGGGGTCGGCAGGAGGCGCGGCCGAGTTTCAGCGTGGGTCTTCCAGCCAGGGTTAGTTGCCAGTCTGCCAGAGTCGGGGGATGCCCCGCATAGTTGTACTCCGGGGGATGCCCCGTGTTGTTGTACGCCGGGGGATGCCCCGTGTAGTTGTACTTTCTTTCCTGTTGACTGTACTTTCTTTTGGACATGAGACACTGTGGACCTTGTAGCAGTTTGATTTATCTATATTATTGTGTGCATTTCCTTTTTGATTATTGTGCTATCTCTGTGGACGTTGCAGCTTCTCTTATACCCCACACCACTCCTTTCTACCCTTCCGAGTCTTCGGGCTCGTGGGTTGGCGGGCCGAGATTCGAGACGCGTCGGTTCCTTTCCGGTACTCGGATCCTCGGGTCGTCACAGCTGGTATCAGAGCGAGGTTGTGGAGGTATATCGGAACTTGGAACGAATTGCAGTGGTCCATAAGGTCCATGAATGTCCTGTACAGTCGGCGACTGGCTTAGGGTCGTGTGTTTTATTGATTTTCGCTGCTTTTCTTGATGCCAGGTGTGTTATGGCGCCACGGAGGAGGACTCGTGCCCAGCAGGGAGAGTTTAGTGGTGGTCCAGAGGAGCAGAGCAGGGCTTCAATTTCTGAGGGTGTATCTAGAGATGCGAGAGCTCTAGGGATGGACGATTTCTTCCGAGGCATGTTTGAGTATGTGTTTCAGCAGCGGCAGGGAGGTCAGCAGCAGGGAGGTCATCAGCAGCAGGGTGGCGAAGCTGGTGAGGATCAGGCTCGAGGTGGTCACGGTCGTGTGCTGAAGGAGTTTTTGCTATATCAGCCTCCTTCTTTTGGTGGGCAGTCAGATCCTGAGGTGGCCAGAGAGTGGCTGGATGATGTGCAGCGGATTTTCAGTGTGATGGAGTGTCCCGAGGAGGAGCAGGTGGCGCTGGCCACTCATCGTCTTCAGGGATCGGCCCGTACTTGGTGGACATCGGAGTGGGGTTCAGTGTTCCAGTCTCGCCCTCTTCGGCAGATTGCGTGGCAGGAGTTCGTCAAAACTTTCGAGCGTGCCTTCTGTCCGTCCTTTGTCAGGTCGCAGAGGTTGCGTGAGTTCATGGAGCTGACTCAGGGTGACATAACGGTGATGGAGTACCGTGCCAGGTTTATCGAGTTGGGCTGTTATGCTCCTCATATCATGGCGGACGAGGAGGTGAAGACCGATCAGTTTGTTGGTGGTCTGAGGCTAGAGTTGAGGCACCATCTTCTTGCGTCGGGTTTGACCAGTTTGGATGCGGCATGTAAGGCAGCAGCGGCGTTGGAGAGAGATTTGCAGAAGGTTCAAGGGCAGAGCAGTGCTAGTCAGGTGCAGGCAGATTTCAGCCAGCCGATAGGGATGCAGCAGCAGAGTACCGCCCAGCTCTCAGCAGGTGGATCAGTGGCGACACAGACTGCGGCTCCGGCGCCAGGTTCATCCTTCAAGTCGAAGCTTAAGAAGTTGCTTAAGGAAGCTGGTTTTAGCAAAAGGCGTCAGGATCGTAAGGAGTCGGGGCAGGAGTCGTTGGGCAGTGTTCAGCAGCCGATGGCTTTTCAGCGTCAGGGTTCGATGACTGGTTCGCGGGATGGTTGTCCCAGGTGCGGTGGTTCTCATCCAGGCAGACCGTGTTCGGCGCCCGTGATTTGCTTCAGGTGCGACCAGCTAGGGCACATGGCACGTGACTGTCCGCAGAGACCGCGCCAGCCGCACGAGTTTCAGCAGCAGCAGCAGTTTCGGCCCCAGCAGTCGTCAGCACAGCCACAGTAGTACCAGCAGCAGGGACAGTTCCCTCAGTTGGCACGGTCAGCTACTGGGGGTGGGCAGAGATCCCGAGGCAGAGTGACTCATCTGACCAGGGCGGAGGCTGAGGCATCGCATTTGGTGGAAGGTACTCTTTCGATTTTGGGTTGTGCGGCTCGTGTTTTGTTCGATTCAGGTGCTTCTCATTCGTTCATCTCGGAGGTTTTCGCTCAGAGCGTGGAGGACCCGGTGACCGAGGTGTCCTGTGACTTGGCGGTAGAGCTGCCTACCGGTGACTTCATGATCACCCCGTACTGCTTTGAGAAGGTACCTGTGTGGGTGGAAGGGTGGAACTTGCCGGTTAGACTCTACGCGTTACCGCTTCAGAACTTCGATGTGATTTTGGGCATGGATTGGCTCGAGACTCATCATGCCTTGGTGGATTGTGGCTCGAAGAAGGTCTACTTCCGACAGCCCCGTGGACCCACCTTCTATTTTCAAGGTATTCGGTCTTCCTCTTCCCGCTTGCTTATTTTGGCTTTCCGTGCGCATCGTTTGCTTGATGCAGGTTGTCAGGGTTTTCTCGCATCTGTGGTTTTGGTCGAGCGGCAGGGCCCTGAGGTAGAGGACATTCCTGCCGTGTGCGAGTTTCCTGATGTTTTCCCCGAGGAGCTACCAGGGTTGCCACCGCAGCGAGAGATTGATTTCGTGATTGAGGTGGTGCCGGGTACGGCGCCTATGTCGAAGGCCCCTTATCGGATGGCGCCTGCTGAGTTGCGAGAGCTGAAGGCGCAGTTGCAGGAGTTGCTGGCCAAGGGGTATATTCGTCCTAGTTATTCCCCGTGGGGTGCGCCGGTATTGTTTGTGAAGAAGAAGGATGGTAGTTTGAGGCTGTGCATCGACTACCGTCAGTTGAACCAAGCGACTGTTAAGAATAGGTATCCGTTGCCGCGGATTGATGACTTGTTCGATCAGCTTCAGTCGGCCCAAGTGTTTTCAAGGATCGATTTGAGATCGGATTATTACCAGCTGCGGATCCGAGAGTCGGACGTGGAGAAGACGGCGTTCCGATCGAGGTATGGGCATTATGAGTTCTTGGTGAAGCCATTCGGGCTCACCAATGCCCCCGCAGCGTTTATGAACTTGATGCATAGGGTGTTTCGTCCGTACTTGGACCAGTTTGTGGTCGTGTTCGTGGACGATATCCTTGTGTATTCGCGGTCTGCTGAGGAGCATGTGCAGCATTTGAGAGCGGTATTGCAGACCCTGCGCGATCACCAGTTGTATGCCAAGTACAGCAAGTGCGAGTTCTGGCTCCGAGAGGTGCACTTTCTGGGGCATGTTATTTCTGGTGATGGTGTTTCCGTGGACCCGGCCAAGGTCGAGGCGGTGGTGCAGTGGCCGAGGCCGAGTTCTGTCACGGAGATTCGGAGTTTCTTGGGGCTTGCAGGTTATTATCGGTGGTTTATTCAGGATTTCTCTCGTATTGCGGCCCCGATGACCAGGCTTACGCGGAAAGAGGTGCAGTTTGTCTGGACGGAGGAGTGTGAGCGGAGCTTCATGGAGCTGAAGAGATTGCTTACCACTGCTCCGGTTTTGGTGTTGCCATCTGGCTCGGGTGGTTTCGTGGTGTGTACAGATGCTTCCGGGGTAGGCCTCGGTGTTGTGTTGATGCAGCATGGGAGAGTTGTGGCATATGCGTCGCGGCAGTTGAAGCCACATGAGGCGAACTACCCTACTCATGATCTTGAGTTGGCAGTGGTGATCTTCGCTCTGAAGATTTGGAGGCATTATTTGTACGGCGAGCGGTTTGAGCTCTTCACTGATCACCAAAGTTTGAGGTATGTGTTCACGCAGAAGGACCTTAACCTCAGACAGAGGAGATGGATGGAGTACAAGAAGGATTATGACGTTACTCTGTCTTATCAGCCTGGCAGGATGAACGTCGTGGCTGATGCTCTGAGCAGGAGGGTAACGATCAGTCAGATGTTGTTGAGGAAGTGGAAGCTTTGGGAGCAGGTCCCGGCCATGACTTTTAGACTCAAGGTCCCACAGGACCAGGGTTCGGCTGTCCTTGTGAGTCTGACTGTCACGCCCGCGGTGCGTCGACAGGTGACTGAGGCCCAGCGAGCGGACCCCGAGCTACCCCGTATTCTGTCGATGGTCGAGGTGGAGTTTGGTGAGGATGGAGCTATGAGATTCAGAGGTAGGTTGTACGTTCCGGCCGAGGGGCAGGTACGGCGTACGGTTTTGCGTGAGGCTCATAGGAGTCGGTATGCCATGCACCCCGGATCGGTTAAGATGTACCAGAACCTGAAGAGGTAGTTTTGGTGGCCTGGCATGAAGAGAGATGTGGCGGAATTTATGGCCAAGTGTTTGACCTGTCAACAGGTGAAGGCAGAGCACCAGCGACCAGGAGGCACACTTCAGCCCTTAGATGTTCCTGCTTGGAAGTGGGACCATGTGACCACTGATTTTGTGGTTGGATTACCGAGGACGTCCAGTGGGGAGGATAGTATCTGGTTGCTAGTGGATAGACTGACGAAGACGGCGCGATTGCTGCCGGTCAAGGTCAGTTGGAGCGTGCAGCGTTTGGCTCGGTTGTATGTGGAGCGGATCGTCCCGTTGCATGGAGTTCCTATCTCTATCGTGTCCGATCGTGACCCCCGTTTCACTTCTGGATTCTAGAGGAGCTTCCAGAGAGCTCTAGGCACTGAGTTGGCATTCAGCTCGGCCTATCATCCTCAGTCGGACGGTCAGTCTGAGCGGACCATCCAGACTTTGGAGGACATGCTGCGGACGTGTTGCTTGGAGTGGCAGGGGAGTTGGACCCACCACCTGCCATTAGTGGAGTTTGCCTACAACAACAGCTATCATTCGAGCATTGGTATGGCTCCTTATGAGGCATTGTATGGGCGACCTTGTCGGACTCCGCTTGATTGGTTCGAGGTGGGCGGGCGTGCTTTGACCGGACCAGAGTTGGTGCAGCAATGTGTTGAGGTGGTGCATCTCGTTCGGCAGAAGATGTTGGCAGCTCAGAGCCGACAGAAGAGTTATGCCGATCGTAGGAGGCGACCTCTCAGCTTTGCTGTCGGAGATCGAGTTTTCTTGAGAGTGTCTCCCATGGAGGGCGTGATGCGCTTCGGTAGGCGTGGGAAGTTGAGTCCCCGCTACGTCGGTCCCTTCCCCATCGTTGAGCGTGTTGGGGAAGTTGCTTATCGGTTGCAGCTACCTCCGGAGCTTTCCGCCGTGCATGATGTGTTCCACGTGTCGATGCTTCGGAAGTACATGCCCGATGATTCTCATGTTCTCGAGGATGCCGTTTGGCCTGAGGTGACCCCAGATCTGTCCCTTCTGGAGTTTCCTATTCACATTGAGGATCGGCGGGAGCAGCGCCTGCGGAACAAGGTTATTCCTCTGGTTAAGGTGGTCTGGGAGCGCGAGGATGAGATGTGGGAGTTGTATCCTTATTTGTTTGTGTGAGTCTTTCCCCTGTCCTTATGCCTTGTCCTTGAATTTCGAGGACGAAATTCGTTTAAGGGGGGAGGGCTGTAATGTCCCGGATCTTTCGGATCCTTCGTTATGGGTCTCAGATCTGGTTTGTCAGGGTGTTCGACCCTCTTGTGTCTGAAATTTCGTTTCGGACATCTTTCGTGTTCGGATCGGCGCGATCCGGAGTCGTTTCGGAGGCCCGGAGTGTGTCCGCGGCTTTTCCATCCGCGTTTTCCGATTCCCGCGTACGGGTTTCGGCGAGTCCTTCGGAACCCTGTAGCGGGTGAACTGGGTCGTTCACCAGCCCGCGAGTGGTACCGTTGCGATCAACGCGTCGAGACGGTCGAGGAGGTGTATTTTTCTATTTTTCGGTATTTTTGGCATTTTTTGGATTTTCTATTTAAAGCCCTTTCTTTTTCTTTTTCTTCCCTTTTTCTTCTTCCTTCTTTCCCCTCCCGTGAGCGCGCAACGGTCACCTCCCCTTTTTCCCCCCCTTGCCCGTTGGAACCTCACGGCGGCCCCTTCCCCTCCGGCGACGGGTGGTGGACCTTGGCGGCAGCGCGGTGACGACGGCGGCGGCGAGAGGATCGCGGCGGTGCCCCCATTGGCGCATGGATGTGGAGTTCGTGGTTGAGCTAGATTTGAAGTTCGGCGGCGATTCGGTGGATTTCGAGCTTCCTTGAGGTAGGGGGACGAATCCTTACCCTCTTTCTAGCATTCCCCGTGATTTCTAGGCCGTGGAGAGGCCGAGAGGGGCTAGATTCATGCCGGGAGGGTTATTTCCATGTTTGGGGTTTGAGCGCCGGATCCGTCGATTCGTGGGGTTTTTGATCGATTTGGGGGCTCTAGATGCATGCTAGGTCGTTGTGGGGTGATTCCCCATTGTTTTCCCTTCACCAAAGGGGGTGAATGGGCGTGGTTTTGTGATTTCTGGCCGTAGTTCGCGAACCGGGCTCGGCCCGATGTCGCGCTATAGTCCAGTGGCACGTTCTTGATGAACGCGCTGTGTCGTCCGAGCGTGTCCGTCGGAGAAGACGAACAGTAAGGCGGTGGGGAACGCGCCTGGTTCGAGTAGCGTGATCTCCAGATCGCGCTATCCAAGACTAGCGCGTTCATATTGAACGCGCTAGCCTTGGGCAGCGCGACATGGAAGATCGCGCTAGCCAAAGCTAGCGCGTTCTTCGGTGTCACTCTAGGGATACCTAGCGTGACCTTTTCCCTTCCCCGAACCATGTTTTGCGGATAGCGTGACCTCCGGTTGGATGAGTTATGGACCCGGTTGTGGCGTGTGGCCCTAGGGATGCCGTGGGCACCCAGTGAGAGCCACAGGGGCGCCCGGGGTTCCTCGGAGAATCAGTTACCTCGGTAGGAGTACCGCGTGACTTGAGGGACGGTCGGACCTCAGGCGTGTCCCCGGCTTCCGTACCTACCGTAGGATCATCGAGAGTCTGTGCCAGGGTTTGGTCGGCGGTTTCCGTGGATTAGTCCTTACTTCCAGTGACCTGTCCACTAGTCGTAGCTTCTTGCGCACGCGGGTGCGGACCCACCTGGGAGTGGTGGAGAGCGAGACCCAGTGTGACGCGGTTTTTAGGCTGGTTACCGTAGGGCCCCTTGCCTTTGCCACCAGAGTCCGGTGGGGGGGGAAACCAGCTAGAGGACCCGACCTAGAGCAGATGGTCTGTGTGTGCACACGTAGTTGGGGGCTTGGGACACGCACTGACGAGTGCGACCCCAGCTAGTCCTTGTTGTGTGGTACTTGTCGCGTGTCTGAGTCTCACGCCCAGGGCGTTGTAGCTAGACACTTGTGACGCGGTGTAAGACGTTAGGGGACGCATCCGGTCGTTCTTCTTGTGGATGGTGCTCCTGTTCACTGGCAAGCGTGGACTCGTGTTTTGTTGGACCGAGGTTCCGTACTACGGTACTGTTAGAGTAGATGACTTTTCCGTTTATTTACTTTAGCTTGTTGGTTCTACCGTACTCTCGGTTGATAGGGTTATCTTCTTCTTCCTCGTTTTCCGTGCGAGGTGGGGATTCGCGGGATCCCTACTGGGCCAATGAGATGAGGCTCACCCCTGCTCTTCAGGTGAGGCGGGGTCGGCGGGAGGCGCGGCCGAGTTTCAGCGTGGGTCTTCCAGCCAGGGTTAGTTGCCAGTCTGCCAGAGCCGGGGGATGCCCCGCGTAGTTGTACTCCGGGGGATGCCCCGTGTTGTTGTACGTCGGGGGATGCCCCGTGTAGTTGTACTTTATTTCCTGTTGACTGTACTTTCTTTTGGACATGAGACACTGTGGACCTTGTAGCAGTTTGATTTATTTATATTATTATGTGCATTTCCTTTTTGATTATTGTGCTATCTCTGTGGACGTTGCAGCTTCTCTTATACCCCACACCACTCCTTTCTACCCTTCCGAGTCTTCGGGCTCGTGGGTTGGCGGGCCGAGATTCGAGACGAGCCGGTTCCTTTCCGGTACTCGGATCCTCGGGTCGTCACAGGCCTTCTTATTCTCTTAATGGGCCCACTTCTCTTAATGGGCCCGCTTCTTCTACCCATGCTGCTGCTGGCCCAATGGGTCCTTATTCCCATGGTCATAATCCTTCCAGGCCCATGGATCCTTCTATTCCTGGAATGGGCTTTCCTTCTTCTCAGTCCAGTTCTCCTTATCCAGCCCAAAATCATAACCCTAGTCCAAATCCACATTCTCTTGCTCAGGCTGGCTTGCATCCTTCTCAGTCTCTCCCTATCAAGGAGATGATTGCTCAAACTCAGCGCCGGCTTGATGAACTACAACACCAAATTGATCCCAAAACTCCCTCGAGCATTCCGTTTGCATTTGAAGGTCTTCGGTTTCCACCGCGTTCATAAATTCCCGCATATCGCCGCTATGGTGAAGTAGGTGACCCCTATGTGCATTTAAAGGAGTTCATCTATGAGTCGGCCCAATTTCGACATGATCAACACTTGATGCCCTATCTGTTCGGTCTGTCGTTGGAACGCCCGGCTCGGGATTGGTTCTTTTCTCTTCCGCAAGAGCAAGTTGTGGATTTTCGAGTCATTCAAGAGAAATTTCTTCAACAATATCAAGACTAGGTTGGGCCAAGATATTCCATGGTTGATCTGGCCCATGAGAAGATGAAGCCCGACGAGGAGTTCTCTACCTTTGCCGACCGCTGGCGTCGCCTAGCCGCGCAAGTCTAGGGGCACATTCCGGAGGAAGAGCAAATCAAGATGATCATTTCTAATGCAACGCCTAAGTACTGCTTTATCTTAGCCTTGAATGATATCACTTCCTGGCAACAGCTTTATAGCCAAGCCCGCTTCCTCCGCCAACAACTCCTAGTTTCCCTTGACCCCGAGTCTCCTTCATCTTCTACGTCCACATACGCCTCCTATCCATCATCTCCCACATATCCTTCCATGTGTCAGCCCTCCACCACATATCCTTCCACGGGTCAGTCTTCCGCTCCCACACACCTATATACCTCCACATATCCTTCCCCATATCAACCCTCCACGAGTCAGCCTTCTGCTTCTTCATACCCGCATGAACCTCCAACTCCGGTCAAGGAAACACCACACCCTGAGCAGGTGGATGCCGTCTACATACCTCCTCATCCCACTCCGTATGCGCCATTACCTAATCCTTCTCTTAGCCATGCGCCATTTCCTATGCAGCCTCCGCTTTCATCCCCGCAACCTTCTCCATCACCTTTCCATATCCCTCGGCATCCACCATGCCCAAAGCGGGCTCATTCTCCGCCGTTGCCGGAGTCTTTTACAGATATTTTTAGGGCTTTGATGGCCGCTCACGCGCTGCAACTCCCTCTAGTTATGCCTTGCTTACCCGCGGTCGGGGATTCGCTCCAATTTTACAATTTTCATCGTCAGCAGGGGCATTTGGTCGAGGATTGCCCCGAATTTTAGGAACTTGTTTATGGCTTGGAAGATAATAAGAGGATCAATTGGGCTGCCATGCATGAAGCTATTTTAAATCTCCGCAGCAAGCAACAGCAGTAGTCGCCGCCCAGGTAGCCGTCTCCACTACAAGACCAGGGGCACCCCTTCGATCCCTCATCTAGCGATGCACCTGCTCCGTTACATGTTCTAATATCTATACCACCTTCTCCATCTCCTACCCCATCTTCACAAACTCCGCGTACCATGTCCCTTGCTCAGGCTAGTGCCTCCACTTCCGCCACTTCCACCACCACTACTCCTACCCCCAACGCCGCTTGGCGTGTCGTGTCAATACGTCGACGTTGGGTCCCACAGCCTTCCATTTCCCATTTACCTCCTTCCTCACCCTCTCCATCTCCACCTCCATTACTTTCATTACCCGCATCGCCATCTCCACCATCCTCACCATCCCATTCGCCATCACCATCGTCTTCATCGCCTCCTCTCCCAAAGACCTCTATCCCATCACCTCCACCATCTCCACTGCCTTTGCCATCCCCTTCTCCATCGTTGCCCGAGCTTGAGCAGGCTATACCTGCACCTACACCTCCACCTTCGCCTTTACCCCCTTCTACGCCTCCACCTTTTCCTTCAACTCCACCCGAGCCTATTATCGCCGCTATCCCTCCACCGCCCGAGGCCTCTACAACTTCTAAACCTTCACCCACGCCTTCCAAGCCTTCTCTACCCCTTTCTCCACCTATTTCTACCCCACGGAGTGGGTGCGCGCTACCTCTGGTGCCCATCGAGTTTAGTCCCCAGGGAGATGATGAGCCGGATCAGGATAATTCATTGCCAGTTATGCATTTCAAGATTCAAGATTTCATTTGCCGAATGTTGATCCAGGTCTTGGTCCCCGGCCATTTTGGGGATAATGAGCCTGCATTTCCTCTGGAGACTGTTGCTAAGAAGAGTTCCCTTGCACTAGTGCCAGTCTCTTTACAAGCAAGACCGGTGGCAATCTCATTGCTCACCGGGGGATTCACTATTGATGCCGTTATTACTCCTCGATCGATTGCTGTTCAGTTCACTGGCCAAGAGGGGTTCTCTACTCGGATTGTGCTAACCCATACGGCCGCCAGGAGCCTGATGGATTCCCTATACAAAGGGCAATTGGTCGTATCTTCAACACATTCCAAGGACATTCTGCACTTGTTATGCCATCTTCCTCGATTTATTGGTGAGTTGGCCACGTCAACGTCGCGCATTACTCTCCCTCAGTTTCGTCCTACTCTTCTGGTAAGGGAGTTATGCTTTGTGCCTAGTTGCTGAGTGGAGATGCCGAATCTCACGTTGCTAGTGCCAAGTGACAAAACTCCATGGTTTTCTGATATTAATTCATTTGAGGAGTTATCTGTTCAAGAATGTCTGCATATGGTTAACACTGGGTGTCTAGGGGCCGCCCTGATGAAGTTGCATGTTCACAGCCGGGCCAGGCCATCTGTCAGGTGGACCCGTTATTTGAGAAAGTATTACATATTGAGAAGGTCGAAGGTCTGAGTCCGCACCAGGCGGGTCCATGTTCAAGAAGTGTCAGCTAAGAAGAGGCGGCGGCGTAAGTTTAAGGGTCGTCAGTTATGCACTCAGGGGTCCACTTCTCTTCCTTCTTCTTCATTTCACTCATCATTTCTTCTGCTTGGTTCCCACCCTTGGGTGGTGTATCTTCCCTCTCCTAATTCTCCCTCCACGATTCTCTCCTCCCATCTCAAGTCCGCGAATCCTTGTTCTTCCTTTTCCTATCCGAAACCTCCGGACTTTCCATCTCCTTACCATTCTCGGCCTCAGCATGTGTCCTCCTCTGATTCTTCTCCCCCGGTATCCCCGGGTTCGACTTCTCATTCTCTTTCCCCAACCCTGTTGGGTGTTTATCATTTTCTTTTCCCGACCCTGTCGGGTGATTCTCATTCTCCTTCCCCGACTCTATCGGGTGGTCCTATTTCCTTTTCTCCGACCACGTCGGATGAGCACTTCTCTTCCCCCTTACCTTTTTCACAATCTTCTCATGGTTTTTCTATTCTCTCCTCTTCACCCTTTCAGGGTTCTTGCCCTTTTTCTTGCTATTTTCGAGGCTTTAGTCTGCCTTGATCTCAGCTGACCTAGTTTCTTCTATATTTGGTTCCTTATTATTAGGGTCTCTGTGCCTTAACGAGGGAGTTCTAGCCCTCATCTCTCTTCCTTTTGATTCTTCTTCGTCCAGTATGATGTCCGCCGCTCCTCCGTGTAGAGGAATTTTCAAGCCTTACTATCCTTTCCGTCTTGATCCTGTCAAGCAAGTAATACAAAGCTCGTGCTGCTCAAAGCTCGATGGTCAAGATCGCTTCAGGATGCTATTTTCACGCTATAGGATTTGCAAGGTATCTTTATTTTGTGCAAGAATGTGCTTGCATTCCAATTATTTATTGCTAACATTCATGCACATGCTCATAATGCTTATAATATTAATTCCTCAACACGATTGAGTGGCGTTAGGAAGTTTGCTTAGTTCAGTTAAAAAGAGTTCGCTTCTGTAGCATTCTCAGGCTGGTGATAGCTCCGCGCTTGGAGTTTAGTTTCTTTCCCCGATTGTTATGGGTTATCTTGAGTATGGGTTTTTCACACACTTCACGGCAAGCCATAGCCGATTCTTCTTAGGCACACCGTTGCTGCTTTGGCCATACCATGGGTATGCACAAAGGTATTTTATTATCTCTGCTCGGCCAAGTGCAGGGGCAAGAGATGGATGGATGAGATGACCAACCTAGGTGCTCCCTAATACGAGAGAGGTCTCAAATAGGGACAGTCTTGACCCTTAAAAGTGAGCTTTCATGCTATATCTGGCCAATAAGGGCTACCAAAATGAGAAAATAATTCAATGTAAAATTATGATTGGAAGGCATGACAAGAGTGGCAGTACAGTTCCCCGCGGGACGTCATGAGCCTGGTCGCATGCGTGCCTGATAAATAGGGGTCTAAAAATTAAAGACATAAAGTCCCTATGCAACAGACTATATCTTTGAGGGGTAGTGCCCTGGAAGGAAGTCGAATCTTGATGTCTCCCATCTTGCATAAAACTTGTCTCCAATTTTTCTTCTGCTTCTCCCTCTTAAGCTGGGTTGTATCCTGGGTATGGCCTTAGTAGGGGCACCGTTCTTTAGAAGCGGTTGGTTGTAGTAAGTCACCTTCAAATGCACGTCCTGCTTAAGGGAAGTCTTTAATGAGAAGGGTAGGATGATTACCCCTGGCCGGTAGTTTGAGCTCGTCTCTGGATGCTGCGGATAGCTTTGCCTATATGTCAAAAATCTTAAAAAATCAAATATGTCAAAAATTTGAAAAAAAAATAGATATTGTCAAAAATTCAAAAAAAAATAGATATTGCAAAAATTCCAAAAAAATTCAAATATTATTGAAAATCCAAAAAAATTAAAAAATTATAAAAATCTAAAAATGTATGTCTTTTATTTCTCATGCATTTTGTCTTGAGGACAGGTACGTAATCTGTTTGCTCAGCATGCATGTTGCAGGTATTGAAGTTTCCTCGCTCTTCATCTTTCGCTCTCTCTCCCATTGACACTCATCTTTTGATCTGTTCTCTTCTTCAATCTGGTTTCTCGATCTGTTTTGGAGCTTATGTCCTTCTCAACTAGTGCTTAGCTTTTACCTAGTTCTCCTCATATCTCCATGAGAGGGTTTTGCCTTATGATCGTGAACCTGGCGGTTCTCCTTCATTAGATCTTGGACTTGATTGAAGAACATATTTGTCATGTCCCATGTTGTCCCCCTGTGATCGTCGTCCATGTGTCCTTGTCCCACTTGTGGTTGTTTCACATGTGTTATGTCGTCCCCCCTGTGGTTGTCTCAGATGTCCTCGTCCTATGTATCTCTGTCCCACGGCATGTGATTTTGTTCTACATGGCGTGTTGTCCTGCTATGTTCTGGTCCCAACCGTGTGTGTTGGCCCGCCTCGTGTTATCATGCCCCACCATTTTCTCCGGTCTCATGCTTGTTATTTGTTCATGTGGTGCTTTGCATATGTTTGTATGTTAGTTCATCCTTCGTTATGCCATTATGCTATGTTGTGTTATTCTTCGTTCATTTTGTGGTTATGTTATTGCTATGTTTGTTGTTGTCTTATATCAAAAATGCAAAAAAAGGGGGCCGTTTCGCTTGACAGGTTAGTCAGGTATGGCTCTCTATCCCTGCTCTCTGTTGCATTAGTATATATTATCTACCTTATTATAGCCTCTCAAGGACCGGCTGGTTGCCCGTGTGTTCTAGGATCTGATGTTCCCCTTTAACAAAAACGATGATGATCTAGGAGCATACGGTTAATCGTTGGATAGGCCGCTCGGTTAAGTTGGGTGGGGAATGATGGACTCTGTCTCGCACGCCGTGGTTGCAAGAAGACTCTTGACCCCATCTTGGCTCAGTTTAGCAATATTATCCTTGAGTACTTTCTATTTTATGATTTCTTTGCATTCGTTTTGATGATTTCTTCATTTTAGCCCAGCATGCATCATGTCATTTTTTGACCACTCATGCCTCGTGCTCCGTTCAAGGTTTCTCCTCAACAATGGTTAATTGCACTTAATTTCTCTTGGATAAGAGATTCTCGTTCCACTCCGAATTTGAAAGTTCTCTATGATCTTCCCGCTTGGTTTGGTTGGCCAGCGTGATTCATGTTTGGATTTTATCTCAATTATATTTCCAATTTCCAGCTTTTACGTTGTGTTTCTTTCCAATCCCTCATTGTCTGTGGATTGTGTCCCCGATAAGGTTGGTCGTGTTTCCTTTTTATCCTATTAGTTTAGTTCTCCAGACACGTCTCATCCGCGTAATCCAGTTCTCGTGGTTAGTTTGGCATTTTCGGGAGAATTTCTGTCGCTTGTTGGTTACGACGGGTGTCTTTTACCTTGATGCCCGCTTTTCAGTTCTCTCCGCTTCATCTCCGTGTCATCTCCATTTCACGTCGCTTTCGCTTTCGCTCCATCTCCTTTCCATTTCATCTCCGCGTCGATTTCGCTCATTCCTTTGCAAAGCAGACATCAAGGAGGGGCATCTGTTGACACCCGTTTTTAACCCGCAAGTTGCGTCATTTCTCTTATTCATCATTTTTGATGTCCTAAATTAACCATTATTTCGGAGCCTTCCTTGGATAGATTTCGAGCTCATTTTCATTGTTCCATTCCCTTTGAGCCTTGGAGATCTTGATTTCTTAGAGCCCTAGAGCTTATTTTATCAACTTCCGACCTTCCGAGTCGACTTATGGCCCATTTAGGTCAACTTCTATCAAGCATCCGGCTCCTTTCATTGCGCAGTCCTGAAAATAGATCTTTTTCGTCCTCTTCTGGTCCTCCATTCAAAATGTGTCCTTCACCAAAATTGTTCATCTTTTAAAGACCTACAACTTTTCTTTCTACTCTATTGGCCAGTTCTACACTTATTTCAAGTTATTTATATTTTTCTGGCAGACTGTGTTGTTCACCTACGTCCTTGTATTTTTCCTCTCTGTTCTCACCCAATTTTCTCTCTCTTTTGATCATCTTCTCATCTTACTTTCTTCATAAAAGTTGTTCATTTTTCAGTTACCTACAATTTCTTCTTTTACGTCTTTCACTAGTTCTGCACCGTTTTCAAGATATTATCCGATTTTCAAACTCTGCTACCTTCACCCAATAGAAGGTCACCCAGAGGACCGTTTTCAGAAGAAGGTCACCCAGAGGACAGTTTTCAGAAGATAGTCACCCAGAAGATCGTTTTCAGAAGAAGGTCACCAAGAGGACCATTTCTATCATAAAGAAGGTCGTCCAGTAGACCGTTTTCAGAAGAATGTCTACCCCTAGACCGCCCCATTTATAAGATGGTCATTCGATATACCGTTTTTAGCCTGTTTTAGCCTGAACTACCGTGGTCACCCAGGTCTTTGTTCTTCATGATATAAGCCGTCCAGTCATGACCATTTCTTACCAAAAATGGCTGCTCGATAGACCGTCTCTATGACAGAGAGTCTAGAAGATCCTGAACTCCATCTTCTTCGCCATTGGACTCTATGGCCAATCCTTGTGCAATATGGCCTCCTTGTTAGGGCTCTATCTTCTAGAATACACCACGAAATTAAGCCCCGTTTATTTCTGTGTCTTCCCCTTTGTATTATCTTGAATTTGGTATATAGAGCATGATTTTTCATGGACCAGATCTCCTGAAATCTTGGCCGCAAGTTCAGGTTTTACGCATTTTGTGCAACACAAACTCTGCCAGATTAGGTTCCAGGGCGTTCTTCCAAGAGCCATATCTTCCAGATCTTTCCACCAAAAAGAGTCCCATTTTCTCCTAACTATTATCCTGACTATTATCTCAAGAATGATACAGAGATCTCGAGATTTGGTGGACTATATCTCCTGGAATCATGGCAGAAAGTTCAGGGTTCCAGTATATTTTTATATAAACCTGCCCAGTTCGCCTGCGCGTCGGGGGGCTTTTCTTCGACCTGGGGCGAAGCTATGCCGGATTGTTGACTCAACCCTTCGACCCTAGGCTATTGAGAGAAGTATAGACTTCGATTTGGTTCCTTATTTGCTCGATTTTATCGTCATTTGCCCTCCTAACTTTGCCCCTACTTCTTGCAAATCATCACAGGTTCTGTTTTCCTGCTACAACTCCGCGACAGGACGCTCTTCGTCGGTCCGGGGCGGAGCCATGCTACGTCGTCTACCTCCTGCTCCGACTCTAACCTATTGAGGGGAGTATCATCTTCGTTTTACACCTCTTTGGGCTCAGTTTCTTCACTCCTATGCTTAGTTCTCTCCCTTTACTTTTCACAAATCGTCACAGTCTTTACACTTGGTTTCTGCACAGTTTTTGCACGTTTTTGTATTTTTCTAGATTTTGCACAACACTTTTCTCTCTAATCTCTCCATAAAATTTCATGATTTCAAATCCCATGCATGCATAACACTCCCACCTTTCATTTGCACCCGTTTATAGGGGTTAAAAACCCTCCCCGGTGCGCTCTCCCCCTTTCTTTCATGATGTTTTATCACTTTGGGGCATATACTACGCTTCAATTTCTAATGGGTTTTACCTCTTTTTTGTGGCTTTGTTTTGCAGGAGATTATCAATAGGACGTGAGGCCCTTGCTTTCTAGCCAGCTAGGAGGTGAGGAGGTGTACCCGCGATCGATTCCCCGCATCCTCTCAAGCGCGATCACGTGTAGCGGCTTCCCTTCGGGCCGCATCTTCTTCCATATTTTCCAAGGTACGGAGTAGGTTTATTTTCATTATAGCATCTATTTCCTACTGCTAATCCTTGATGGTGAACACGGTCAGTTCTTCTATCTCTTCTCTCCCTTGTTTTCATTGTCTATATTACATGTTTATGCATGTTCACTTGCTAGTTGAGGGGTGAGGTAGATTGATCTATCTACAGTGGGGTGGCCGGGGAGTGCCATTATATCTAGTAGTGTTCCGTACTGTTTCAGAGGCATTATTGGTTTTTGGTCAACCCGTATGATCCAGTGGTTGACATGTGACCTCGTGAATGTCTCGATGATCCTGTATGGATCAAGACATGGGTTTTGGACGTCTTGAGGTATTATCTTACCTCGGTTTACGTGTCCATGTGCTTTGAGGGTCTTAGTGATTCCTCAGGTCTCCGTGGTTCGTGTTATACGGAGGCGTGGATCATGTGATCCTATGCCGTTTCCTTTATTGGTGTTTTATCGTGATGTGGCTTAGGGATTAGACTGATTGGCAGATTGTTACCACTATGTGCGACGATCTTGACCCCAAGTCGTGTGACTCAAGGATCGTTGTGTCAGTAGGTCTAGTTGTTCCATCCTGAGTCTGGTGGCAGTCTGGTATGCTATCTTATGTCTTGTGCTTCATAGTACGTGTGACAGTGTGTACTTAGCCTATCCGTACTTTAGCACTGATGTTTTGGAGTTTCTGTGTCTAGTGAACCTTCACTAGTCGTAGCCTGACGACACTTTCCTATTTGTCGGCCCACCTCGGAGTGGTGGCGGGACATATTCTCGATATACGGTTTGTAAGCTAGTTTCCGTGGGCCCCCTTGCCTTGCGGTAGCGTCCTACTGGAGGGAAAGCTAGCTAGAGGGTTGGATCAAGGCATTAAGCTTGTGTGTGCACACGTGGTCAGGGGCGTTTGGACGAGCGCCGACGGGCGTGACCCTGACTAGTCACTCGTTACTGTGGTACCGTTGTTCCTAGTTCTGTGGTACCGTTGCTCCTTGTACTTGGTGCGGTTGTTCCTTGTACTTGGTTTTATGAGTGTCTCAGTTACCACCGTTCCCGGTGTATGGGAGATACTTGTGGCGCAGTGTAAGACGTCAGTGGACGTATCTGGATGTTTGTCTAGTGAGGAGGTACTTTTGTCAATTGACGCATGACTCTCGTACTTGTCATCTCGTGACTTCTGTTTCGTGACTGGTTCCCATAATGTTTGACGTGACTTGTCGGGTAGTCTGCATTGGCTTCACCTGCGGTCTAGTCTTGTGTAGCATACACGACCATCTAGTTGTGTATGTTCGTGTCGTTGACTGTGTAGGTATTTTGTAGGGCTTTTGCTTGTTTTGGTAGGCTTCAGCTATGGAGCTAGTGCTTTGTCGACGGATCGGTAATGCCCGACTTTGTGAGATCGCGGCTCGCCTTTCTATTGTTGCTTGGAGTAGCTTAGAGAGCCATGGTTCGGTCGGGGGCCGTGTTTCTGGTTAGCACGGCTTCGCTCTTTTCTCCTGTTGTTCCTACTCCTGTTTTTTACAGCTTTACTGTGTAGTTTAGTACTGTTGTTACTCCTGCTCTTTCCTGCTTTCCTGTTTAGTACTGTTGTTGCGTGTTACTGTGTTGTTTCTAGTGGGGATCTGCGTGACCCCTACTAAGCCAGTGACACGAGGCTCACCCCTACTTTTCAGGTGTGGTCGCTCTTCTTTCTGGTGGCTCATGATGCGGTGCGTCAGTTCGTAGTTACCAGCGTTGCCAACGTTCTCTTCGTCGGGCTTCCCCCGACTTTAGTGTACGTTTTAAATTCTATTGGACTGTACTTGTCTTTATTTAGACTGGACTCTATTAATTTAAATTGGTAATTAAAAAAGTAATTTTATTTCTGCTACTTTAGCTAACCTGATCAATGAAATATTAATTACATACTGCTTCATCTGGGACTTCAATGTACTCCACACACACCTTTTTATCCCTTCGGAGCTTTACCGCTCTTGGGAGGTCTCACATGATCCAAGTGTTATCGAATTTACCCGGTATTCGGAGGCTGGGTCGTCACAGTTGGTATCAGAGCTGTGTTGTGTGTAAGTACATAGGAATTCGAGATATTGCAGTCCTCAGAGTCCTTAAGGTCCAGTACAGTCGGCAGCTGGCGTAGGTTTTGCGATTGTTTGTCGCTTTGTTTTCGCGTGTGGTCTTATGCGTGCTATGTTGGCACTGTGCGAGATGGTCTCGCTCCTGTCAGGATGTGACAGAGTGCTTTCCTTTTTGATATGGTGTCTGTCTCGGTTATGCTGTACTTAGCAGATTTTTGCCGGTAGGTGTGACTCTGTGGTGTGGTGTTCAAGCTTTTCCTGTAATTTGTTCAGGCGGCTGGTGGCTTTATCGTTGGTGTGATGGTCGTGCACATTTTTATGTTATTTTGGTCGTCTCAGCTTGAGATTTGTTCAGCCCCTGAGATGTTAAGCTTGTGTCGAGGTGGTCGATTAGATGCCTTGTTTGGAAGAATTCTCGGGCGAACCTAAGATTTTCCTTCCTGGTGAACTATTGTTAGTCGAGCTTGATTCTTTTCCTCTTGTGTGGTGGCGTCTTTTTGAGGTAAGCTTTGGAAGTGCTATCTTGGTGAAGCCTTTGTCCTGTGTCTACTTAAGTGTGGACAGTGTTAATTCTGAACCTGAACTGCCTTTGTTTGACGGTTGCTTGGCTTTTGACCCAGATTTTATGTTTGAGAGCCATTATGCACCGTGTTCGTTGTGTTGTGTTTGGCGGCTGTTGTGCTATGAAGGTTTAGTGATCGTTCCAGGACGTGAGGATAAGCTGAGATAGGTGTTTTTGTGCTTGTTACTGAAGCATAGACTCCTCTTGGTTTGCACTTTGGCGACTTGTGATCAGCTGTTAGCAGGATCGGTACTCGAGGCGTGTTATATTACAGTTTGTATATTGCGATGGCGCTGAGTGTATGCTGAGATGCGGATGCCGAGTTGTCCTTGATGGCTGTGTGCGTTGCATTGAGCGTGCAGCGGAAGCATGTGGGCTTGTAACCCACGGTTCAGGATCGTGAAGTTGGAAGATTCTGGCTGGCCGAGAGGTTGTTTTCCTCGGTGTGATTGTCATCTTGGCTATGTGTCCCTTGATGTTGTTGGTTGCCGTGCCATTGCTGGAGGCATTATGGTTGTTGGCACTGGCATGTGTAAGGATTAGAGGAATCTGTCGGCATGTTTGCTAGTTGAGTACCCTTTCATTCCTCTATATTTTTTCTTGGATGTCATGCTCTCGGGACATGATCATGGTCCTCGAGATACGTTCCCAAAGATTATCATTGTTGTTGTTGTGGGTCCTTGATTGGTGAGCTATTCGTGGCATGTCTTGTGCATGTTAGCTGTGTGTTCAGCTGTAATTGTGCCTTGATGTGACCCAGCTTGCAGTTGTGTCCTATGATTCTGCGTTGAGAACGGAGCCGGGATCTTGCAAGTGTTGTTGTCGTTGTTGTTGCTGTTGTTCATTGGTGGTTGTGTTCAGCTTGGGATAAGTCCCTATGAGTCTAACTTGGCATTGTGTGGACCGAGGTCTTGTCAGTTGGTTTTGCTGTACTCTTTTTGTATGATGGAGTTGGCATGCAACTCGAATCAGATGTAATGTCTGAGTGAGGACTGACTTGATTGTGCTCGTGGTCCAGTGCTGTCATTGGCGTTCTACGTGCCAGTTTTGTTGTTCTTGGCGCAGAAGTCGATATTGTCGAGCAGTTAGCTGAGTGGACTATGCTTCCTTGTTAAGCTGATGCTTGTTGTGTTTACCGAATGTTTTATTGGTGGCTGTTGTCGTGGCATGAGTCGTGTCTCTTTCCCCTGTGAGACGGAAGCGATGTTGCCCTGTTTCGGAGGTGTCGGACTTGTGTTCACTTGGGTGCCATGTTCGTTCTGTGGATCGATTTATCTTGAGATCCAGTGCGTGTGCCTATGATTGTGGTCTGGCAATGTTCCTCTGAATTGTGTTTTTCGAGATTTGCGTTGCCGTGCTCTAGGTATTGGTGTTGGCTGGAGCTTGGTGATCATTGCTAGCGTTTGGGTTTGTTCTTCCCTGCTTCTTCCTTGTTAGCTCCTTTAATTTTGAGGATGAAATTCATGTAAGGGGGGAGGACTGTAAGACCCTGAGTCTTTTGGATCTTTATTGGAAAGTTTTGGATCGCTTACGTGGGTCCTGAGTTGTGTTTTACGATCTGCGTGAGTTTTTCTCTCGTACTAACTATGGAACCCCGTGGTGAGTTTATTGTTGAGTTCATCGACTCGAGGAAGCTACAGTTGCGTTGCATTCTTTCTGAGGATCGTTTAGACTATTTTTTCGTATTTTTATGAATTAGTGCATTTTTGGACCAAAAATTGAATTTCACAAAAATTAGGAAATTCCTAATTTCCTTTTCTTTTTAACCCTCTCTCTCTCCTCTCTCACCCTCACGATCTCTCACTCTCTCCCTCGTCGTTCTCTCTCTTCTCACTCCCTTTGCTCTGGCTGTAGACGGAGGAGGCCCGGGGATGAGGCGGCGACGGCGTGGAGTTATCGTGGAGCGTGCTGGCATGACGATTGAGGCGTGGCGTTGGCGCGATCCCGTTCGTGGATTCAAAGCCGGCGTGGTTGTCCGTGTGATGATTTTCGACGCGGTTTAGTCGCTTCGGCGCGCTAGCACTTCGGTGGAGGTAGGGAGATGGATGCCCTACTCCTGTTCTGCGTTCCCCCGTGATTTTGAGCTATATGGCTTGAAAATGAGCGGGTTTTGCTTTGGTTTGGGATAAGCATGCTTTGGGGGGTGTGAGACGAGTTTGCCGCTTTCGGTGACAGTTTCTTACCTAGTTAGTTTCATTCGAACCCCGGGCATGTTAGCATTCTATTCCCGCCAGTCTTGTTGCGATTGGTTGTCGTTTGGGACCGGTAGAAGCCTAGGAACCCATGAGACTCATTTTGGGTCGATTCATTAGAATCGCCTGTTTCTTGTCGTTTTGTCGTCAAATTGATCCCTTCCGGACTGTGGAAGGTGTATATCGTGCTTAGGGTTGTATCCCCATCGTTTAGACGCGATTGGGGCGTGGAAAGATCGGGTTTTGGCCATTCCCACGATTTTCCTGGCGTAACGCCTTGGTGGTCTTATCAGAGACCATTTTTGGGCCCTTAGCGGTCCTTGGATGACCGTTTTTGATTCTTTGAACAGTAGGTCGGTTCGGGTCTTCGCGGTCATGTGATAGACCGTTTCTTTGAGATCGCGGTCGCGCGATAGACCATTTCTTTGAGATCGCGATCGAGCGGATGATCGCTAATCTCCGTCTGTGGTCGTACGATAGACTACTATTTTGGGGGCGTATGTCGGTTTGGCTACGCGGTCATGCGATAGACTGCTAAGCTAGAATTGACGGTCTGAGAGACGACCGCTAATCGTTGTTTATGTCGATTCAATAGTTTTTAAGTCGGTTCAGGCTAGTGGTCCTAGCCTTGACCGTTTAGTGTCCTTGGCGGTCCTTTGGGAGACCGCTAGGCTGTTTGGCTGGTTTAAGTCGGTTCGGGGGTTGACCGG
Organism: Amorphophallus konjac; assembly: GCA_022559845.1. Taxonomy (NCBI): domain Eukaryota; kingdom Viridiplantae; phylum Streptophyta; class Magnoliopsida; order Alismatales; family Araceae; genus Amorphophallus; species Amorphophallus konjac. The sequence goes on along the minus strand of CM040126.1, from coordinate 25,462,260 downwards.
GTCTAGCGGTCATATGGACGATCACTACCGTCTCCATGCGGCCCTGCGATAGACCGCATGTCCCCTATACTCAGTGAGATGGCCTATGAATAGACCGTTTATGTGTTGGCGCGGCTCCTTCTTGACCGCCCAGTGTCTATATTCTATGTGTGAGGGTAGCGACCTTTGGGTGACCGCTTGGCTTACCTAGCGGCCTGGCATGTGACCGTTTACTTCCCAAAGCCTTATTTTCCTGATGTTTGGCCTCCATCTGTCTTGGCCTTATCTTATGGTTTGCCCATTATCCCGCGGATATCTTGGATGTCCTATGAGGGTGATGACCATGTTGTAGGGTGGCCGGGGAGTATCATTATATCGAGTAGTGTTCCGTACTATTTCAGAGGCATTATTGGTTTCTGGTCAACTCAGTATGATCCAGTGGTTGACATGTGACCTCGAGAATGTCTCGATGATCCTGTATGGATTGAGACATGGGTTTTGGACACCTTGAGGTATTATCTTACATCGGTTTACGTGTCCATGTGCTTTAAGAGTCTTAGTGATTCCTCAGGTCTCCGTGGTTCATGTTATACGGAGGCGTGGATCAGGTGATCCTATGCCGTTTCCTTTATTGGTGTTTTATCGTGGTGTGGCTTAGGGATTAGACTGATTGGCAGCTTGTTACCTCTATGTGTGACGATCTTGACCCCGAGTCGTGTGACTCAAGGATCGTTGTGTCAGTAGGTCTAGTTGTTCCATCTTGAGTCCGATGGCAGTCGGGTATGCTACCTTGTGTCTTATGCTTCGTACTATGTGTGACTGTGCGTGCTTAACCTGTCCGTACTTCAGCACTGATATTTTAGAGTTTCTGTGTCTAGTGAACCTCCACTAGTCGTAGCCTGACGGCACTTTCCTGTGTGTCGGCCCACCTCGGAGTGGTGGCGGGGCGTGTTCCCGATATACGGTTTGTAAGCTAGTTTCTGTGGGCCCCCTTGCCTTGCGGTAGCGTCCTACTGGGGGGGAAAGCTAGCTAGAGGCCTGGCTCAAGGCATTGAGCTTGTGTGTGCACACGTGGTCAGGGGCGTTTGGACGAGCGCCGACGTGCGTGACCCTGACTAGTCACTCGTTATTGTGGTACCATTGTTCCTAGTTTTGTGGTACCGTTGCTCCTTGTACTTGGTACAATTGTTCCTTGTACTTGGTTTTGTGAGTGTCTCAGTTACCACCGTTCCCGTTGTATAGGAGATACTTGTGGCGCAGTGTAAGACGTTAGTGGACGCATCTGGCTGTTCTTCTAGTGAGGAGGTACTTCTGTCACTTGACGCATGACTCTCGTACTTGTCATCTCGTGACTTGTATTTCGTGACTGGTTCCCGTCATGATTGACGTGACTTGTCGAGTAGTCTGTATTGGCTTCACCCGCGGTCTAGTCTTGTGTAGCGTACACGACGATCTAGTTGTATATGTTTGTGTCTTTGACTGTGTAGGTCTTTTGTAGGGCTTTTGCTTGTTTTGGTAGGCTTCAGCTATGGAGTTAGTGCTTTGTTGACAGATTGGTAACGTCTGACTTTGTGAGATCGGGGTTCGCCTTTCTGTTGTTGCTTGGAGTAACTTAGAGAGTTGTGATTTGGTCGGCAGTCGTGTTTCTGGTTAGCACGGCTTCGCTCTTTTCTCCTGTTGTTCCTACTCCTGCTTTTTACAGCTTTACTGTGTAGTTTAGTACTGCTGTTACTCCTGCTCTTTCCTAGTTTCCTGTTTAGTACTGTTGTTACGTGTTACTGCATTGTTTCTAGTGGGGATCTGCGTGACCCCTACTGAGCCAGTGACACGAGACTCACCCCTGCTTTTCAGGTGTGGTCGCTCTTCTTTCTGGTGGTTCGTGACGATGTGCGTCAGTTCGTAGTTGCCAACGTTGCCAGCATTCTCTGCGTTGGGCTTCCCCCGACTTCAGTGTATGTTTTAAATTCTGTTGGACTGTACTTATCTTTATTTGGACTGGACTTTGTTAATTTAAATTGGTAATTGAAAAAGTGATTTTATTTTTACTACTTTAGCAAACCTGATCAATGAAATATTAATTGCTTACTACTTTATCTGGGACTTCAATGTACTCCACACACACCTTTTTATCCCTTCAGAGCTTTACCGCTCTTGGGAGGCCTCGTAGGCTCCAAGTGTTATCGGATTTACCCGTTATCCGGAGCCTGGGTCGTCACAGCTTACTAATGAGAAACATGTGCAAGTCGTGATAAGATATTTGTCCAATTCGTGGATCAATATGAAACATATTCTAACCCACAACGAGGGTACCAAGAGTTTCTCTGATATCTCTCAGCAAGTGGCTTTAGAAGTTGAGCACGATGAAGTCCAACACGCCAATGCCAATGTTGCCCAGAGTGGCCAACAACATGGCAGGAAAGGCCCATAGAGGAGGAAGAAAGGGCATGGCAAGGCACTTGGCACCAAGATCGACCTAACATTCAAGCATCGTCGGGGCAAGCGTAGCGGAGATAAAATCAAAGCCAAGATGAAATGCTTTAATTGCAAGAAAAGAGGACATTTTGCTCGTGATTACACTGAGCTGAAGACAGTACCTCTTATCCTTTGCTCTCCAAGTGCATGTGTTTGTTCACATACTCTAATTGGTCATCTTTATCCCGAGTGGATTGTGGATTCAGGAGCAATGAGACACATTACAAGGGATCGAGCAGGATTCGTAGACTATCACTGGATCCCGATAGGTGTGCAAAGAGTCTTTATGGGAAATGGAACTAGTGGGAAAGTACTTAGAGTTGGTATGTATTAAATTCACTTACAAGGTAGACATATGCTAATTCTACACGACGTGCTCTATGCACCCGGGGTCCAACATAATCTGGTTTCTATATATAGTTTATTAGATACTGGTTTTAGCTTGAACTTTGCTAGTAGTCATGTCGACATTACTTTCGGTAATGCTAACTATAGGCATAGAATGATAAATTATGATTTCTTTAAGTTAGATCTTGATAATGATAGCATCTCTCACTCTTCTTTTAATGCAACATGTGTATTGAATGATGAAGACTTAGATTCTACTGCATGGCATTCTCGTCTAGGTCATATAGGGTAGGAATATGGCTAGATTAGCTTGAGAGGGCCTCTTAGGCTCACTCGCAAAGGTCGATCTGCCCACTTGTGAACTGCGTCTGGCTGGTAAAGCATGTCGAAAGCCTTTTGGGAAGACCAAAAGGGCGTCAGAACCATTTCAGTTAATTCATTCCGATATCTGCGGACCCATGAGCATTAAGCCTCGGCACAATTATCTTATTTTCTTACATTCGTAGGTGATTATTTGTGATACAGTGGTATTTACTCGATCACTCACCACTATGAGATGCTTGATTGTTTCAAGCGCTTCCTAGCAGAGGTTGAGAATCAAATGGGAAGAAGGGTTAAGACTCTTCGGATAGACTGCAGATGCAAATATCTGTAAAATCAGTTTCAAGTCCTATGTGAAGAAAAGGGTATATGCTGACAACTTACTATTCCATACACCCTGCAACAAAATGGTGTTATGGAGAAGATGAATAGAACATTGCAGGATATTGTTAGGTCGATGATGGCTTATGTCAATCTCATAATATGCTTCTGAGGGATGTTATCTTGACTACAACATATATCCTTAACCTTGTGCCTTTACAGTATGTTCCTTCTACCCATACGAGCTGCGGCACGGCCACAAGCCCAACCTAGACAATCTGCGTTCTTGGGGTTCGACGGATATGTCCATGACACGTTTAACAAGTTCGGGAAACTTGACCCTAAGGCTCGAAAGCTTATCTTTATAAGATATCTTGAGAGCTCGACGGGTTACGTGATGTACAAACAGTGTGACGACCCAGACTCCGGATACCGGGTAAACCCGATACCACTTGGATCCTGAGAGGCCTCCCAAGAGCAGGAAAGCTCCGAAGGGATAGAAAGGAGTGTGTGAAGTACATTAAACTTCCAGATAAAGCAGTAAACAATTAATTACTATGATCAGGATTGCTAAAGTAGTAGAAATAAAATTATATTTTCTATAACAATTAAAACTACAGTAGCTAACAAGCTACAATAGAGTCCAGTTCAACTAAAGTATAGTATAACCAAAAAGAGAACGTACTCTCAAGTTGGGGGAAGCCCGACACTGGCAAAGCTGGCAACTAAGAACCATACACTGCACCTCTAAAGCTCGAGGAAGAACAGCTACACCTGAAAAGTCAGGGGTGAGCCTCATCTCACTGGCTTAGTAGGGGTCCCGCAGATCCCCACCATGAAACAAACGCAGTAAGCAGCAGTGCAACAAAAGCAACTACCAAAGTAGGAATTGGAGTAGGAACAGGAAAAGTATAGAGGAAAGCCGTACTGAACAAAAACACGACAGTCGATCGAACCTCGGCCCTCTAAACTGCTCCAAATAGTAAAAGAAAGGTGAACCCCAATCTCACGAAGTCGGGAGTTGCCGATCCATCGACAAATCATGAAATCCATATCACAAAGGCCTACCAAATAGATGAAGGCCCTATAAAAGACTACATGGTCAAAGGTACGATCACGACTCCATTGTCGTGTAGGCTCGCCTACCGAGACAAAAGTCCAACTCAAGACCACACGGTCTAAAAGCACCAATACATATACGATCTCACCGTCGTGTACGCTCCACTAACCTCGGGTAAAGCCAAGCACAGACTACCCGAAAAGTCACGTCAACAGTGACGGAAACCAGTCACGAAAGCCACAAGTCATATGTCAAGTGACAGAAGCACCTCCTCACTAGAAGAAAAGTCAAATGAGTACACTGACGTCTTACACTACGCCTCAAGTGTCACCCACTCACCTAGAACGCGGTAACTGAGACACTGAACAAGAACCAAGTACCAAGTAATGAGTGACTAGTCAGGGTCACGCCCGTCGGCGTCTGTCCAAATGCCCCTGACCACGTGTGCACACACAAGCTCAATGTCTTGAGCCAGGCCTCTAGCTGGTTTTCCCCTCCCGTAGGACTCTCACGGCAAGACAAGGCAGGTCACGGCTCAACATGCACCTATCACAAGTACCACGAAGCACAAGGCAGCTCACAACTATTACCAGACTCAGGACAGATAATTAGACCTGCTAACACAACGATCCTTGAATCACAAGACTCAGCTCAAGATCGTCGCACATCACGCCAACACGCCGTTAATTAGCCTAGTCTCTAAGCCAAATCATGATAAAGCACATGGAAGCGGCATAAAACAGCCGGATCCACACATTAATAATCAGTCCTCGGCCTCCAAGCCGCTCATCAGACTCACAATTCTGCATAATACGGAACACGGAACATGAGCGATCACCAAAGCCCTCAAACCACGTGGACACGCAAATCGAGGTAAGGGAATACCTCCAAACGTCCAAAACCATGTCTTGATCCTCACAGGATAGCCGAGACATTCACGAGGTCATGTGTCAACCACTGGTCACAACCGGGTTGATCGGGAACCACAATGACCCTCAAAATAACATAGAATATCGCTCGGTACAATGGCACTCCCGAACACCCTATAACATGGTCACAGCCCTCATAGGACGTCCAAGACATCTACGGAATAATGGGCTAACCAAGGGGTCAAAGATACAACAACCGGAAGCCAAACCAACGCAAAAGAACACTCTGGACAAGTGGTAGTCATCTCCTGGCCGCTACCAAACAGCCCAGATAGAGTGACGATCTCATCGAAACCGCTACTCAAAGAACCAGGCCAAACGCGGTCGCCCAAATGACCACGACTGTCTAAACGAGGTCTGGTGAACGACCACGTTCACCCAGACACTTGACCTGAACAAGAAATGGTCTCCCCCTGACCGTTACTCAGATAGGCAGTCAGTCACACGACCGCGACTTGCGAACCGACCTAGACCGATTGAAGAAACCAGAACGCGGTTGACCAACGACCGCTTCTACACAAACGCGGTTATCTAGATGACCGCGACTACTTAACGCAATCGAGTAGACGACCGCGTCTACCAACCGACCTTCAAAAGCTAAAGCGGTCCAGACCAAACTGCTACTACCCACGAGTGATGAACGCAGTTTCTGGTGGACCGTGACTCACCCTCCGGTCCGAAAATGGTAAAAACCTACAAAATCTGGTCTTTTCACGCCCCAATTGCTCCTAAACGATGGGGAAACATCTCTAGAATTGATATCAACCTTCCACAAGCCAGAAGAGATCAAACCAACCACAAAACGGCTAAATATGGGTGATTCCCACGAATCGACCCAAAATGAGCCATGAAGGCAAACGGCCTCATACTAGCCCCAAATCACAATCAAACAGAGTTAAAATGGCGTGAATCAAATCCCAACATGCCAGGGGTTCATATTTTACCATTTAATGTGAAAACCATCGACTGGAACGGCGAACACGTCTCACACCCCTGAAACATGATTTCGCCCTTAAAGTTGAAAAACTCGCTTAAACTCACACCGTTTGGCTCCAAATCACGAGAGGAATCAAAAAATCAGTAGGGTATCCATCCCCCTACCTCCACCGAAGATCTCACGCGCCGAAACGGTCAAACCACGTCGAAAACTATCACACGAACAACCCACGTCGGCTTCGAATCCACGAATGGGATCGCGCCAACACCACACTCTGATTCTCGCGCCGTCACGCTCCAGGTAAACTCCACGCGGTCACCACCTCGTCCAGCTCCGCCACGGTCGCGCGCCCGGGGGGAGAGGAGAAGAGAGGAGAGAGAACGGAGGGAGAGAAGTGAGAGACGTGAGAAGAGAGAGGAGAGAGGGAAAAGGGTTAAAAGGAAAAGAAATTAGTAATTTTCCTAAAATCTGATTTTTGGTTCAAAATTTCATGAATTCAGACAAATACGAAAAAAAAGTCTCAGTGATCCTCGGAACGATCACAACACATCTATAGCGTCTCGGAGTCTCAAAACTCAACGGTTCACTCTCCACAGGGTTCCACAAGTTATACAAGGGAAAAACCTGAGTGGATCGTAAAATACTTTTCAGGACCCACGAAAGCGCTCCGAAAGCTCTCTTATTCCGATCCGAAGAATTTAGAGTATTACAAACAGTACCCTAAGAGGGGAATGACGAAAGAAGACGTCTTAGATGTCAATTTTTATTGAGAAAGAATTTCCAAGCCTTGGCGATGATGGTAGAAACTCTAATCTCTATGAGTTGGATGAGCAAATAGACACCCTACCATCTTCTGACGAAGGGAGAGGATTTGTTCTTGATTACATATGCACCGAAAATAGTACGGATAATTATCCTAGGGGGAGCATGCTTAGAGGGAGTGCACCCATGGAGTTAGATAGTCAAGAGACCATACGTCGCAACAAACACACAAGGCACTTATTTGTGAAACTTGGACGATGAAGATCCCAGAGGTCTCTCCGAGAGACTTGTGCATTGTCGTCTACTAATGGGAAGATGTCATACAAGATGAGTTAGATTCAATGGCGCACAATGGAGTCTGGGAGTTAGTGGATCTCTCATCTGGGCCTAAAGCAATTGGAAACAAATAAATTTTCAAAATCAAGAGCAAGTTGATGGGTCAATTGACAAATTAAAACAAAGTACGGTTAGTGGCGAAGGGTTATACCCAAAGGGAGGTTATAAACTATAAAGAGACATCCTCCCCAGTGGTGAGATTCTTTTCCATTAGCCTGATTCTAGCTATCGTCGTGCATCTAGAATTGGAATTATTCTAAATGAATGTTAAGACTGCACTTCTCTATGGAAAACTAGATGCAGAAATTTATATGGTTCAGCCAGATGGCTTCAAGCCCAAAGGCCAAGGCATAAAGATTGCCACCTAAAGCATTCCATACAGTCTAAAATAATCGTTTAGACAGTGATATTTAAGATTTCATAAATCTATTATCTCATTTGGCTTCGAAATGATCAAAGAGGACCACTATGTATATGCTAAGTGAGTGTTAGGTAAGTTTCTCATCACGTCATTACATGTTGATGATATCATGATAGCTGGTAATAATATGGAGTTGATTAATGCCACTAAGGAGTGGTTGTCTTCCATCTTTGAGATGAAAGATATGGGTGAAGCGAGCTGAAGTATCTTCTAACTGATTATCTATCGTGAGTTAGACGAAGTATCATCTAACACTTCTTCAAGTAGACGATGCATCATATATTCTTAGTTTTTGTTATTTTTCTCTTAGACAGAGCTTTATCTATCAGCTCTTGCATCATTTATCCTATCTGACTTAGACGATGTATTGCTTAATTTTTCATCTATTGTATGAACTTAGACAATACATCATCTAATCTTCCGTCCATATTAAGGACTTAGACGATGTATCATCTCACCATGTTTCTTATCATTTTGCTCTCTAGATGGAATATCGTCTATGTTTAGTTTGATTAGATGATGTATCATCTATCACTTAGCCTTTTATTTACATAGACGATATTTAATTTATTTAATTTTATCCTACATATTTAATTGATTCTGATTTAAGTTCATGGATACTTGAATTAGGTTAAACTTGTAAGCTGATTTAACAGGACTAAGATAAATATTTATTTATTTAATCATAATATAAAATAATAAATTTGTGAAAAAAATAATATTTTTCTAATAATCTCTCCTTTTTTATTGTGACAAACTAAATTTGAACTCTTGATAGATTTTCCTTTTATATAATATCTCATTGAAATATTGAACTCTCATTAAGGTGGCAAATATGTAAGGGTTTCAATATATTAATTTTTTCTTCATATTTTTTAATATATTAATATATTTTTCCCCTTTTTGTCAAATCGAAAAAGAAATGAGATGCGTGTAAACTCCCCCTAAGATAGTGACTTTCTTATGAAATATACAAGTAGGAGGGTTGATACTCCCCCTCTATACTGATCAGTTGTCTCTCCCTGAAGGCAATTCCACATATCATAAGAGAGACACATAAAAAGAACACAGAACGTAATTCATGCTAAGAGGGTAATTTTTTATTGATAAACACATTAAAATGAATATAATAAGAAAATGGAGGGTCCTTTATCACCACATATGGCCACTATATCTTGGTCTGCACTGGCAGAATTTAGAGACCATGTTCGGATTGTACAGGGCACACTGCGCACACCACCGACTGTAGGGTTTGTGACTACCATAGTGCAACAATTGTTGGAATGTTTCTCTAGAGGTTCCAGTAACTCATCATCTTGACTTTTATGAGTCCATAAACTTATTGAAGTCATACTCATATTTTTTTAGATTGTTCAAGAACATAGCGCCCTACTCATTTTTCTCATGAAGTTGGAAGCCCGTGCTAGTGCATGTATACAAGACTTTCCTTATTGGCCTAGCCATGGAGGCTCTCAATGATATGGTAATGAGGACATGATCTGAAGTATGGACTTGTATACTTGTTATAGAGCTATGGACCCTAGAGACTTTGTATTATGTCACGGCTAGAGCAGGTAGATCTAGCCTAATCCATTCCTTTATGTCCTCCTCTTCTTCAGCTAAGGCTCTTTGTTTGTCCTCCTAGTCAACAAACTTTCCTTAAGAGATGGAGGGAAGGTGTTTTTGAAGGAGTTTCTGATTGTACTCAACAAATCTCATATACTCCTCAATTTCATCCTTGATTTTCCTATTAATTCATTAGATACATATGTCCTTGTATTGCACTATGGTGATCTATCCTTTTCCTTGCCTAGCGATTACACTATTATACTCCTTGAAGAGCCTATATTCAGGTGAGAATTTCTTCAAAAATGTCAAGGAAGAGAATCTATTCTCGCCGATTGATTATCATCTTGATTTTCTCAAGACAGAATTAGCGTGGTGGTAGAGGAGTGGACATGAAATAGAGTAAATGTTTGGTATAAAGATCTAAAAATTATTAATAACTTAATTAAAAATTACAATTCAATTTATGCCCTTAATTACCTGATGGTTGGGTTAGAGCTAATGAGTTTCCCTCCCTTTGAGTGTATACTCTGGGTGCAAGAGGTGGAGGAGGAGGAGCTTCCTCTAATGATGAGGATTCATTTAAGGCAGACCTCACTGCTACTTGAAAATCCTCATTTAGGAGCTCATCTGTGAACTCTTGTAAGTTCATGACAGACTGGTCATGCTCTTTCAAAATTTCATTGAATCTGGTCTAAATTTCATAGGTTTTTCTCTTGGTGACATTGACCAATAAATCTGTAACATTAGTCAGAACTTTCTTCACTCTTGTGGACCTTCCAATAGTCTTGACGGCTATTTTTATGTTTGCCCTATCCTTTAATTTGGCTAATCTCTATGCCTCTACTCTTTTAGCACCTACTTTTGCTCTAACTTCTATTATTGTTGTTCTTTCTATGTCGTGCTTCTAGGCAAGAGAGATGGGAATTGAGGGAGTTGAAGGTTGCTTACCCATAGCAACTGATGGTTCTGCCATAGGGGAAGTGCTTGGGATCTTCTCTCTTGGAGCACTACGGCAGATTACTTTGACTCTTATAGCTGGTTGTGGGGCTAGCTGAGACTCAATACTCCTGACAATCTTAGCAGTTACCAATAAGGCAAGCCGCTCATAATCAATCTCGGGAGGCTGTCTTTGCTCCAGTTCAGTTATCATATCTTACAATGTCTGTCCCTAACCTGCCAAACATATTCTGCTAGACCTCTAACATTTTGCCTTTAACTGAGCTCATCTTTTTTGCCATTGTTTGTTGGAGTTCATTGAGCATCTACTAAATATAGCCCATTCCTATTCCTGTGGGAGTCAAATTTTTCGACGCACTACCCAGAACCTCTAAGATATGAGACATGTTACAGAGAACTGGGTAGATGAAGCCTTAACTGAATACTTCTCTCGCTTAGCCTGGAATGTTTTTTGCCGCTTCATGTGTTATCTTTTCACTAAAGCTCCTGAATTCTTATGAAATCTATCCTGGGCTAGCAAACCATCTCTCCAGATCAATGTTTCTTTTCTCTTGATCTCTTCTTTGGACTAGTGAGGGTATCCTCCCATGAGGGGATGGTTCCTCTGTTTTAGGCAGTGTTTCTTCGGTCTACATTACTTCCACTACCATACAGATTGATGCCCCTTATGTTCACCCTCTATTTAGGTAACCGGGGAGGGTTCTGTGCACACTAGTTCTGTAATTCTGCTATGTTCTTCTCCCTCTCTCTAAACAGATGATACATCTGGTAGAGGGGATTCACCAATAATAGTATCAATTTTGGCAACCAGCTTCTCTAAGATTGTTTCATCCATCACCATGTCTCTTGCCGTAGTTTCTAGAGGATGCACTATAGCTACCTCTTCTCGCTCCTTTTACATAGACTCTGCTTGCACTTTTTCAGTTCTTACAATAGGTGCAACTTCCTTGCCCTTGCCTACTTTCCTCACCCATCTACCAGCTTAGAAAGCATAGCTTCCCCCGACCAAACTGGTTTCACTTATGGCATTCACAATCACTGCCTCTTCCCCGAACAGATCAATAACACAATGAGTGACGATAAGGGTGAGAGGTGCTCCATATGGTAAGAGTGCACCCCTATTGTTGACACCCTTCTTTTCTGTCAATCCACTTCACAGTGGTTTGTATCCCATCATACAGTAATCCTCCAATATTAATTCTCTCTCTCTTCTTCAGAGCATGTAGAATCTACATGTTCATGTCGTTCATATGAGTGAAACTGGGACAGATGCAGTGAGCGGACTAGAAGGCAGTGAAGAGAAATCTAGGTCCTGCACACTAGAAGACAGTGAAGAGAAATTTCTGATATCTCCATATGACGTCTAATTATGTCTTAAGTTACAAGAGAAGTGACCTTAGACTGACTGGTTATAGCAACGTGGATTGGGCGAGTGATAGAGATGAGTGAAAGTCCACCTCAGGTTTTGCGTTCCTGTTGGGTGGTGGAGCTATCTAGTGGTGCAACAAGAAGTAGGCTTGTATCGTCCTGTCCACCATGTTAGCTGAATATGTAGCTTGTTCCGCCACGTGCCAAGAGGCCATGTGGCTGTGGAACTTCCTACACTAATTAGATATAACACCTCATCGAGTTGAGAGTGTGTTAATGTATGTAGATTATACTTTGGTATTGGCCTTCGCTAAAGACCCCAAATATCATGGCAGGACAACTCACATTGACATCTATTATCACTACATAAGCAATCTACTGGCAAGAGGGTTAGTGGTGCCCCAACGCATATGCACTAGTCACATGGTAGCCGATCCACTAACCAAGTAGATTACGAGAGAGAGCTTTGTTACCCATTATGGAACTAGGTGTCTATGTGAATTGTAATGAGATACAATCCATTTGACATCATCAATAGAATTTAGTTGTTCAATCTCCAATATGCATTTTGGATGGAATGGTTAGTTTACACATCATTAAAGTGTCACTAGGGTAGGATCGACCCTCTCACATGGGTGATCCACCTTAGCGTTGTCAGCAACGAGTAAGATGAGACATTTGATATTACTGGCATCCCGACTAGATACGAGTGAAATATCTTGAACATCAATGATCTATCACCTTAGTTGAGCTAAGATGAGATATGGGAAAAAGGCCAACCATGAGGATGTCACAGTAATCCCATGGAGCTTATGAGAATCAGATGTGAGATTCACGAAGAGGGTGACGAGTGAGAGTGATTGGTACTCGGAACTCACATTGACTGGGTAGGCCGCAGTCAAGAACCGTGTGGTGTTATCACGATTACACAAGGACACGCCTATGTGTGAAAGAACACTATGGCATGTATTTCATATCGCATGTGCTATATATGATCATTTATGAGAAATGATGAATGGATCTTTTCTTCATCAATGTGTGAGCTCATGAATCACGCTAATATGATTCCCATCGGTACCCCTAATGACTTGAGCACTATGTCATGAAGAGGAATCTCAATGTTGCTACTTTAGCATGCTCTTTTACGGCGATAGTTGATACCGCCCAGCAGGACTAGGAAAGCGATCGAGAAGAGTTAGAATGGCATTAGCGGCACAAGGAAGATAACTAAGTATTACACCATGGTTTGTGGTTTATTTCCGAAGAGGCTCAGTCGCCTAATGAGGTGATAAAGTCATAAATGCAAAACCTTCTAAGAGATTTGACACTACTTTGTTTGAGAGATCTGAAGTGTCGAGTCTGGTGAATACCAAGTGTCTGAAGTACGTACAGTTGACGATTGATTTAAGTGATCCATTAGTTTGGTGATGATTTAACAGACCACTTGTTAGATGTTTGAAGGATTGTGAAAGTCGCACACTCCATTTCCCTATATGATCATGAAGAACAAAGCCTTGAGATAAAAGTACGCACAACGTTAGTCGTAATGGGCAAGTGGGAGCAAGCTTGGTTTGAGGAGAAATTTGCTCAAATCAAATCAAACCGAATTAAGGGTTCAATCCAAATTCAACCAAACCGAATGTCTTTGAAATCAAACCAAATCAAACTGAAATAATTCGGTTTGATTTTATTTGAACCATATGTAGTTGGGAAGATAATGCTTGGAATGACCACTATTACTAAGTTTACCTATCATTATCTGGTAATGACCAATGAATTCTGTATTTCTTATAAAATATTTTTTAAAAAACAATCCTATGTATAAAGTTGTAATTTAGATATCTAGAGCCATACATACATATCTAGATTCATATGATGCCTAACAAGTATTTTTAAATTGCCATATATAGAACTACTACTGTTAAAAAAATAGGTACTAGTCCAAGTTATACTCAAAATCCAAAGAGGAAAAGTGGGAAAAAGACTTGTTAAGACTTCTCAACAAGTAGATGCCAAATGAACAAGTGGAAAAAATGACAATAAGATTTTGAAGACTTCTCAAAATGAAGCCAAATGGGTCAGAGGAACTTGTCTGAGAAAAACGAGAAACATGAAGCACTGTAGAGACATCCATGATTAAAGTTGACTTTCACACATATCCTAGTAAATGTATACTGGAGGTGACAAGCTCATGACTACCCAAACATGTAGATGCCAAGAGTTGGCATATCTGATGGTGGACTGTAGACGACGGCCAACGTGGATGAGGAGGACAGGGGAAGCTGAGAACAGAGAGGGCCAAATCTGGAAGCTCCTCCTCACTCCTGCCGATAGTTGGCTGCGAGGGGTTGCAAGCCTTCGAAGCTTGAGCAGAGAGGGCCAAAGTCAAAAGCTCACCTTGGCTCCCACTGGCGGCTACTTGTGACTGCGAGGGGCTGCGAAGTGCCAAAGCCTATAGCCTACGGATGGTCTAGGAAGTGGGGAGTCGGGACTGGGGAGTGGGGACAGGGGAGTTGGGAGTCTCGACCTTTCGAGACTACGGCAGGGAACGGGGTAGGATTCTTTACTCTTTAGAATTAGCTATGATTATTAAACATTTATATTAACTTGACAAAAATATCTTTGACAACGGTTTATGCGGTTTGATTTGATTTTTTAAAAATTAAAATCAAATCAAATAAAAAATTTTAATATCATTTGATTTGAACCCAAATTAAAATTTTTAAAATTTTAACCAAAATCAAATCGAGTCAAATCCTCCTCCTCACTCCTACCGATAGTTGGCTGCAAGGGTTGCAAGCCTTTGAAGCTTGAGTATAGAGGGCCAAAGTCGAAAGCTCATCTTGGCTCCCGTTGGCGGCTAGTTATGACTGCAAGGGGCTACGAAGTGCCAAATCCTGTTGCCGGCGGGCGATCTAGAAATTGGGGGGTCAGGATTGGGGAGTGGGGAAGTGGTCAGTGGGGACAGGGGAGTTGGGAGTGTTAGGTTGAAGAAGATTGAGAGTATATTTAAGAAAGGGAAACTCAAAGGTTTATCCAAAGGGTGCTACCTCAAGTGTTGTGTTTTGTATGGGGACTTTAGTTCCACATTGGAAAACACAAAGAGGTGAGGGGACCTTATAGTTCCTAGGATCCCCTGGACTGTGTCTTATAGACAATAGTAGAGGTAAGCTAGGACCTATCACATGCACGCACGCGTCGGGCCGGGCAGGGCTGGGCGGGCGCGCGTGTGTGTGGTGCAGGTCCAGCCGGCTTGCCTTAGCACCATTTTAGATTTCCTTTTTATCTTTTTGCCCTTTCTTGGAGAGAAAGACTGGTCTCCTATGTTGGAGACGAACCGTCACGGGTGTGAGCGCATATAGGGGGGTGTTTAGCACTTTCCTAAACACGTTTTACCCTAACAGCGTCGTTTTACTTCCCAGAGGAACCGCTCGCGTTATGCACTCTCTCTCTCGTCTCCCTCGGTCGCGGCCGCCGCTCGGACGCCTTGCTGTACGACGTCTTCTTCGTCGCTGTGCGCGCGCAGACGACGTTCTCTACTGCTGTCTTAGCGGTCCTCTTTCGTCGGTGATCGGTGCATGTTCTTCGACCTTTATAATCTCACTTTTAGAAGGGATCTAGGTTTCTCGCATAGCATTTTTACTAGATTCTTAAGAGTGCGCTTAAGGATCTTGTGTTAGTAGTCGTATCCTGGGGGAAGATCGCCATTCCCGTCGCACCGTCCTAGTGGGGGCGATATCTTCTCTAAGGGGAGTCTCTTTGAGGCGCTTCTACTCCATATTGTTTATTTTCATATTAACTGTTTTATTATCATGCTTAACATTGTAATCATGCTCATTAATGTTGTTTCTTGGTCATCTTTGTTTGAATCAACCCCGTATGTATTTATGCTATGGTTTGCCTTGTATATGTTATTGTCCGATGGTTGCCATGATGTTGCCCCATTACACTGTTTATTTCTAACAGTCTTAGAGAATATATCGTTCATGGCATCGTCATCTTCAATGAGTTTTGGAACCTGAGTGGACATGTTTGGGATGCCTGCGAAATTTTTCGGGTAACACTTTAAGCGTTGGCAGCAACGCATGAAGATGTGGTTCACTATGGTTGGCCTAATCTCATTGATAGAATCGGACCCCCCTATGTTGAGTGAGAATGACCCTGATAGTGCTAAGAGGGTTGAAGAGTGGAATACAAAAGAGAGGTTAGGACATGTGTGCATTCTAACTGCACTGTCTGATGTCATGTTTGATGTCTATAGTACTTCTACCTTTAACACTACTAAAGCACTGTGGAATGAACTTGATCGGAAGTATAATATCGAGGACCAAGGTCTGGAAAAGTACTCCGTTGGCAAGTTCCTTAAATTCCAGATGGTCGAGAACAGATATATATATAGGGGAGCAGGCACATGAGCTTCTTCTTATGTTCCATGGTTTGACTGAGGCAGATATGAAAATGCTTGAAAAGCTCCAAGTCATGTGCATCATAGAGAAGTTGCCTAGATCCTGGGATGATTTTGGCATGGGCCTAAAGCATCGCAAAGGGGCCATCTCTCTTGATGATTTGATGAGGGTTGTAGCAATTGAAGATCGAGGAACATAGAAAGGAAAAGCCCAATATGCCTGTGGATGCAAGTGCAAACCTAGTGATGAAGCATAAGGGTAAAGATTCAAAAGGCAAGGCCAAGGTTGATTCCACTTTACAGATGAAACCTAAGAGAAAGATAAAGAAGAAGAAGGTACTAGGACAGTGCTGGACGTGTGGTGATAAGGGTCACATGCGCAATGACTGTCCCAAAAGGAAGGAAAAATTACTGAACAAGACCCAATTGACCCATGAAATCCCAGCACAGGTCAATGTAGTGACCGGAGGATCTTCTTCTGGTATGGAGTATGTTTCTCTTAACTCTCAATTGTTTACTATTTATGAACCAAATGAATGGCTGGTGGACACTGGAGCCAATGTGCATTTATGTGCTGACAGGGCTAACTTTGTGTCTTATCAGGAAATCCATGATCGCTCCATGACAATGGGAAATGGAAGTACAGCTAGGGTGCTAGGAGTTGGACGTGTGAACCTGAAGTTTACTTCAGGGCGTGTTCTTACTCTTTCCTTAGTGTACCATGTTCCTAGTGTCAAGAGGAACATTTTATCTGGTTCTGTTCTAGTAAGAGAAGGTTATGAACTGAACTTTAAATGTAATAAAGTTGTTATACTCTATCTGAAGACTTTTATTGCTAAAGGTTATCTTTCTGATGGTTTGTTTAAAATCTTTTTGGATCATGTGATGAATAGAAATGTGGATGATATTGCTTCAACTTCTACTTCTGTTCCTGTTGCTTATAATGTTATAGATTCATCTGAGTTGTGGCATGCACGTCTAGGTCATCTTAATCTCAATTCTTTGAAACGTATGATGAACCTGAAATTGATTCCTGAGCACACTGTTGATAAAATCAAGAAATGTGATATCTGTGTATAGGCTAAACAACTCAGAAAACCTTTTCATTTTGTGGTTAGAGATTCATAGATTCTGGATCTTGTGCATTCAGATACTTGTGAGTTTAATGGTGTGTTGACTAGGGATCATAAAAAATATTTCATTACCTTTATAGATGATTGTAGTAGATACTGTTATGTGTATCTGCTTAAGTCCAAAGATGAGGCTTTGCAAAAGTTTATCATCTTTAAAAAGGAAGAAGAAATACAATCTGGCCGAGTTCTTAAGAGGTTGAGGTCTGATAGAGGAGGAGAGTATACTTCTAGTCTGTTTGTGGAATATGGCCAAGATCATGGCATTATTCATGAAACAACTGCACCATACTCTCCTCAGTCTAATGGGATAGCAGAAAGGAAGAACCAGGTATTTATAGACATGGTCAACTCTCTCCTGTAGAGTTCGGGACTACCTAAGTATATGTGGGGGGAAGCTTTGAATACGACTTGCCTTATTCTGAATCATATTCCCCTGAAACATAAAGATAGTAGTCCAATTGAACTTTAGAGAAATAGGAAACCTAGTTTGAAATTTCTCAAAGTGTGGGGGTGCCTTGCAAAGGTACTTATTCCTGAGCACAAGAGAAAGAAGCTAGGGCCTAAGACAGTTGACGCCGTCTTCTTAGGCTATGTTGAAAATAGCTATGCATATAGGTTTCTGGTTATTAAATCAAAAATTCCTGGCATAGATGTTAACACCATAGTCGAGTTTCGAGATGCCACGTTCTTCGAAAACATTTTTCCCATGAAGACTGTGTGCCTCAACATCTGTTTTCTAAGACCGTAGCTTCTACATCTGATTCTATTCCAGAACATGTGGAAAGAATGACAAATGTGGGGGATGGTGCATTCGGACTTCATCTTGATACTAGTGATCAGGAAGAAGTTGAACCAAGGAGGAGTAAAAGATAAAGGGTTGTCAAGGATTATGGAAGTGATTTTGTCACTTATCAGATCACGGGTGACCCTCCAACCTTTCTAGATGCTATGGCTTCACCTGAAGCTAGGCATTGGAAAGATGCCATTAAGAGTGAGATTGATTCCATTCTTGCTAATGGCACTTGGGAATTAGTTGATCCTCCTCTTGGTTTAAAAACCATTGAATGCAAATGGGTCTTTAAGAAGAAACTAAAGCCAGATGGAACCATTGACAAGTATAAAGCTAGGCTTGTGGCTAAGGGTTTCAAACAAATAGAGGGAATATATTACTTTGATACCTATTCCCCTGTCACTAGGATGACCACAATCAGGGTGCTTGTAGCATTGGCTTCCTTATATAATCTGACTGTCCATCAAATGGATGTCAAGATTGCCTTTCTCAATGGTAATCTTGATGAAGAGAGTTATATAGATCAGCCTGAAGGATTTGTGGCTCTAGGTAGTGAAAACCAAGTTTGTAGACTTATTAAGTCTCTGTATGGTTTGAAGCAAACCCCTAAGCAATGGCATGAAAAATTTGACATGACTATCATGTCATTTGGCTTCATATTCAATGAGTTTGACAAGTGTATCTATCACAAAGTTAAGGGTAATACATATGTAATCTTATGCCTATATGTAGATGATATCTTGTTGTTTGGAAGCAATTTGGGAATCATAATTGAGACCAAATCATTCTTAAGTAGCAGATTAGAAATGAAGGATATGGGTGAGGCAAATGTAATTCTGGGGCTGACTCTTACTAGATCAGTTGAAGGGATAGCAATTTCTCTATCTCACTATGTTGAGAAAGTTTTGGAGAAATTTGGCTATCAGAATTGCAAAGCAGTCTATACACCCTATGATCCTTCTAGAATCTTCTGCCAGAACAAGAGTGGTGATCCTATATCTCAATTACGGTATTCTCAAGTTATATGAAGCTTAATGTATCTTGCAAACTGTACTAGATCAGACATTTCATATGTTGTGTCTAAACTCAGTAGATACACAAGCTGTCATGACCATACTCGCTGGGAAGGCTTGGATAGGGTGCTGAGGTACTTGAGAGGTACTATGACCCTAGGCTTGCATTTTGAAAAATTTCCTGCTGTTCTTGAGGGATATAGTGATGCAAGCAGGATAGCTAAAAACTCAGGGAGTAATGGTGTCACAGGGTATGTCTTTACCCTGGGAGGTGGTGCAGTCACCTGGAGGTCGACTAAACAAACCATCTTGTCTCGGTCTACTTTTGAGGCTGAGTTGTGTGCTTTGGATACTACTGGTATGGAGGTTGAATGGATCAGGGGTCTTCTTTCTGAACTTCCTCTGATGAGTAAGCCTATACATGCGATCTCTGTGCATTGTGACAATATGACCACAATTGCAAAGATTAAAAGTTCAAAGTACAATCAAAAGGAAAGGAGACACATTCAACTCACACTTAAGTCTGTAAGAGAATTAGTGTCTCAAGGGGTGATAGCAGTGGATTTTGTTGGTACCAAGGACAACATTGCCGATCCCCTGACTAAAGGACAAAATAAAAATCAAGTCCAAAAATTTAGGATGGGGATGGGACTAAAATCCATCTACTGTTCTCTTGCAGTGGCAACCCAACCTATCTGAGTAGAGATCCTACAAAGAAGGTCCAATGTGGTAATAACAAGCTGCTGAGAGGACTGGAAAGGCACTTATTTAGATAGATACTTTGTATCTGAGTTCCTCCCCTGTAATCCTAAACAAGCTAGTGCCTGCTACTGCAAGTTAAGGTTAAGTTGTATACTTTTAATGGGTTCAAGCTTGGTAAGGCAGGATGTTAGCAGTGCATCCTTGGAGAAGCCCACCTAAGTGAGTAATACTGTGTGGCCGCAGTTAAAGAATTGGGTTATTCTTGAAAATACTCATGAATCAGGACAGGGCGCATGGCCTTTAAGAGCGCCAGTTACTTTTATTGCTACCAATGAAACCTTATATCATGTTGTTTTCCTATAAGTAACTTTCACATAAAGAATCAAGTTCAAGCTTTAATTCACTTCGGTTCTGTGAGGGTGAAAATTGGAACACTTAGGTGAAGGTTCAACCCGAAAGGTACCTTTGCTGAAAGCATGATATGTTAATGTCTCTTATGTATGTTCCCTTTTATCAAACCTTGAGTTTGTGGGGGAATGTTAGGTTGAAGAAGATTGGGAGTATATTTAAGAAAGGGAAACTCAAAGGTTTATCCAAAGGGTGCTACCTCAAGTGTTGTGTTTTGTATGGGGACTTTAGTCCCACATTGAAAACACAAAGAGGTGAGGGGACCTTATAGTTCCTAGGACCCCCTGGACTATGTCTTATAGACAATAGTAGAGGTAAGCTAGGACCTATCACACGCACGCACGCGCCGGGCCGGGCGGGGCTGGGAGGGCGCACGTGTGTGTGGTGCGGGTCCAGCTGGCTTGCCTTAGCACCATTTTAGATTTCCTTTTTATCTTTTTGCCCTTTCTTGGAGAGAAAGACTGGTCTCCTATGTTGGAGACGAACCGTCACGGGCGTGGGCGCATAAAGGGGGGTGTTTAGCACTTTCCTAAACACGTTTTACCCTAACAGCGTCATTTTACTTCCCAGAGGAACCGCTCGCCTTCTGCACTCTCGTCTCCCTCGGTCGCGGTCGCCGCTCGGACGCCTTGCTGTACGATGTCTTCTTCGTCGCTGTGCGCGCGCAGACGACGTTCTCTACTGCTGTCTTAGCGGTCCTCTTTCGTCGGTGATCGGTGCATGTTCTTTGACCTTTATAATCTCACTTTTAGAAGGGATCTAGGTTTCTCGCATAGCATTTTTACTAGATTCTTAAGAGTGCGCTTAAGGATCTTGTGTTAGTAGTCGTATCCTGGGGGAAGATCACCATTCCCGTCGCACCGTCCTAGTGGGGGCGATATCTTCTCCAAGGGGAGTCTCTTTGAGGCCCTTCTACTCCATATTATTTATTTTCATATTAACTGATTTATTATCATGCTTAACATTGTAATCATGCTCATTAATGTTGTTTCTTGGTCATCTTTGTTTGAATCAACCCCGTATGTATTTATGCTATGGTTCGCCTTGTATATGTTATTGTCCGATGGTTGTCATGATGTTGCCCCATTACACTGTTTATTTCTAACATGGAGTCTCGACCTCTCAAGACTACGGCATGGAGTGGAGTAGGGTTCTTTGCTCTTTAGAATTAGCTAGGGTTATTATACATTTATATTAACTTGACAAAAATACATTTGACATCGGTTTATGTGGTTTGGTTTGATTTTTTAAAAAGTAAAATTAAATCAAATTAAAAAATTTAATATCATTTGATTTGAATTCAAATTAAAAATTTTAAAATTTCAACCTGAACCAAATTGACCCAAATCTATCAATTTAATTTGGATTTTAAGTTAAATCCGAATAATGCTCACTCCTAATCATATCATGTATATGGCACTGTTACTGTTGGATTGTGTCTGTGGCATTTGTGCCAGTTAAATCCTCATTTCTCTTGGTTTTGCATGTATAATATTGGAGCCAATGGGTGTTTTATGATGATGTATACCAGGTACATTTAACTGTTTTTCTTTGATGTACCAGATATTCCTATCGCACTTGGTCTTTATTTTCAGACTTTTTAAGGTTTCAATGGCTGTTCTTCTCTCAAGTATAGCAAACTAGCAACTGCTAAAGCAGAACTTTAATAGGTCTCAATAGTTGTTATTTCTCGATTACACACACACACGCACAGATATTCTGAAATTAGGCATATTATCACACTGTTCTAATTTTTTAAAAATGTTTTTTTGGAAAGAATATCTATGTTTTTTTCGCCGTCAAATATTTCATTCTCAGAGAATCAAGTCATTAACTAATCAAAACCTAGTAAGATGCAGGTTGGATAAACACAGTTGAATTTGACCATGTAATTCATTAATTAATTCGTTGTAGGTGATATCTAGAATTCACAGGTATAACAGCCAAATTCAGAAGCTGCATACGTTGAAATCGCCAAATGGAGTTCCAGGAAGACTTCTACATGCAGAATAGCAACAGATTAATTAAGCTTACACATATCCCTTCTCACAGCAATAAGATTACCAAATTAATGGGAAAACAGAGAGACTGTGAGTGATGAACATTGAAAGAGAGAAACAGAAGAATGGTGAGGGATATAGGGATGGCGCGAGGAGGCGGCGAATTCCGGTACGGCGCAGTAATCCCTCCCCCTCATGCATGGTCTCACTTCTTGGCGAAGAGGCCGCCGAAGCCGCCGGAGTTCTTCTTGGGAACGGTGACGGAGGTGGTGCCGCCTCTGGAGCGGGACGCCGTGCCCCCGTTCTTGTCCTCCACCTTGTTGAGGATGGGGTCGGTCTCCACCAGCTGGTCCTTCTGCAGCCCGCCCAGGATCCAGTCCAGCAGCCCTTTCTTCTCGCTGCTCCCCCCGGCGCTCTTCGTTGCCGCCGTCGCAGCCAACGCCGCGCCCCTCCCGCCCGCTGCCGCCGTCGCCCCGAAGCCCATGGCAAGCGAGGCCATCCCGATCGCCTTCTTCTTCTTCCTGTGTTCGGGGTTTCCTTGCGCGGCAGCAGCCTGTGGTGGGAGGAGAGGGTGCCCGTCGCGTGGAGGTGTAAATAGGTGGTGGTCTCGGTGGTGGGCAGGTATGTGGAGCCGTTGGATGAAGGTGCAAAGCTCCATCGGACGGCTGAGGTGTCCCAGAAATCTCACGAGGAGAGGAGTGTTCGTAGCACGAGCTGTCCACAAGCGTCTTATCCGTCGGGTCCCGAGAAAAAGTATTCCGTTCGAAGGATTGGAGGGCGGGGACGAGCGAACGTGGGGTGAGGGGTGCAGTTGACGGTGTTACGTGGAGGACGAAGATGGGCCATGAGTACGACCGTGCGGCGTCAGGCCAATCCCGGGACAACGTGGTTATATAATGTCCGTTCACGTACGGTAGAAGTCTATTTTCACGAGACTTGAGTCACTTGACATCAGAATGTTGTGTGTGATTTTTGCGAAACGTTAGGTTAAAACAATACATTAGATTTTAGATTTTTTTACACGAAAATTATTGTTAAAAATGAATTAGTAAAAAAATTATTTCTAAAAATATATTAGCAGATATATCACTGAGTTAATTAAAATAGTGCATAAATGACATTTAAACGTGATTTTCTTGTAAGTTGTTGGTAAAAAGAAATAATATACATGCAAATAAATATGGCATTTTTGCACAATTCAGATTATATAGTGATATACATACTAATACATTTTTAGGAATGATTTTTTTACAAATTCACTTTTAACAATGATTTCCATGCAAAAAACCCTTAGATTTTTTATAGAGTCTTACTATTTTTTTTCTTAAATTTAAAAATAGGAGTAAGAGATCTATCTAACCCTGTTTAATGTTCTTATCTTAAATTTTAGGGAGAGAATCTCGTCCCGTTATAATTTATTTCTAAATAAAAATAACTCTCTACTAATTTCTTTTTAAGACGCGGAACGATCGTCTCTCTCGAGAAAAATTTCTCCACGAAGGTACGACCCTCACCCTCTCTCACGGGCGTCCCCCTCCCCTCTTCCGGACGACTCGTGCGTCCTCTCCCTCCCCTCTCTCAGCCGCCTCACGCGTCCTCTCCCTCTCCTCTCCCTCCCCACTTCCGGCCGCCTCTTCCAACCACCTCGCGCGTCCCCCTCCCCTCTCCCTTGCCACTTCCGACCCCCTACCGTCGACCTCCCCTGCGCGTCCCCCCTCCCCCTGGCCGGCATCCCCTCCCATATCCCTCCCTCTCCCTCGCCCTTCCCTTCTGCCGATCCCTATGCGTCGATGCCTTCTCCAATAGGCTCTCCGACAAGTACCTGTCCGATGCCAAAAATCTCTCCATATCATTCGCGCCTCTAGTACGGCCCTCGTCTGCCTGCGACTTCTTCTCCTTATTCTTCGACTTGCTCCTCTTTGTCGTTAATGCTGTCGACGTCTGCTGGGCCTTCTTCTTGGGAGATGACATGGGCACGATGAAGTAGATCCTCCCCCTCCGCAGCTCGGCGGTGGGCGACAATGTGACGGGCCCCCTTGGGCCGCCCTCGGGTTCGTCGGAGGCCGTCGCGGGTATGAGCTCCCTCAGGGCATGCTTGGGGTGGATTATTTGTGCATTATTTTAATTATAAAAAATTATCAGCCAAACATATTTACATAAATTTTAAAAGTTATGACACTACTGTCAAACATAAAGTGTCAATTTTTATCAATTTTAAATTTTAAGTTAAAAATTGATGCAACATAATTTTTTAGATAAAAATAATTTTTTAAAAAAATTATTCCCTGACACTCTATTAATTTTTACTTTTTTACTATAGATAGCCTATGCATTTAGAGATAACCTATCCTAATTCTATTATCTGCAATATATGGTGCCAGCTATTTTTTTCACTTTTTTCTGCCATTCAAACTTAAGATCCGTGCTCTGGGAGCACTAAACTTTTTTTATTAGTTATTGTTTATAAATGGAGAGAGGGTAATCGGATTCAAACTCAGAATCTCCTTACATAGGAGAGGTAGACAGTTGAGTCTAGGAGCAAATAATTATATATACAACCCTATAAAATTTTAATTGTTAAATATACCTCTCACTTAGACCTATTATAAAAAATAACCTCCAAATATTTCGAATGGTTACAATTATGTGACACCTTATCAAAGCGAAAACACTAGACGCACATGTGTTGATATGACATGTTAGATGGTAGTGACACTCCGAATAATCTCATATATATAATATTCATCAATTACACACACATTATGAAGAGAAATTACACAAGGATTGATTCTCATTCATAATACATAATTTTTTAATCAAAAACCACTCTTAGTACAGATAGAAAAGTGCACCCCCTTCTAAAAGAATAGAATGTTCTCACTCCATCATCGCACACCCAGGGGGAACTTTATTTCATAAGTAGAGGAGGGATTTTTACATATATACCCCTATAAAATTTGATTTTGTCAATTATTTCCCTCGTTTGAGCATATTATTATGAATATTATTGAAATATGGGTAATGTCACGATTATATCCTCGCCATAACTCTTGTTTGTTTAACCCTAGTTAAGTGTGAGTTAAAGATTAAAACACATGATCTACCCTTAATTAGTTAGTTAACAAAAAATAAAAATTTTAAAATAACTATGGTTATCTATCTCTCTCTCCCCATGGGGGGAGCGTTGCCGACTACGAGGTGAGGGGAGAGGGAGCCAGCGTCGACGATGATGGGGAGGGGGAGGGGGAGAGGGGCTCGCACCTGCTCCAAGGGGGAGAGGGGGAGGGGGAGGGGGAGTGGAGGGGAATAGGGTGCAAGAGGGAGAGGGGAGGAAGGCCGGCATCGGCGATGAGGGGGAGAGGGGAGGGAGGGCCGGTGCCGGCGGTGAGGGGGAGAGGGGGAGGGGGAGACAATGGGATTGGGAAGAGGGTGCGAGGGGGAGAGGGGAGGGAGGGCCAGTGCCCGTGGTGAGAGGGAGAGGGGGAGACAACGGGGAAGGGGAGGGGGGGTTGCTGCAAGGGGGAGAGGGGAGGAAGGGCCGGCGCATGCAATGAGGGGGAGAGGGGGAGGAAGGGCCTACTGCGAGGGGGAGAGGGGAGAAGGAACAGGTGCCGGCGGTGAGGAGGAGAGGGGGAGGGGGTGCAGTACGTGAGGGGAAGGGGGAGAGGGGGAGCCGGCGGTGAGGTGGGGGACAGGGGGAGAGGGCCTTGTTGCGAGATGGGGGAGACAGGGGAGGGGCCGTTAGCGGTGACGGGGAGGGGGGGAGGGGGCGCTCACTCTCTCTCTGTGTGTAAGGGTATTTCACTACACTTAACGGTGATAGATGACATATTCCACGAAATATTTACATGTCTCCCGTCGACGATAATAAACTATAGGGGTATAACCGCGACATTTCTCTTTAAATGAAGAATATTTTTGATAATAATGAGAGGTATATTTGACAAACTCAAACTTTATAAGAGTATATACGTAAAAATCTCAATAGAGAGCAGTGGAGGGGACTCCCCTACCTTACTTTGCAAAAGGGCAACAAATACAAAAACATGAAACCCGCCCAGAAAAAGAATATAACCAAATCGATTACACCTGAATGTCCACGAGTCCACTCGCATCCACAACAGCACAACCACGGGCAGGGGGGGGGATCTCTCTCCAAGAGTAATTGATCTTGCTCCCTTTAATATCACATGCCGAATTGGCCAAAGCATCTGCAACTCAATTCGTTGCAAGTAGACATGTATAAGATTCGCTTGAGATTTTCCAACAAGCCTTGAAATATCCGACCACCAAGGAAGAAGACACTGAGGGGGGCTACCAAAATTCTTGATTGTACATGAACAAGAACCTAAGAATATGATTGGATAGATGATAGTTCGGATCCACAAATTTTAGCATGATGCAAACCATGAAGAAGTGCACGAGCCTCAGCGAAGAGGCTGTTATCATGACCATAATAGATAGAAAAAGCAACCAGAACACAATCAGTCGGATCCCTAATAACCTCGCCGCCCCATGAGGGACCAGGGTTAGGCATTAATAATATTCCAGAACAGAGCAAGGATAACCTGCATTAATAATATCCCATAACGTGCATTGATAATATTCCTTTGGAGTTAGGCATCCATACAGCAAAATCACTGCCTTCAAAGGTCCTTGAATGCTTAACATTTGTTACAAGCAAAGGGTCTACAAATTGGGAGATTACTTGCCAAACTTCATGATCAGGATTAAAAAGAGCATCTCGAACACTGATCTGATGGTGCTTAGCAATATTATCAGGAATAGCAGCAAAAAGAAGACTAGAACCCAGCCACCGATCATGGAGCAAATGGATATTAGATCCATCACGAACAATCCACTAAGTGCACTCATTTATCTTAGAGATGACAAGATTGAAATCGTTGGAGGATATCCCACAGGGTCCGGACGAGAGGAGAAAGTACAGAATTATCCTGGTAAAAAATCCCTCGTGGGCAACAAAAACCAACCAACACTACGAAACACATAGCCAGTTCCTGATAGCGGCTCCACACCTACCGACGGGCACTCTCACACTCCTCGCAATGTTGCACTGGTCCTAGGCCACTGAACTCGCTGCGCCACACCTAAAACAAAATACGGCAACAGACTAAGTACAAGATTCAGTAGGACACGTAATGCTAACCTAGCGGTCACCGGTCAATTGGGTATACATAAACAAGAAACATGTTGTCGATCAAATCATCTTGACTATAAATATGATATAGATAATATTAAGTGTTTCTAAATATGTTTAATAAAGAGAAAACTTGACTTGTAGGAAAAGATTTAATCTAAAAAAGTTTAGGTGGATTAGTGATGGGGGCATCTCATTCCACCGTCTAAGACCGATGAGACCAAGGATGATAATCTTGAAAATTGGACAATGTTTATAGATATCATGGCAAAAACATGAACTTGCATCATGATTCAATAACATCGAGTTGTAATGTAGCATAGATTTTACATGAAGAGCATGAATAAGAATATTTTATGAGACGTATGAGCCTTTCATACTTGCATAAAACTTTTCTTTAACATGCTTATCATAATAGTTAGCGTGGGAACGCCTGTTGGTGAGCATACTTGCATACACATACATGCTTGCTTATCATATTCATAACATATTTTCAACATGAAAGTTACACCTATTTTTTATCCCTAACTAGAGCAATCAGGTTTATCATGAAACATTAATCATAAGAGAAAAGCAAAATGAATATGCAAGGTAGCTTCACACTCTGGGCGGCTGCACCTACTCGGTAGCTCTATACTGGATTTTATCGCCCGATCTAGGTAACCATTTCCTTTGGATAGCCCTCTCCACTAGGTAGCCCTTTCCACTGGGTAGCCCTTTCCTTGACATAGTCGAATGAAAAACATGGGTGAGGTATGGCTGTATGAGGTGAAGAGATCCGATTTCAGGTGAATCATGATATGCAGTAGACCTCCTGTCTGTATCACCCTATTCTCATGCAACACAAAGCTTATTAACACTTAAAACAACTCTATCGGAAACTCGACATAAGATGTAACATGGTTTCTTTATCACTTAGAACCCCTTTTCCTTACCCTTAGTCATGGAAACCATCACGGTCACGTTAAGGAAACTTGTACCAAAGGAGGGTCAAAAGCTCTCTCTTGACTTGGACCCTACTGAGTGGTCAAAGTGTCGTCCAGAAACTCATGCATAATATTTACACTAGGTTCGTGCTTAAGAATCATACCTCTAAGCATGCACTCAAGATCTCCTGCTCCCGCCTTCAAGCAACTCTTCTTATTCTCCCTCTGGTTCGCCCTATGGTAAGAGATCAAAGAGACTTAGATCTGGATTTCAAAAATAGCAGAAGAAGTTGAAAGGTAACTTGGAGAAACCTGCTGGAGACTTACCTTTGTGAGACGACGAAGTCTTCCTAAGAATGCTCCGTAGAGTAAGGAGACCAAGGAAACGAAAAGAATAGAAGTGAAAGAAGGGAAATGAGAAGTCTATTTAACTTCCTGCCTCTGCTCTGTCCTGTAGGGTCGACTAACAAGCCACCTTCCCCCGCTATTCTATATCATGCCCTGACTTTCTATTCTATTTTATTACTTTTGATTAGTCATATTACCTTAACTTTTGTAGAGAAGATTGACTAGTTCAATTCTATCAGTACTCGAATCCAAAGGAGATCTAATACCGTCAGACCTCAATATTATGTAATCTAAGGAAGACACGACGAGGTCAGTATTCTAAGACCTTTGTCCTTCGCTGGGCATTGGTTACCTTCACTGTTGAGTTTGACTCTTGGTCGGCTTTGTTTTATTCTCTACTTGATGACCCTATGGTCCAACCTTCACTTCGACAGTCAACCATTGATGAATCTCTTAATGAATTATCAGTATTCTCAGTTGAACTAATTAATTCATTAATAAATTATTTGACTATTTAGTTTAGTTGAATATATCGCTTGGGACCTTCAATATCATGGTCATCTCGTCAATATATCGCATTCCCATTAATTCATCGCCAATATCTTGTCAACCTCCTCAATTTATCGAGTGTCTCTTCAATTTATCGTTAATATCTCGTCCATCTCCTAAATTTGTCATCATGGGGAGCATATAGTTTTGATGCCATCAGCCCCTTTGGGGCCCACCAGTGAGGCATTGTCTTTGTGACTTTCTATCCCATTTTCGCATATACATCTCCTTTTGTTTTTTTTCGATGATGTTCTTTTTGCTTTTTTTTTGCTGATATCACCTTTCCTATAGTATATCTTCCCTTGGAGGCCACCCTTTTGGTAGAAACACTCACGGACGATGCTGTTGGGGACTCCTTTCTTCCCTTAAAATGACAATGGGATGACGACAGTGGTGAGGTTGGCCAGTCGCCCTACCAGGTGCGGACCTGGGAGGCAACTTTTGAGGAGCAGGCAGCTCCAAGTGAGCTATCGACCTTTGTGGGTTTCGGCCTCAGTATTTGATTTGACCTCACATTTATTTTCCTTTCCTTTATTTCAGGTCCGCTGCAGAGGACAGAGATGTGCTTCTCCCCCACCATTAGTGAGGATCCCTCGCAGGCGGAGGTGGGAACTGCGACATAGATCTCGACGAGCAAATCCGCCTGATAGAGGATTTTACGCCGATGACGTGCGCCTCTCAACCCTTTGAAATGGGCGAGACTTCTGGATCGGGCTGCTCAGTATAACACCTTTTACTAGCCCAATCTCTTTCTTTTCATTTTTTTTATTCTCAGTTCGTGAAGGCAACTAACGAGATCCTCGCATTTACCTTTTCAGGGGAGCTTAGGAGTGTCCCCAATCCTCCTGGGGTATGGGAAGGTTTGTCCACCCCTGTCGATTTACTAGAGAGCGGGGAAATGAGGGGCAGTTCGGGTAAGTGTCTAGCCGACATTGAGATGTAGGTGATTTCTTTCACCTTGACTTATTTCATTATTTGTTATGCTCATACTTGGGGTTTTCCCTCTCTCCCTTTCTTTTGTGTGCAACTACAGACATGACGGCTACTATGGATATGATTTTCGGTCTTGTCACGACTGGCTTGGATGTGGAGCTCCCCGATTTTGATGTTGATCCGGCGGTCAAGGGCGATGTTGCACCTGATGTTGCTAACACTGCTTAAGTTGAGCCTCTAGGAGCGAGAGAGACGAAACACATGACCGTACCCTTTGTACTTAGGTTTTTAGCTTGCACTGTCAGCTTGATAGAACCCCGAGATGGGGATGCCTCGGATAAATAACTTGTTCTTGGCCTTGCTGGCCGTTCTTTTTTCTTGTAAATTTTCTTTGGCCGACACTTATTGCACGTATCTTTTCCTACAGTAGTGCCCGCCCCATCGGGGGATGAGATAATCCTTTCGGATGTAATAGCTTCTGGCGAGGGATCCATTGCCCAGGCCTCGGTGAAGGGTTTGGAGGAGGATGTGGGCATTGAGGCTGTCTCTAACGAGCGTACCTCTACCGGTGGGCATTGCCATTCCTTCCCTTGTTCCTTTTATATTCATGTTCATATCACATGGCATTATGTATGCAATCTTTCTGACTGGTAGGGACATCATCGTCCTCTCCCTATACTGAGAGCACTTCTGGGACCTCCCTCAAGACCTCCTCAGAGGGTCAAGACGAGGCTATAGACAATGAGATGACTTTCAGCGGAGACCCTTCCTATTGGGAGTGCTTTAACAATTGAAAATTCTTCCTCATATTCTCTTCTCTCTCTCTTTTTGCATCGGGTACTCGGCCGATTGCAAACTTAACCACACTTTGTATGTTGTTTTATTATTGTTTTCCTTTGTAGCTCCTTCACCCATAGGACAGTTGGAGTTGGTACCGATGATCTTGGGATTGCAGTGCCTTGCGTTCCTCCTGAGATGGCTAGCATGGAGAGGGAAGCTATTTCTGAGGCTCCTGCTGCCGCCGAGTTGGCCCCTCCAACAATTTGTGGAGTGGGGAGTGCCAGGGAGACATGTTTTCTTTCCCCGTTGTCTTTACTGTCACCGTTCCTTTCCATGGTGAACATGTTTTGATGAGTTGTATGGACTATTTTTTCTTTATAGGGAGTGCTGCTATGGACACCCAACCTGTAAGGTCGGGGCTGGCCCTGTTGGATATTGTCTTTTGATGATGACAAACACTATGACTCATATGTATGATGTCATATGTGTTTTTATGATTCCATATGTGCTTATTGCATACAGTATGTGTCTTGCTACATTCAGTGGTGCATACAATGCTCATATTGCTATGTAGATGAATCACATGAAATGAACTGCAGCACATGTGCATCTTAGTTCATTTGTGGTTGTCTGTATATATCCGCACATATTCGTGCATGTCTGTGCATGTGTGTGGATGTCTCTGTATAAGCATTGCATAAAGTCTTGTACAACTGTTAATATAAGTCAACGCATCATAGGTCAACCAAAAGTCAATGCAAAGTCAATACTGTGCACATGAAGTCAACATGTCTATATAAAGTTTGTGCATATGACATTTTACTAAATAACCTGTGTGCATGGCATTTGGTCGAATAGGTGGTGTGCATGATCTTCATTTTGCATTATGCTTATATAGAGTCAACGCCAGTTGTATCATGCATAACTAGGGTAGGTGCTAGTTGTGTTTTCACACAGCTAAGGTCGATGCCAGTTGCATCATTCATAACTAGGGTCGGTGCTAGTTGTGTTTTCACACAGCTAAGGTCGATGTTAGTTGATGATTGTTTAAGTGCATGAGTCAGTGCATCACATGTAGAGTCGATGCTAGCATCACACATATTGCATTCAGGGTCGGTGCTAGTTACACCTTGTGCATACTAAGGATGGTACCAGTTGCACCTTGTACATACATAGTCGGTGCTAGTCACTATTGACTAAATAGTCAGGTCGGTGCACTTGTAAGCATTTCGCATATAAGGTCAATGCACGTTCAAGTTCATACTGGACTTGAGTCAGTGCAAATCTGACATAGTCTCACTAGGGTCGGTGCATAGTTTGCACGTTTTGCATTGTCATAAGGTCGGTGCATCTTTTACTGCTCGTATATTAAACTCAAGCACATTGTGCATGCAAAGGTCGGAGCATGTCTTGTCTTTCGCATGTAGAAGTCAGAGCATACTTTACACAAGGTCGGTGCATCTTTTGTCCCGTGCATATATATATAGGTCGGTGCATGTGTTGTCACACGCATACCTAAGTCAGTGCATATTTGCCTTGTATCTATACAAGGTCGGTGCACGTTTTGCCAAGGTGTGCATAGTCATGCATAATGTCAAACCAAGTCTGTGCATACTTCCTTTTACTACACATCTAGGTCGGTGCACATACAGAACATATGTATAATGAGGTCTGTGCATTTATCCTTACATCGTCGAAGCACATGTTTCATGCAAGTCCTAGCATATAGCACTACTAAGTCTGAGCACATATACAAATCAGTGCATATCATCGAACAACTAACCCTCATGAATGGTTCTTTGACAGGTGAGTCATATGGTCAAACATCTACTGAGCACCTGCGAACTTACCTCACGTGGAATTAAAGTACCAGGTTAAAATGCACGTGTCTCAAGAAGAAATGTAGCCTGGAGCATCTGCCACGTAGAAAGTGAACATCCTCCATCTTACACGTGGTCTTCCAATCGTTGGCGGGAAGATTCCCTCCATTATTCCCCAGCAAACCTGCGGAGCTCCTGTTTGGTCTATAAATAGGGATCCCACACATTCGAAGAAGAAAAAAAGGGAGAAGAGACCAGAGGCGGCCAGAGAATATCCTGAGAGAGGCTAAAGACGGAGAAAAAGAAAAGGAGAGAATCAGAAAGTAGTGGAGTAGTGTGAAGAGAGAGCCAGCTCGGTCGAAGAAAGAAATAGGGATTTGAGAGAGAAAAGAAGACAAACATAGCATCGTGAGAGGATTGAGAGTTAGAGATGAGAAGGTGCAGCAGCAAGAGAAAGGAAGGAAGAAAAAGAAGAGGGATCCTGATCGAAGGATACCCGACAAGAATTGTATGTGGCCTTTGGATCAGATCCATGCCACATTGCTCCTGAGTGAGCTACATTGTTGAGTTTAATTTCCAGCTTTCCGGTGCTGTAGTTTTCATTTCTTATTTTTATTTTTCTTTAAACTCTTGTTCTAAGCTGTGTATCAGCGGAGGCTTAGCTGTAAAGCCCAACGGTGGCGAAGCTGTATTGCCCAGCAGTCAAGCTGTTAGTCAGCGGTTGTTGGCAAGCTGTGAGACCCAGCCGTTCAAGCTGTTTGGCAGTGGAATCCACACTCTGGTTGGAGTGTGGGGTGGATGTAGGTCTGGAGGACCAAACCACCTAAAAAATTCTCTGTCTATTGTGGTTTGATGCTTATCTGATTTACGTTAAATGAATGCCTAGGTGCGCTTCCAAATTGATTGTTCTGCTGAGTGTATTTAGAGCTCATTGTGTGGTCGGTTTATTTTTGCAAACATATTAGAAGCTGTTGTGTAGTTCGCTGCTTACGCTGACCATCTGTTTGATAGTGTGTCTCATCATAGCTAGTTTATATTCAATTAAGCCAGTTGGTCTTTAATTCCGCAAGATGTTATAAGTGCAGTTTTTTAATTGGTCAAACTTTAAAAGGGGATTCATTCACCCCCCCTCTGAATCTTGTTTGCATCATCTCATCGATTCAACAATTGGTATCAGAGCGGGTCTCTGACTGTCCAGATCCAACGATCTGCAGAGGATCCTGCTATCTTATTTTGGTGCATTACTTATCGATTGCTTATTGCTTTGATCTGATTGCTAATTGTCATTATGAATCTTCCTCTAGTCTTTGATGGGTCTAACTTTAGCAATTGGCTAGGCGGCCTATGTGTCTACATGAACTTCATTAATCCTAATTTATGGAGTCTTGTATCTAATGGCTCACATGAACTGTCTCATGATCAGACCAAGTGGTCTAATGAGGATAGACTAAAGAACCGTGATAATCTCACAGTTCTTAATATTCTGAAAGCTGCAGTAAATACTGACTTATTTCCGTTTGTTTTTAGGTGCATATCTGGAAAAGAAATATTGGACAAAGTGATTGCCAGTCATGAAAAGAAGGAAGAGAAATTTCTCATGGCTAAAAGAAGGGATCATAGCAATGATTTACAGGAGGAGACTGCATCTCAGGTAAGTTCTGGATCTGAAGAACTTTCATTTGATGAATTAGTAAACATGTATGAAGAACTGCTTGAGAAATCTAGAAAAATGAAATCTGAGAATAAAAAGCTGAAGAAAAAGATTGATCAGAACAATTCTAAATTTTCTTGTGAAAACTATCTAAAGCTGAGACAGTCCTATTATCTGTGTTCATAATCATAAAGAACAGAATTATCTGTTGAAAAATGAAAATGATAAACTACATTCAAAAATTTTTGAACTAAAAGAAACATTGATCTTGTTTAATGATAATCAGATTAGTTCTAATATTTCTTGTGAAAATTGTCTGAAACTGAAACAGTCATTTGATGAATGTTCATCTAATGTCCATGCATACAAGAAACAAGTATGTTCATTAAAAGATGAGAACGAAGAACTTAATCTGAAACTTTCTGAACTACAAAAGAATCTGGATGAGGCAAAAACTGATCTGAAAAAAGGGATTAACTTAAATGATCAGGTTCTAATAAATGAACTTGTCCAAAATGAGAAGCTAATGAAGGAAATGGAGAAATTGAAGGAGCTTAACAGTATCATGTATGAAAGACTTCTTGCCTTAGAAAAAGGAAAAACTGTCTGTAATGAAGAATCTGAAAAACTGAGCAATTTGAAAAAAGAAATTGAGAAATATAAAACTACAAATAAAGTGCTAAGTGAATGTGTTAATTGTAGTGAACAAGAGATTGCCTGTTATGAGATCCATCTTACTTCTCTAAAAAATGAAATGTGTGACCTGAAAGACTTTCTGTCAAAAACTCTCAAAGGAAAAGAGAAGTTAAAAGCTCCCTTGAATGATGAAGTAACTAAACAGAGAGAAGGGATATGATGTGATTCTAGGATTGAAAGAGTTATGAGGAATCAACTGTATACAATATTTGTGCGAAGTTCAGAAGGAGTTAGCACTACTAGTGATTTCCTGAAAAAATTGGCACCTCAGAAAATTCAAATAGAAAACAAAAACTTGACAACCAAGAATCCATTTGTTTTTGAATTCACGGCTAAAAAGAATCCCAAGTAAGCTACCGTTAAGACAAATCAGAAACAAACTAAAAAGGGCAGAAAGAATGGTAGTTTGCAGAAAAAGCCGATTCACCCTCATGTTGAGAATGAGCATACTGTAAATAAAATGAACACACACATGCATGCACATAAAAAGGAGAATCAGAACTTTGGAAAAATGCATGCTAAAAACTCATGTGATAGAAACTATGCTACAAGGAAATCTAATAATTCTTGTCATTACTATGGTAAGCATGGTCACTACATGGATGATTGTTCTTTACTGAAAAAGGATGATCTGAATACTAATAGAATGCATGCTAGGGACTTTCATGTCAAGAAATTTCTTGCCACTAAGAAAAATAGTATTACATGCTTTAATTATGGTAAGGTAGGACATGTTGCTGCACGGTGCTCGTTTGTAAATGATAAGAAAAACTCACAGTCATATCATGCTAAATTCCCTACAAACCATTGTGGTGTTAATAAGAACAAATATGTTTTAATAAATCAGCATATCACATGTTTCAATTGTAACAAGCCTGGTCACAAAACTACTGAATGCTTGTTAGTTTTTCATAGAAGAAATTCTTCCTCTTTCTCTCACTGTGGAAAGCACAGTCATACAGTCAACAACTGTTGGCATGCTCAGGGAAAGAATTTTAAATCTGAATGTGTTAAATTCCCTGTAAATCAAAGTGTTTTTGATTGAAATAAATCATTTTTTAAAGAAAAATCTATTACATGTTTTAATTGTGGAAAGCCATGCCATAGGGCTGCTGACTGTTGGCTGGCTAATCATAAAAGGTTAAACTTGCATGTGAAAAACAGAAGCAATCATGTTCATGCACATAAATTCAATTCTCATATGAACATGAAAAATAGTCAGAACTCTTGTTATTACTGTGGTCAGTTTGGACATTCTATGCCTAACTGTTTTATGATGAAATTTGATTATTCTTATGCTCAAAAACTACGAAAAGCACCATTCAGAGATGCTACTGACCATGGAGGATTCAAGAATTCTTGGGTACCTCAATATATAAAATGAGATTTTGTGTTTTCCAGGAGTGCCTTGGAAGCTGATGAATAAAGGGGTAAATAGACCAAGGCACCCAAGTTTGTAAAACCCCATTCTTGTACTTTTCAGGTAATATCTGCACTCTTCAAATTTGTTCAGTTGAATTCCTTAGGAATCTGTTTTAAACTGCATATCATGTTAAATCTGATTAGTCAAAAATCTTCATGCATACATATTCTTATTTACTTTGACAATTGAATTGAGCAACATGAGTCTATACATTCATATTTGGAGCTATGTGTGCACATATTCACTGAAGATATGTTGAATTCATTTCTCATCTGCATGCATTAATGTTTTGACATTTGATTGTGCACATAGAGAATGTTAAAAACTCATGAGTATAGTCTGCATATTTGTGCATATATGTGAATTACATATACATGTGTTTGACATACAGTCATTGAAAATTTGATGCATATAGGACTGCTTTGGTATTGCATTGTCATGCATGACCATTATGGTATATCAAATGGTAAGCTACTAAAGGGCAGATGAAATCTGTCTAGAGGTTCTTACTATGTGTGAGGTTGATGTGACATGACCTCGGACCTAATGCAAGCAAGCACAATCGCATTCAAAACGGGCCAAATTGGGCCACCGCTCTATCGTCACTCACCCAAGCCCGGGGTGACTTGACAATGCCAAGGGGAGGATGTGGGGTTGGGCCCTTGCTGGTAGAGGGCCAGCAAGGCCAAGACTTGATTCCCAAAGGGTGGGGATGCCCAAATCAAGGGGGCCGACAAAGTGCCAAAGGCACCGGTTGCAATATTCCCACGGTGATCACTCAAGTTTATGGGGCTTGAGGATCGGGCTCTCACTCGCATAACCAGCGGAATTAAGAACTAATATTGAAAGACAAGCACTAATTGGAGTGAAGGTTTGAGCACTTACTCGACCGGTTTGAAGAAACCGGTCCCGGTCGGAGACGAGGGCGAGCGGGGAGGCGAGTGGATCCCCACACGCCGCGGCGGTGTCGCTTGACCTGCCCCAAACAAATTACACCACTACACCTCTCGCAGGAGGGGGAACTTGGGGTGGGGGTTAATGATATTACATCAATACTACCTCCACGCAGGGAGGGGCCTTCAGCCGGCCAAGCGGGGTGGGGAAACCAAAGCAAAGAACGAGGAACAAGGGTGGACGCCGAATCTGCCTGCTGTCAGTGAACTAGGATAGAGGGTCGGTGTTGCTATTGTAGATCTTGCTCAGGAATTGTGCTGATGGCGAGACTGGCGGAGAAATCTTCGTAATAGGAGGGGGAATGCCTCATAATTTTTGTAATTTCTTATGGAGTCGCTGCTGGACGGGGCAGGAGCTTGAACAGGGCCTCTGTTTCTCGGACTAGCAGGGGCAGGTCACCAACAGTAGGATGCAGAGGCTGTCCTGACCACTCCCGAACTCCAAATTTGATGCCGTCAGCGCCGTTAGAACCGTGAGTAAGTCCTCTTTGCAGGAAAAGAAACGGGGACGTCAGAAGAGAACGGAGACGATCTGTGGAGCCAGAAGAGTGAGGAGGTGTTGATGCAGACTGGGGAAGGCAGAGCCGCGCGACCGTGGAAGAAAATTGGTAACTTCTGTTCCCGGATGCTGAATGGGCTTCCGCTTCTTGATTCTAAAAGTAGACAGGCCGATGAAGAACTTTGAAGAAGGACTTGAAGACTGATTCCTTCGGGACTGGTCGTGGCAAAGCTTCTAAGCCGGCTCAGGTCCTCAGCCGAGGCAGAACCGCGCAGCTGTGGGAGAATGGACCTCCTGGACGACTCGGAGATCGGAAGAAGACGAAACCACTTCGGTTGCAAAGGCGACTGGCAGACGCTTCCGACGATGGCTCTTGGGTCTTCAAACTTATCTGGAGAAGGTCGTGGTGGCTGCTGCAAGTTGCTGGTCTGTTGTAGATCTTCAGTTGAGAGCTGTAGGTTGATGATGATGGGGGGGAATGGGGTATATGGGAGGGGAAATGGGGGTGGATTAGTGTGGGGAAAGCCCGGGCTGTGAGGGGGTCTAGGAGGGGGTGTTCTAAGTTGGGGGAAGGGAAGAATGGGGTCTGGAAGGGGGTCTAACAGGTGGTGGGAGGAGGAGCTACGAATTTGGGAAGGTGGGTGAGAGGAGAAAGTGAGGGGGGGGCACAAGTGAGTGGAGGGAAGGGTGGATTTCAAATTTGAAATGGCCTTGGAAGTTGTGGGGTTGTGTGGGGAAGGGGTTGATTGTGTTGGAATGGGGAAAGTGGTGTTGGAATGTGGAAGATGGTGTTGGAATGGTGAGGGATCTTCTTGGGACTAGGGGGGTGGAGTAATGGAGGCCATGGGGAAGTGGAGGGCTTTAATGATGGTAGGTGGGGGTTGAGGTGGTTGGGAAGGGAGGAGAGAGAAGAAAATTCGAAATTGGGTGTTGAGGAGAGAGAAAGTGGAGTGAAAAAGAGAGATTAAGAGAGGGAAGGGTGGGGAATCTCTCCCCTAGGGTTTCTCACCCAAAAATTGTTGGAATCACTCCACTAAACTAAGCTTTGGACTCTCAAATGGCATTTTTTTCATTGATTGATTCATTCCCTCCAAATGAAGGAAATGGGGCCCTATATATAGGAAACCCACATTTTACAATAAGACCCTGATAAAAGACTCATTGACAAATAACCGAAGGGGTAGGGGAGCTCATTGGGCCAAGCCCGAAGAAATGGGCCCAATTAGCACATTACACATTCTAATGACACTCAAACATAGGAAAATAAATGCAAGACCTAGGGACATGACTCAAATAAAATGCAAATTACATCAAATGACTCGAGTAAAATTACATATGACTCAAAATTAAATGACTAAACCATGCCGGATGCAACCGGGGCGAGAAGACAAGCTATGAATGTGGTCATGGAAGGTGATGTCCACATCATACTCCCGGGGTGCGGAGAACTCGACTCCGTCGAGTAAGTATCCTTCCCTCCTTGGAAGGTGTAGAAGTGGTACTGCCTTCAAGTCTTCCGAACGAGACCGATCCATCCACCTACCGAGATAGCGCTTATATACCTTGCTCCGAGTGGTAGTGACTTGTTCATCCAATATTTGTTCAATTTGTTCACGCTGGACTCTCTTGGCTGGTGGTTTATCACCATGGGTGGGTGCTCTCTCAAGGGAAGAAGTAGGCTCAATCTCCTCACTAGGTACCACCGTGGGTCCCTTATATGGCACTAGGTCGGCAACAATGAATGTGGGACTTATTCCATACTCCTCAAGGAGATCTAACTCGTAGGCAATTGCACCTATGCGCCTCAAGACCTGGAAGGGACCAGCCCCACGTGGCCTCAGTTTAGAGTTGGCTCCCGGGGAGAGCCTCTCCGTCCTTACCATCACAAATTCACCCTCATGGAATTCTTGGTGACGCCGATGAGAGTCGGCCCGCCTCTTATAAGCCTCATTCTTTTTGCTTATGTACTTGCAAAGACTTTCATGCAATTTTGTGAATGTTGACATTCTAGGGGTGATGGGTGGACCTAGGCAACCAAAAGTAGACCAATCATGCTTTGATGTCAAGAAGACTTTGATGGATTTTGGAGGGCCGGGGTAACCATATGTTGACTTATCATGCAATGTTGTCACGTAGACTTTGGTGGGCCTAGTTGGGCCGGGGCACCCGTAGGTGAACC
This sequence comes from Amorphophallus konjac, assembly GCA_022559845.1. Lineage (NCBI taxonomy): Eukaryota > Viridiplantae > Streptophyta > Magnoliopsida > Alismatales > Araceae > Amorphophallus > Amorphophallus konjac. Next base: position 25,422,114 of record CM040126.1, on the reverse strand, counting down.
TATCATGCAAAGTGGTGATGAATGTAGGGGGACCTGGACATCCGTAGATGCTTTTGACATGCTTAAGACCCATGATGCATGAAGGTGGACCATGACATCCCAATATGGACCACTCATACTTTTTACTTGACATGTGGGTGATATGAATGAATGGACCTAATATAGTGTTCATGCCAAGGGGTATGGTAAGCCTAGACACATGCATGCTTTTCCCAAAGGTGACTTCCATGTGTATAGGTGTGGGACAACCCTTGAACTCCCATTGGAAAGGATCGAATGGATCTAAGAAGGTGGTCATCATGGGGTGGGGCAAAACTTTATTACCTAGGGATATGTGGCCCAAGGTCATGGCTCCCAAGGAGTAACCCGAGTCTAAGATGGAGTGAATTGGGTCAAACATTGTGAGTTAGTTTAGGGAAAGGTGGGTGGTGGATAAAGTGTTTGGGTCACACGAGTCTCTTGACTCCCATTGGAATGGATCATATTGATCATAAAATGGGTTACCTAGGGGGAGGAACTCCATGTCCTCAAGATCCTCAAAAGGTGCTAAGTCATCATTCTCCATGATAGTTGGGCCAATGTTCTTGGCAAGTGGGTCAGCCATGAGTGGAGGGCTTGACTTTCTACCCGAGATACGAAGCTCTAAATCGAGGAGAAGGTTGGGCTCATCGGGTGTAGGTAGGAATAGAAGGAGGTCGCTAGTGTAGCAACCAATGGTGCAAACCGAGGTGATAGACCCTATGCATAGGTGTAGGAGGCTAAGGCTCCTAGGTTGTTCTACCATAGGGGTCAACATGCTAGTCATCTCTAATTGCCAAGCTAAGCCCTTGAGAAGGTCCTCTAAGGTTTCCACTTGGTAGGATGTTTGAATTATGGTGTGATAGGAGGAGATGTGCACTATGGGAAGGTTTTCCTTTATGGGAAGGTAATCGTGGGCCGTGATCTCTCTTATTGGGCTCTTCTTTAGCCAACTAATAAGGGGTTCCTCTAAGATGAGTTTGGCCCTAACTAGAGAGGGTGGTGTAACGTGAAGGTCACCATGTGATGCTTCTTCTTCTTCTTGATCATGGGTTTCCTCCAAGGTAGCGAGTGGGTTTGGGGTGTTCACCACTATTAGATCGGGTATGGGTTCTTCTTCCAAGGAGGTGAGAGGTGCTTTTGAGGGTGTGGTGATGATTGGGGCATGGTGTATCCGGGGTGGTAGGTAGTGGCAAACTTGGGTTAGGATAGGTAAGGGTAGTAGTGGAGGTTTTGGTGGGAGTTGGATTGGGGTAGGGAGAGGAAGATGGGAAGTGGTGGGGAATGGGTGATTGGGGTCTTGGATTGACTGGGTGGGGATGAAGAAGTTGAAGTGCTCCTTGGGCTTTTGTGATTTGAGTAGGAGGGAGAGGGTTGGAGAGTGTAGGTTTTCCTAAGCTCGACCTTCATCTCATCCCAAGTGCTAATGGGGGCCTCCCTGCGGATCCTTCTTAAACCTTCCACAACTAACCAATGAGTTTTAGCTTGTTTGGAGAGGTGTGCCTTGGCTAGCCTCATTCTCCTTTCTTCGTTCAAGGGGCAACTTTTAAAGAATTGGTCTAGGGAAATCTCCCAATCTAGGTAAAGGCTTGGGCTGTTGGATCCATCAAAGGCGGGGGTTTTGATTTTCAAGTGTTCTAAAAATATGGTTTCTAGATCTCCCCAAAGGTCACTCTCATTCACTCTTGGTGTACGGTTATTTCCTTCAAGTCGGTCGAGTCGAGACATGATATCTTCAAGCCGATTAAGGACATTAGGTAGGGCTTCTATGATAGAGGTGTTGCTACCCACTTTGTTGGCAATGGAGCTTCCATGAGGATTTGAGCTTCTTGGGAAAGTTGATGGGGATGGATATGACAGGTATGAAGTGGTCATTCTAATGGACATGGGAGATGCAACCGAGCACTCTAAATGCATAAACATGCCCTAGGACCAACTTGTGGAGAGACAAGTTGTGAACTTGCTCTGATACCACTTGATGTGACACGACCTCGGACCTAATGCAAGCAAGCACAATCGCATTCAAAACGGGCCAAATTGGGCCACCGCTCTATCGTCACTCACCCAAGCCCGGGGTGACTTGACAATGCCAAGGGGAGGATGTGGGGTTGGGCCCTTGCTGGTAGAGGGCCAGCAAGGCCAAGACTTGATTCCCAAAGGGTGGGGATGCCCAAATCAAGGGGGCCGACAAAGTGCCAAAGGCACCGGTTGCAATATTCCCACGGTGATCACTCAAGTTTATGGGGCTTGAGGATCGGGCTCTCACTCGCATAACCAGCGGAATTAAGAACTAATATTGAAAGACAAGCACTAATTGGAGTGAAGGTTTGAGCACTTACTCGACCGGTTTGAAGAAACCGGTCCCGGTCGGAGACGAGGGCGAGCGGGGAGGCGAGTGGATCCCCACACGCCGCGGCGGTGTCGCTTGACCTGCCCCAAACAAATTACACCACTACACCTCTCGCAGGAGGGGGAACTTGGGGTGGGGGTTAATGATATTACATCAATACTACCTCCACGCAGGGAGGGGCCTTCAGCCGGCCAAGCGGGGTGGGGAAACCAAAGCAAAGAACGAGGAACAAGGGTGGACGCCGAATCTGCCTGCTGTCAGTGAACCAGGATAGAGGGTCGGTGTTGCTATTGTAGATCTTGCTCAGGAATGTGGACATCACCTTCCATGACCACATTCATAGCTCGTCTCCTCGCCCCGGTTGCATCCGACATGGTTTAGTCATTTAATTTTGAGTCCTATGTAATTTTACTTGAGTCATTTGATGTAATTTGCATTTTATTTGAGTCATGTCCCTAGGTCTTGCATTTATTTTCCTATGTTTGAGTGTCATTAGAATGTGTAATGTGCTAATTGGGCCCATTTCTTCGGGCTTGGCCCAATGAGCTCCCCTACCCCTTCGGTTATTTGTCAATGAGTCTTTTGTCAGGGTCTTATTGTAAAATGTGAGTTTCCTATATATAGGGCCTCATTTCCTTCATTTGGAGGGAATGAATCAATCAATGAAAAAAATGTCATTTGAGAGTCCAAAGCTTAGTTTAGTGGAGTGATTCCAACAATTTTTGGGTGAGAAACCCTAGGGGAGAGATTCCCCACCCTTCCCTCTCTTAATCTCTCTTTTTCACTCCACTTTCTCTCTCCTCAACACCCAATTTCAAATTTTCTTCTCTCTCCTCCCTTCCCAACCACCTCAACCCCCACCTACCATCATTAAAGCCCTCCACTTCCCCATGGCCTCCATTACTCCACCCCCCTAGTCCCAAGAAGATCCCTCACCATTCCAACACCATCTTCCACATTCCAACACCACTTTCCCCATTCCAACACAATCAACCCCTTCCCCACACAACCCCACAACTTCCAAGGCCATTTCAAATTTGAAATCCACCCTTCCCTCCACTCACTTGTGCCCCCCCCCCCTCACTTTCTCCTCTCACCCACCTTCCCAAATTCGTAGCTCCTCCTCCCACCACCTGTTAGACCCCCTTCCAGACCCCATTCTTCCCTTCCCCCACCTTAGAACACCCCCTCCTAGACCCCCTCACAGCCCGGGCTTTCCCCACACTAATCCACCCCCATTTCCCCTCCCATATACCCCATTCCCCCCCCATCATCATCAACCTACAGCTCTCAACTGAAGATCTACAACAGACCAGCAACTTGCAGCAGCCACCACGACCTTCTCCGGATAAGTTTGAAGACCCAAGAGCCATCTTCGGAAGCGTCTGCCAGTCGCCTTTGCAACCGAAGTGGTTTCGTCTTCTTCCGATCTCCGAGTCGTCCAGGAGGTCCATTCTCCCACAGCTGCGCGGTTCTGCCTCGGCTGAGGACCTGAGCCGGCTTAGAAGCTTTGCCACGACCAGTCCCGAAGGAATCAGTCTTCAAGTCCTTCTTCAAAGTTCTTCATCGGCCTGTCTACTTTCAGAATCAAGAAGCGGAAGCCCATTCAGCATCCGGGAACAGAAGTTACCAATTTTCTTCCACGGTCGCGCGGCTCTACCTTCCCCAGTCTTCATCAACACCTCCTCACTCTTCTGGCTCCACAGATCGTGTCCGTTCTCTTCTGGCGTCCCCGTTTCTTTTCCTGCAAAGAGGACTTACCCACGGTTCTAACGGCGCTGACGGCATCAAATTTGGAGTTCGGGAGCGGTCAGGACAGCCTCTGCATCCTACTATTGGTGACCTGTCCCTGCTAGTCCGAGAAACAGAGGCCCTGTTCAAGCTCCTGCCCCGTCCAGCAGCGACTCCATAAGAAATTACAAAAATTATGAGGCATTCCCCCTCCTGTTACGAAGATTTCGCCGCCAGTCTCGCTATCAGCACAATTCCTGAGCAAGATCTACAATAGCAACACCGACCCTCTATCCTGGTTCACTGACAGCAGGCAGATTCGGCGTCCACCCTTGTTCCTCGTTCTTTGCTTTGGTTTCCCCACCCCGCTTGGCCGGCTGAAGGCCCCTCCCTGCGTGGAGGTAGTATTGATGTAATATCATTAACCCCCACCCCAAGTTCCCCCTCCTGCGAGAGGTGTAGTGGTGTAATTTGTTTAGGGCAGGTCAAGCGACACCGCCGCGGCGTGTGGGGATCCACTCGCCTCCCCGCTCGCCCTCGTCTCCGACCGAGACCGGTTTCTTCAAACCGGTCAAGTAAGTGCTCAAACCTTCACTCCAATTAATGCTTGTCTTTCAATATTAGTTCTTAATTCCGCTGGTTATGCGAGTGAGAGCCCGATCCTCAAGCCCCATAAACTTGAGTGATCACCGTGGGAATATTGCAACCGGTGCCTTTGGCACTTTGTCGGCCCCCTTGATTTGGGCATCCCCACCCTTTGGGAATCAAGTCTTGGCCTTGCTGGCCCTCTACTAGCAAGGGCCCAACCCCACATCCTCCCCTTGGCATTGTCAAGTCACCCCGGGCTTGGGTGAGTGACGATAGAGCGGTGGCCCAATTTGGCCCGTTTTGAATGCGATTGTGCTTGCTTGCATTAGGTCCGAGGTCGTGTCACATCAGAGGTGGTCCTTTAAACCAAGTCCTCTGCCTAGTACCATGGGTCATATTGTATATCGGGCAGTCTGAATGATCATGAGCATGAATCATAAAATCAAATGTTTAGTCTTCATTACATATATTGCATAAAGTCAGGGAGAGTCGGTCTAGCATTTGCATGTCTTCATGCCATATGTGACCATGTAATGCACTTAGCTAAAGGGAAGTCACTGCATATGCATACATGTAATTAATTGCATTGCATGTCAATGATTTTTAGAAAATTCCAAAAAGAAGTGACTCACTAATATAGACAGGGGGAGAATTTTAATTCATCAGTCTATCACTGTCTGAATTTTCACTGTCTACACATTTTTAACTCATCTTGCTATATCTCGGTGTAAGTGATTCACATCATCAAATGATTTCTGTTGACTAATTCTGAATTATTCATCATCTGAACTCATACCTTTCTTGAATCTGAAATATTTGTCTACTACTCCTCAATCTGCTGAAGGAGAGCTTCATTTGAATTCAGTTAATTCTTAACTACATTGCTGAAGTGCAAACTTCTTGCTGCATCTTTGTAAATTCACTGTTCTATAACTGATCTTCCTGAAAATCTGTCTGCTGCATATTGATCACATCTGCTACAAGCATGAGTTTCAATTCTCTCACTTTCTATGCATGCTTGTTAATGTCTTTGTTGCTGAATGTTACTGTCAAAATGATTGATTGATCTGAGACTTGAAGAAACTTCAGTTTGTGCTCACTTTCATAAATCAGAAATCATCTCTAATAAAGAATCTTCTATTATACAGGCTTAAGAATATTTGTTGATTTGAATTTGTTTGAGTCTAATATATTCATAAGTTTGAATTTGAAGGACTTGAAAATATCTGAATCAGTCTTTTAATAAACCTTAACTGACTGTCTCATGTAAATTAATGCAAGACCTTCCTGAAAGCTGAAAAGTTAAAACCATGGTCTACTTTGGTTGAGATACATAATGTAAGTATTGTTCTTAAACATTTAATCCGTCTGAAATTATGGACAGAGCAATGACTATGACTACCGAGAAACATGTCCAAAGGACTGTGTCATGAAGTACCATAGTTAACTCTGCTAAAAATTAGTTGAAAATTGTATGAAAATCTGACAGAGCAATGTCATGGTTGTATTGAGTAACTGGGGATTCCTACCTCTAACTAAGGTGTCTCTTCACGTAAAAAGATACTTATAATGTTAACTCTATTCTCTTAATTGAGAAGCAATACAGTTATCATACTGAGTAACTGGATCATTTCACCTAAGACGTGTTGTGACTCATGTAAAAAGGTGTTGATTAACCAAAATTTCTCATTGAAAAACAGATTGATGTTCAAAAACAAAAACCAAAAAAATCTTTGCAAGTAATGTCAAATTCAGATGGATTCATGTGTGTTTAATCTCAATACTACTTTGTGTAACTCCTAAGGAAATCATTGAAAATAATTGAGTAAGATGAAAGGAGGTTGGACTAGAAGGTTATATGGACAATTAGTTCATCTTTATTAAAAGTTGTTTCAGATATGAGTATTGAATCTGATTGACAAACTTTGTATACATCATTCATAAACTATACTTGTCAATTAAAGTCATGCCATAAGCTCTTATAATAGAAGAATCTGAAACTTAAATTTGGAATTATGGAAGTGATATCTCACTAAAAATCTCTTCTTCTCAATTATTTCTCTTAGAAATTCTATGAACATATATCTGGCATTACATCTGCTCAGACCCTGCTCACTATGTTTGATGCTTCTTGACCACTATTTGAAAAGTCTTTGAAAGAATCTGTGTCTGCTGCCACTTTCTGTCAACCTTTACTTGAATAACTGATTTTTGCTCGTTTGTCATGACATTCCTCCTGAATTTTATCTTGACATACACCTCACAGCATCTTTTATTGGGCTAAAGGAGAGAACATGTCTTGTTTAGACTGCATTTATTACTTTTCAAAGGGGGAGGATAGCTTGTGACCTTATCTGATTAAGTCAGGGTGAAGATTAAGGTTGATTGATCCTTATCCCATCTGCATCACGTAAGCATCAGGTTCAACATGAATTGTATTCATTTCTCAAAGGGGGAGAATGGGTTCCATTTCTACTATCTTCATTTTGGTTCATTTCTGATCTATTCCCTTCACTGTTGCATTCTGTCTATCCTCTTTTTGATGAAGTCAAAGGGGGAGAATGATTTGAGTCATCTGTAGGCTTGGCTGGTTCAAAGGCCGAGAATGTTTTGGTTGTCATATGGGTAGAATGAATTAATGAAATTGCCATTGTGTTTGGAGAGATTGCATTGATGTTAGTACATATCTGTGTCAGCATAGTTTTACTTATTTACAGACTGTCATAGTTTCAGTGTCTGCTTTCATGATTCATATGACTCATAGTGTTGCCATCATCAAAAAGGGGGAGAATGTTGGATATTGTGTTTTGATGATGACAAACACTATGACTCATATGTATGATGTCATATGTGTTTTTATGATTCCATATGTGCTTATTGCATACAGTATGTGTCTTGCTACATTCAGTGGTGCATACAATGCTCATATTGCTATATAGATGAATCACATGAAATGAACTGCAGCACATGTGCATCTTAGTTCATTTGTGGTTGTCTGTATATATCCGTACATATTCGTGCATGTCTGTGCATGTGTGTGGATGTCTCTGTATAAGCATTGCATAAAGTCTTGTACAACTGTTAATATAAGTCAACGCATCACAGGTCAACCAAAAGTCAATGCAAAGTCAATACTGTGCACATGAAGTCAACGTGTCTGTATAAAGTTTGTGCACATGACATTTTACTAAATAACCTGTGTGCATGGCATTTGGTCGAATAGGTGGTGTGCATGATCTTCATTTTGCATTATGCTTATATAGAGTCAACGCCAGTTGTATCATGCATAACTAGGGTCGGTGCTAGTTGTGTTTTCACACAGCTAAGGTCGATGCCAGTTGCATCATGCATAACTAGGGTCGGTGCTAGTTGTGTTTTCACACAGCTAAGGTCGATGTTAGATGATGATTGTTTAAGTGCATGAGTCAGTGCATCACATGTAGAGTCGATGCTAGCATCACACATATTGCATTCAGGGTCGGTGCTAGTTGCACCTTGTGCATACTAAGGCTGGTGCCAGTTGCACCTTGTACATACATAGTCAGTGCTAGTCACTATTGACTAAATAGTCAGGTCGGTGCACTTGTAAGCATTTCGCATATAAGGTCAGTGCACGTTCAAGTTCATACTGGACCTGAGTCAGTGCATATCTGACATAGTCTCACTAGGGTCGGTGCATAGTTTGCACGTTTTGCATTGTCATAAGGTCAGTGCATCTTTTACTGCTCGTATATAAAACTCGAGCACATTGTGCATGCAAAGGTCGGAGCATGTCTTGTCTTTCGCATGTAGAAGTCAGAGCATACTTTACACAAGGTCGGTGCATCTTTTGTCCTGTGCATATCTATATAGGTCGGTGCATGTGTTGTCACACGCATACCTAAGTCAATGCATATTTATCTTGTATCTATACAAGGTCGGTGCACGTTTTGCCAAGGTGTGCATAGTCATGCATAATGTCAAACCAAGTCTGTGCATACTTCCTTTTACTACACATCTAGGTCGGTGCACATACAGAACATATGTATAATGAGGTCTGTGCATTTACCCTTACATCGTCGAAGCACCTGTTTCATGCAAGTCCTAGCATATAGCACTACTAAGTCTGAGCACATATACAAATCAGTGCATATCATCGAACAACTAACCCTCATGAATGGTTCTTTGACAGGTGAGTCATATGGCCAAACATCTACTGAGCACCTACGAACTTACCTCACGTGGAATTAAAGTACCAGGTTAAAATGCACGTGTCTCAAGAAGAAATGTAGCCTGGAGCATCTGCCACGTAGAAAGTGAACATCCTCCATCTTACACGTGGTCTTCCAATCGTTGGCGGGAAGATTCCCTCCATTATTCCTCAGTAAACCTGCGGAGCTCCTGTTTGGTCTATAAATAGGGATCCTACACATTCGAAGAAAAAAAAGGGAGAAGAGACCAGAGGTGGCCAGAGAATATCCTGAGAGAGGCTAAAGACGGAGAAAAAGAAAAGGAGAGAATCAGGAAGCAGTGGAGTAGTGTGAAGAGAGAGCCAGCTCGGTCGAAGAAAGAAATAGGGATTTGAGAGAGAAAAGAAGACAAACAGAGTATCATGAGAGGATTGAGAGTTAGAGAAGAGAAGGTGCAGCAGCAAGAGAAAGGAAGGAAGAAAAAGAAGAGGGATCCTGATCGAAGGATACCCGACAAGAATTGTCTGTGGCCTTGGATCAGATCCATGCCACATTGCTCCTGAGTGAGCTACATTGTTGAGTTTAATTTTCAGCTTTCCGGTGCTGTAGTTTTCATTTCTTATTTTTATTTTTCTTTAAACTCTTGTTCTAAGCTGTGTATCAGCGGAGGCTTAGCTGTAAAGCCCAACGGTGGCGAAGCTGTATTGCCCAGCAGTCAAGCTGTTAGTCAGCGGTTGTTGGCAAGCTGTGAGGCCCAGCCGTTCAAACTGTTTGGCAGTGGATTCCACACTCTGGTTGGAGTGTGGGGTGGATGTAGGTCTGGAGGACCGAACCACCTAAAAAATTCTATGTCTATTGTGGTTTGATGCTTATCTGATTTACGTTAGATGAATGCCTAGGTGCGCTTCCAAATTGACTGTTCTGCTGAGTGTATTTAGAGCTCATTGTGTGGTCGGTTTATTTTTGCAAACAGATTAGAAGCTGCTGTGTAGTTCGCTGCTTACGCTGACCATCTGTTTGATAGTGTGTCTCATCATAGCTAGTTTATATTCAATTAAGCCAGTTGGTCTTTAATTCTGTAAGATGTTATAAGTGCAGTTTTTTAATTGGTCAAACTTTAAAAGGGGATTCATTCACCCCCCCCCCCCCCCTCTGAATCTTGTTTGCACCATCTCATCGATTCAACAGGCCCTAGCTAGTGCTCCTCTCCTGGAGTCCCAAGGTCAGATGGCCTTAGAAGCCGAGCCCGAGTCTACCTTCGCTTCGAGTATGAACTTTCGGGGCTAAGTCTTTGTATATTTCACTGTCTTTTGCTTTTCTGGTAATGTGATCACCACTTCTTATTCCCTTCCTACTTTCTTTCTTGCAACTACAGTTGACGGGACTTTGTAGGGCCCACAAGACTTTCCTACCCTGGGCATTCAGTGGCCTGAGACTCCTCAGCTGGCGGAGCCTTTTGGCTGTGCTGGTATGGCTGCCACATTGGTTGAGGCTCTTCAACAGCAAATCCAGTAGGACTCCTTTCCCTCAGTTGATGTTTTGAGGAGCAGTTTGGAGAGCTATACCTTGGGCTACCACAATCTTGGGTTTCCTAGAGAGACTTTGATGGCCACATTAGGGGACATATGGTCATGTTTTGCACACTTCCACGCCGTCCAAGATTGGAAGGTGAGGACGCTGGCGACAATCCAATAGGAAGAAGTGAAGGTTGCCAAGCTGGAGGAGACCATGGCTGAGTGCGAGCGTCTAGCTGAGGCCGCACATTCTCACAGCCAGGAGGAGTTGTCCTACACAGTCGAGCTAAGGCATGAGATATAGGCTTTGATGGAGAAAGTCTAGGATTGTCTTGCTACTTTCTGAAAACATGAGGAGGAGGGACGCCAGGATGTGGCCGAGGCGGAGGGCCTTTCGAAAGATGTGGCTACCCTTCGAGAGGACGTGCTTTCTCAGCGAGTCCGCATTGCTAAGCTAAAGAAGAGTGAGCCTTGTCTTCTTGGATAGCCCTATTTATCACTCCTCCGTTTATGTTGCATTCTTTCTTTGCAAACATTAGATGTCTTCTACTAACTTTTTCATTTATTCAACATCCATCAGTTGTACAGTTATCCCGAGGGCTTATTTTGGGCTCCATTTTTTTTGCCAATGAATGAAAGAAAGAAGTGATTGGTTTGACATGACTTGTTGTCATCTTTATTTTCTTCTTCCTCTTTCTTTTTCTTTGATGAGTGCCCCTAAAGGGGGGCTCAAGAGAGTGCACATCGCCTCAAGGCGGTGGCGTGAACCCATTCCATAGAGTCAACCCTAAGTCAAAGCACGTTGTAGGTAGTAGGATGAAAGCCATAACGATCTTTCAGACCTAGGGTTTAAGTTTCTGTTCATCCCCTCTTTTGCTTGGGGTATTTCCTTTCTTCCTTTTCCTTCTTTTTTTTTTCACATTACCAGGCTCATCACCCTCTCAAGTTTTCACCGAAATTGGCCCTTTCTGATTTTCACATCGAGGGGTTACCCAATTTTACCTGAGACATCCTTTCAAATTTTCACCCCAACCTGGTTTCTTTGGCCTTTTTACCCTCAACCACCCTTATAAGGGGGATGGCTAAGTCTGCCAAGACACCTCTATTTTATGCTCTATTTTCTTTGTCTTCCCTTTTTATTGATACTGCTATGGTGATCTATCAATTTTGTCGTTGTTGCTTGTTGCTTGACGCATGTTGCTTATTGCTACCGGTGGACGTTGCTCATGGTGATGATTTGTTGCGACAACTTATTACCTATTGTCGGGGTTACTTGCTATAGATGGCTTGTTACTTATCGTTGTAGTTACTTGCTGCAGATGGCTTGAACTAACCACCACTGGGAAGTCGCCAAACACCAAAGGCATAGCCAGGTATCCGCACCTAGCGTGGCTAGCAATGACCAAGAGACCATAAGTCACGGCCATGATTGTTGTAGCTGTTAGTGCTGCTTTGAGTGCTTTGAGGAGCGCTTGATGTCTGCCGATCGCTTGCTGCAACTCGGGCACCCTCCTCTTCCTCTCCTGTACAAAAGGAAAAGGGCATCACGACCTAAAAGTAAATGTGGCTCTTCTTCAACAGAAAGAACAAAGGTAGGAAATGTCCCATCGGATGTGCCATTCTGTTTTACGGCGAATGGAATCAGATTTGAGAGTGCTATGTGGACGTACATTTGTGGCTATTTATGTATCATGTGTATTATTAATTTTGTAGGTTCGGGATTTATTAGACGATTTAGAGTTCGGGTGCAAGATATTTTCCCACCGATTATAGTCGGTGTTTATTTACATCGGACAGAATCTGAACACTCTTAATTAACTGCCGAAGAAGTCATTGGCCTCTCATACTGGTTGCGATGTTGAGAGTGTATTTAGCAAAGGTGCTAGTAGGCGCACTTGAAAGCGGATGGGGGCTTGTTTAAAGCTTGATGCTGGTGTGGTGGGTGCCCCACTTTGGCACTTGGTAGGTTTCTGGCATAGTTTAGCATTGGCTAAGGGTTTAGGGCGGAATTTGATAGTGGCTCAGGTTTGGAGCTTGGTTGTGGATATCGGACCATGCCCCAGTTGGAGAGTGCGGGTCTTAGCTCTATACACAAAATGAGGCTAGAAGGACGATTTTTATGACTAGTTGAAAACTCGAGATGTTTTAGCAATCCTTGAGGACATCTTCATGATGGCAACTTTACATAGCTTGATGAAGTCTCGTTGAGCTTGATTACAAGGCAGCCATGATTCATCGGACATTTTCACGATTGCATAAGTCCCTAGGCTTTCTCAGAACTTCGGAGGTACTTTCATGATTTTCACCATTGCAAGGCTTTCTCTATGAGATGTGACCCGAGGGGTGAGATTTGACCATGAGATGTGACCCGAGGGGCGAGATTTGCCTAAGTGTCATTACAAGGGCATTTTTGTAACATACTCTTGGCATTGGGTCACAAGCCGAGCAACTCTTGGAGTTGAACGTCTGATGCCTTCTTTTACTACTTGCTCTCTTTGCGGTCGCCTGTAGCTTGTTCTTTCTTTTTCTAGTTCTCTTCTCTTGTTATGCCTTTTTTTTTGTTTTTTTTTAGGGGGGGAGGGGGCGCTTGGGTAAGGGTTTATAGAGTTAGGACTAGAGGAGTCTACCAGGACTGGGTAGACCCTCTAGGGGTCTACTCGGTCCGGGTAGACCTCCAAGGGGCTACTCGGGTTGGGTGGACGCCCAGGCGAGTGCACCTAGTTCCCATGCGATTGGGAGAGAGAGAGTGGGGTGGGGCCTCTACCCCCTCAATTTTATTTTTTTTATTTTTTTTAGAGTGTTGGCCAAGTGGGGAAGAAGAAAACGACGCTTAATATTTTTGAGGTCACTTTGTTCTTCGTTCCTTGTGTCGCTCTCACCAGATTACTTCCGCTCCTCGTGTGACCATTCCATAAGTGTCTCGGAATGTCTTCATGACCACTTGCTTGTTGCGAGACCTCGTTGCTTTATGTTGTCGCTATGACAATATGTCCCGAGACCCGTGTTTGACCTGGGTATCGGAACGGCCTCGACTTCGTGTTATTTTTTAGCCTTCACAATATTAATTCTCTCTCATTTTATCTCAATTGCTTTGAGAAAATAAGTGAATGCAACCTAGGTTTACATGAGGGTTTATTTGACAATGCGAATATTTATAGGGGTATATTTATTTAAAAAAACCCTTTTTATTTTAAGAGATGCTAAGATGTCACTCTACTTTTATCACTCTTAGATTTAACATTTAACTTTTAGATCGGATAATTTAGAATAATAGTTATGCTCAGTGCGCACTCGGACCAATTACACACTCAGGGTATGCACCAAGTAAATTATTTTTAAAAAAATTATTGTGATGTGAGACCCATGTCTTCCTAACTTACTATACAAGGCACGCCTTCATTCGATAGCCCAACAAAATCTGCAATAAAATAGACAAGTTCAAGAAAATTAGGGTCCAATACTATTTATTGAATTCAATTTTTATTTTTTTAATTTTTTTGGGCCGTCAAATAGAGTTATATCTTATACGGCAAAATCAAAGAGACATGCATCCCACGTCACAAAAAAATTTCGAAAATAAAAAATTTAGTTTGCTTCACCTTGGTGTGTACTAAATAATTTTATTTAGATGAAACATTATTTTTAAGAGATTACATTTAAGTTCAATACTTTTATCACTAATAATTTTTTTAGAAGCTTACTCCCTCCAGCTTGGTCGTTCGTTACAGGTTTGAGATGAAGAGTGATACGTCACTTCTAAAATCAAATGACATCATAAATTTTATCGTCACTAATAATTATTGACTCTTGTATTTAAGCGTCACTAACAGCCTTTTTTGAGTTGTCATTAAAATTAACTGCTGGTGACATCTTTTGTGGCGGTCGCCATTAATCTATTATCCTATAGCGATTAATTTCGTTATCTCAATATCAAACACTAACAGGCCTTCGCCTTTAAAAATAAAAAAAGACTGCCGATTAACAGCTGAGCAAAGAGGAGACGTTATCTATGTTAACTAATAGGATTTGTTTGTACGAAAATCATTGTTAAATAAAAATTTATAAAAAAATCATTCTTAAAAATATATTAACATACGTATCAATGTGTAAATTTGAATTATGTAAAAATGTCATTTTTATTTATGGACATATCATTTTTTTGTCAAAAACTTGTAGAAAAATTATGTTTATTGACATCTACATATTGTTTGAAGTAACACAATGATATATTTGTTAATGTATTTTTAAGAATATTTTTTTTATAAATTCACCTCTAATAATTATTTTCATGTAAAAATCCCTAACTAATATTGCCTTGACTGATAGTTGGGAGGAAATCGTATTCAATAGGATGTTCCTATAACAGGTGGCTGGAACATATTAAGCTGCTGTATGTTTCCATATATATATATATATATATATATATATATATGCAAAATCATCGATTTTAAATTACTATATTATTTTTTAAAATTGGGCATTTTTTGTTTGGATGACCATAAAATATAATAAGATCTTTTGTTGATTCCCTGTAATCTCAACTCATTTTTATTTGATTTTAAGTTTCCAGTAAATATGGACCGTAGATTAAAACAAGAAAATTTTAGTATCACATGAGATCACTGATTCTCAATTACATTGTTTTAAAATCAAACAAATAATTAAAAGAATTATAAAAGATAAAATAATCACAAATTTTTATAATATTTTACAATGAAGCAAACAAGTCTTAAAACAGAAGCAAAAACTTGCTTAGTTTCCTGCTACTGAATTCAGATTTAGGAAGAAAGAAGTTATGGTATGAAGGGATATGGAATTTCCCACCGGCCGAGGGGCATCCTGAATGCTCGTGATTCAAGTGCCGGTTCTCCCGGAAAAGCTGTGAAGTGGGAAGCATTTCCAACTGCCCTCGAGCAATCACATGAGTAATTGCCGATCTGTCTGCATTAATTGGATTAGTAACCAGATGATGGCTAGTTTGAAAGAACAAAGGGTGGCTTTGGATACCTGCATGAATAGTTTTTAATAAAAATTTTATTTGCATAAAAATATTTGGTAAAATGGAGCAATATCAACTCGATTTCGTTCTAATATGATAAGAGTCAGTATAACTCGAGTTGACTAGGATCGAGTCACGCAACGAAGATCTTGAGGACTTGGGTTGACTCGACCCATCCAGATTGACCGGCATTCTCCCGGATATGATAAGAACGGGTCGACTAGTATCAGGGTTGTCAATGGGCCTTGGGCCTCGTCCGATTTCGGGCCGACCCGACAGGTCTACGAGCCTGACCTGATTTCGGGTCGAGTCGCAAGGTCTTTTTCGGCCCGCAGATTTTTAGTCGGACCTAAAAGTCCAGCCCGATTAGACCCGCGGGCTGGACTCGGGTTTGGAGTTTGGCCCGCGGACCGGCCCGGCCCGATCTTTTTTTTAATTCTCACTTCAAATTTTAAAAACTATTTAGTTAAGATTATGTTATTTTATTTAATTAGAAATTTTAAAACTCTCTTTTCAAATTAATATCAAAATTATAACTAATCTAGTGACATTATAAATTTTATAATATTAAATATATTATTTTTTTATTTAAGTTGTCGGGTCGGGTCGGGTTTTAGTCGAGCTTTGTATTTTTTCAATAATGTCGGGTCCGGCCCGGCCCGGCCCGACATAAGTCGGGCGCGGGTCAAACTCGGGCCTTAATTTTGATAAGTCAGACCCGAGTCGGGCCAACCTAAGTCCAGCCCAGGCCCGACCCATTGACAGTCATGACTAGTATTGGACCATTGGTACCGTACTGGTTAGCCAACCATGAATATTATAAGGATATTTGTCATGAGTATCTTTTAATTGCACAAATGCCCCTCTTATTGTAGCATAGTTTACACACATGTCCTTCCCGGAGATAATCTGGACATTTTCCTTCTGGCAAAAAAAGCATTCATGTGGTCGTTGGCTTCAATAGATGTTTTCACGTGAGCAAACTGAGTTTATTCGTGGAAAAATCATCACCATGCTACATATTTACCTACGCAATTGTAATCAGCAACATAATAAATGGCTTCCAGAGATATTTTCCCCTCTTTTTTCGTATATGGGGTGCCTCAAGAAGGTCTTGAGCCTCCATAAATCCATAATAAAAACATGTTTAATTTCCTTAATTGATTTTTAATCCGCACCATGATACTCCCAACAAGAAAACCAAGCTGATTAAGCCGCCATCAGTACATGGCTCGGCGAAGCCTCAGGGCGTCGCCACCGCAACCGAACACCCCGCCGCCGCCGCCAGTCTCCTTCCCCAGGTGCTGGAACGCGTCGTTTCCGGCGGCGAACGGGGCCAGGTTCACGGCCGCAGGTGGCAACGGGGGCGGCGGCGGTGCCGGCGGCCTCCGTGACGCGGCCGCCGCCTCGAGCAGAGCTTCTCGGCCCTCTTGGCGACGCCGCACTTGAGCTGCTCGACGGAGGCCATGAACGCCTCCAGCTCCTCCAGCCCCAGCGCCTCCTCTATGTCGACGTCCCTCCAGTAGTGCTGCTGCTGCCCCTGCCCCTTGAGGGCCTTCTCCGCCGCCTCCCTCTTCTTCTTCTCCGCCTCCAGCTTGTTCGACAACTCCGTGTACTGGCGGTTGAGGTCCTTGAAGCCCGGTTGGAGAGGCGCCGACCCCGCAGCAGCGGTGCCGGCGGCGCCTCCGACTTGCTTGGGGCAGCCGAGGAAGCGGTCGACGACAGCCTCGACGGAGGGGTGGCCGAAGGAGAAGACCTTGCCGGCGGGGGAGAAGACGACGACAGCCAGCTCCGCGCCGCAGAGGATGGAAAGCTCGCTGGCCTTCTTGAAGAGGCCGGTCCGGCGCTTGGAGAAGCACACCTGCCGGGCCTCCTCGTTCTCTATCTTCTTGATCTCGATCTTCTGCCTCCCCATGCTCGGCCTCCGCCTCACCATTAATGACGGTGACCAAGGTGATCGGAGGATGGGAAGACAGGAACGATGGCGTCCACAGGAGGAGGAGCAGTAGCAACAATTGTTGTTGTGGTGGTGGTGGTGGTAGTAGTAGTAGCAGTGTAGAAGCAGCAGCACCAGAAGGAAACAGGCCAGGGCAAAGGTGGTGGGCTTGTTAAGGTTGTGAAGAAGTGGGAGAATGGTGGGGGTTATTTGTAGTGGGGAGGTTTGGATAGAAGTTCACGGAGTAGAAGGGCATTAATGCATGAAATGCTTTGCACCAGCAGAGTTGTGAAGGATCCTGCTAGCTAGGATTACTAAGGGGAAATTAATCTCATGGGGGTTACCATAAGCTAGTTTGGCAAATGTGATGGTTTAGGAAACACAATCACGTTGGGATTATGATTTTAATTATTCATCATCCGAGTGAAAACCTACCAACCCATGGTGGGCATCCGTTTCTTTTGCTCCTTGTGAGTTGTCTGTCTAGTTCACAGCCATGAACAACGGATTAAAAGAGCCATTAGGAGGGAAAGCACCCTACCCTGACATCTGGGCATCCGATGGTTGACATAATGGTGGATGGTATTATTACCTGAGAAATGCTTCCTGGGTATAGTATTATTAATTTCCTGCTTTACTGTCCTCATGTTAAAAGGAGGTCAAATGGTCTAGTTCATGAGACATGGTAAAATGTAGAAGAAAAAAAAAAGTTCATTTCCTCTATTACAACCGAGTTAGGATTGTAAATTTTAAATGTATATCGGGTTCGCCAACTCGGCGATCCATATGACATAGAATCCCCCTGATCTAGTACAAGTCTGCCCGACTCGAAGTCGATTCAGACTGACCCGATCGAGTCACATATTTAAAATAAACTCAATAATAGAGTTTAAATCTTTTGATCAATTTAAATGTAAGATTTATGATTACTGTTATATTAATATTATATTTTTAAATTTTTAAATTTCAATATATTATATTAATATTATATTATTATTTAAATAATTTATAACGACTCGATGCAATTCGCGACTCGTGACTCAAAGTCTTCTAAATATAATACCGAGTCACCGCCTGAGTGGGAGGTGAGTCGGACATAGTGGGCTCTTCTCTTTTATCAAAAGGGCTTCTAAGGAAACAACTAACTTGCAGTGCTGGTGTAATCCTGGAGAAGCTTGAAGGCCTCTCGTCGCATCCCTCTGGCCGCCGTTACATATCAACATATAGAGCCAGGGATTCCCACCATGAGAACCCGTCATTAAATTCCAAATGAGGCGGCAGCGCATGCTTCCAAGGATGTCAATAAAAATTTCCTGATTAGCTTCGCAAGTAAAAAAAAAAAAAAGCTTTAAAAATTTTATTTTTATGTGACATTTGTAGATCAAGACGGGCATAAATATAAGATATTATTTATTATTATTTTGATTTAGAGTAAATATAAAAAATTGTTTCCATATCTTGTATCACGTTTATCTATTTTTTTCATATTTAAGATTGTTGTAAGTACCATAATATTATAAAATGATAAATATTTTATAAGAATATTTATAAAACTTAATGTTTTCTGTTCTGCAGACAAATGCGAGTTCCAGTGAGCCAACCCGAGTCTCTATATGTTAACCCAATGAATGACTCAACCGCATTCAACCAGAGCACTGATTGAGTTGAATCGAATTAGAGTTGAAAGATTGTTTTCTGTTCTGAAGCCTTGATCGGTTAAAACCCTGGTGATAACCCGACCAAATCCGGTCCGGCTTCTGCCTCTTCAGCGTCTTCTGTCTCCTTGCTACGACGTCCTTCCTATCTTTTGCCCCCGTCAGCATCTCCAGCGCCATCTCATCCATCCTTCCCATCACCCGGCCCCTCCTCCGTCGCCCTGCCATCCCCTTCCTCTGCCACCACCTCTTCTTCTCCTCCCCCTCCCATTCATCATCATCCCTTCATCTACATCTGATGTCTTTCCTCGGACGTCGACGAGGCGAGGTCACGAGATGGTGCTGGTCTGCTCAATGACGACGAGAATGGATGTTCGACGACGACTACGAGACCAAAGTCAATATACGTATCCGACTTTTGATTTAGGGCCGCTAAGTCAGTTAGGGCAAAACCCGGGTAAAGTATTCTGAGGTTAAATTTAACTGAGTTTGATAATTAATTTTTTATTTTATTTAAAATAAAAAATTAGATAAAATAAATAAAAATCACACATTCTTGTCTTACCCAACCTAAAATAACTAATTTAATTTTTTTTATTTAATAAACTACTCAACCTCAAGTCTAAAACAACTCACTCGACTCTGAATAACCGGCCCATACTATCAAATCTGTTAGCCAGACTAACAGGAATAAACCACCATGGGCCTCTTTGATGCACGAATAAGTCACCTCGAATGATAAACCGACGTCTGAGAAAATTGTGGATCTCACAATTTCTCCTCACATCCATCCCCCCTAACCGGGGTGAGGTGAGGCGGCGTGAACAAGTCACCCCATCCCGTTATCAAATTGTCCCTTAATTTTTCCCTTATTTTTTTCATTTCTTTTAATGGGCAAAGGATAATATGGTTCTAACTAGAGACGTCAAAAATACCCGCAAATCTGATTATCCGCACCACCTGACCCGTGATAGATGGGATAATATTTGAATAAACAGATATGGATTCAGATACATTTAAAATACTTGTTTCATATTCGGATAATATATGAATTTCATACATCCAAATCTATATCCGATTCAAACCCGCTCTTAATAACTTAGTGTACATATTAAATTTATAATTTTGACATAAACTTAATCCGGTGCCCGTCTTATTGAATTTGTGAATTTAGACTTCTTGCTAAAATTGTAAAGATATTTTTATAAAACATAAAAATTACTTTAAAAAAGAAAAAATTGACCAAATTTTTATTTTTCTAATTCTCATAAATCATATTTTCTTAAATGTGAACGTAAACTCATACTTTATAAACAGATAAGGATATCCTCCAATATATCAATACCTATGACAGATATATTCATATCCATACCCGCAAAAATAATAAGATCCTATCCGAATATGTTATTTGTAAAATTTTTACAGATAAAATATGATATTGATATACCCGAGTCAAATCCGATCCATTTACATCCCTAATTCTAACCTGGAACCTCCCCCAAATGGGGTGCCACACATCTTATCCTCAGATTAAGTGTTGCCAGGTTTAAGACATAAGAATGTGCCTCAGCCCTGCATACTCTTGGGGTTAATCCCAACTCGACCCGAGTTGAAGTTGCAGTCCTACTGTGGACAGCGATCCTAAGCTGAACAACATTTCTTCACGCTTCAAATTTCGAGATAATGACGGGGATTTTTACAAAGCCCTGGTCAATATCAAGACTGCAAATTGTTAATAACGTCCACCAGATTCACGTATGATGAAGACCACGTGGAAGGTGGCAAATGTAGCTTACAATCCATGCAATCTTCAGACACCGAATGGAACCCCGATTTAGGCTGGTGAAATTACTTGAATCAGAAGAGACATGATGAGCTCAGTCGTTTCCGCAAGCAAAAATTGGTACACAAGATACTGTTGAAATGGAAAGCCTACTTGCACTCTATTATGATAAAAACAACAAAATATTTGACGGCAAAAACAGAGCAACACACTGACAGCAGGGGGATACTACAACCTCCTCTTAAGTATACGCACTATGGAAGTTACAGTATCTGAGCCGCAGTGTTCAACTTCTCGGCTACGGCTAGCTGCGTCCTAGCAATGGCTGACAGGTAAGCTAATAGAACATTGTCCTACAAAAAGAAAATGGTCCAGAAGCAGTCAGAGACAACAGCAAACATTCCCTGCTTTGTTTATCTCAACCAACACAATTTGAAGACACCTATACCTGTAATCTGTCGTTAAAGAGCTTGTCAAAAGCAGCTGGGAAAATCTTTGGCACTGATCCCAAAGCGTCTGAAATGGATCTCCCAATATTGTTATCTGGGATCACGTCTCCTTCCTGTGACGAGAAAAATGTAGGGGAATTCAAATACGGCGTGGGAAAAAAAAAAGGACAAGGAAACACAAAAGCTCAAGTAACTTACAACCACGCCATCAACGTATTTGTAGATATCATCGATCAGAGAGAGCAGCCGGACCATTGAAGCTTCCATTCCTTCCAAGTCACTAGGGAGCTTGTCAACCAATGTTGTTTTCAAAATGTCAACTGCCGACAACAAACAAATATTAAAATTCCATTACACTTCAAGAAGCATGCTTGTAGAAGCATGGGCGATGTTGATTTCTTACGTGAAACTCCCTCAACTCCCAACTTTTTGTTTTGCTGGGGGGTAGTGAGAGTCGCACCATCTTGGTGTGACCTTTTGTCGAGGGATTTTTTGAGAGTTTATTGATTACATTTGTAGATCCCTTTTTTCATTTAATACACTGGTGGCACTACCCACTTTCAAAAAAAAGAAGCATGGGAAACAAATGCGACAAATTGACATACTATTTACAACCAGACTCGTCAAATACCATGTAAATTGAACAATTGACACTGGAGAAAAACAAAAAGATGGAACTCAAGGTGATATGCAATTCAAGAAAATGATGCATGCATGCTTTTTCATGGGCAGATATTAAACTAAGCTTATCATGGGCAGATATTAAACTAAGCTTAGTAAGCTAGAAAACACTTCTTGCATATCAAAAGAACAGATTTTAGTGACCACGGTAGCAAAGTGTAGAGCAAGAACTTGTGATAGTGTTTTAAGATAGATCTTAGTTTCCGCAACTAGATGACTGGATGGCGAAATGAGTTTCCCGCAGTTCTTTTTACAGTTATAAAAGGGAGAACACACCAGCATAACATATTTCAATTAAACAGAAGAGTTCAAGTCCTAAATCTCCAAACACTCATTGTCAAAATCTAATCACAAGCGGTTGTAATTCTAAGCAAAATTTCTATTTCTTCTGTTTTTTAAGATGGCAATTCCTTTTACACTTATAAAAGGGAGAAGATACCAGCATAACATATTTCAATTTTAAAAAAAAAGAGATCAAGTCCTAAATCTCCAAACAGTTATTGTCAACATCTAATCACAAGCAGTTGTAATTCTGGGCAAATTTTCTAGGAAAATTACCTATATATCCCTGAAATCTTTTAAAATAACCACTATACCCCTACCTTTCTGGTATTTACCCCTAAACCCCTAAAATCTTGGGCAAATCGTGCCTCTACAATCACCGACAATGTTGGCAGTTTCGGCCGAAACTGATACGAAAAGGGCCCTTATTACTGTAGCAATCCGAAACTTAAAGTGGGTATCGATTTCGGGCGAAACAAATACTGGTTCCGCTCGAAACCGGTCGGTTTCGGCCGAAACACGTGAACCCATTTATGCTTTGTTGTCTCCCCCCCCCCCCCCGAAACCCCACTACCCAGCCACGGTTTCGGCCGAAACCCTCCCCCTTGCTGGCTGCTGTCTCCCTGCCGCTGCTGCTGAGCTGCTGTTGCCGTGCAGCTGTGCTGCGGCTGCTGCCTGCTGCTGTGCGACCAAGGGCCGCGGCTGCTGCGACTGCGAGCCTGTTGCTGCGAGCCTGCTGGAGGTGGACAGGGAGAGGCCTAGAGGGAGCCTTGCTGCGCACACCGGGGGCCAACACAACATCAAGGGTTTGATTGTTTTGTTTGAGGTTAATTTCATTGGGTTAATTTAGAGTTTGATTGTTTTGTTGTGTTATTTTGGTTGGGTTAAAAATTTGGGGTGAGCAAGCCTTGCTTATTAAGTTTCTTCCAAGGGTGATTAAAGGCTTAAGGGTTAATTGCTAATTAAACCCTAATCAATTTATAAAAATTGGGGCTTTCGTCTATTTTGATTTGATTAAGCTAAATTGAACTTAAATTAAGTTTCATTGAGGATTTTGAGATGGGATCATACATGTAATTAATTTTTCCCAAGGGTGATTAAGGGTTAATTA
This sequence comes from Amorphophallus konjac, assembly GCA_022559845.1. Taxonomy (NCBI): domain Eukaryota; kingdom Viridiplantae; phylum Streptophyta; class Magnoliopsida; order Alismatales; family Araceae; genus Amorphophallus; species Amorphophallus konjac. Next base: position 25,398,848 of record CM040126.1, on the reverse strand, counting down.
CTAATTAAGCTCTAATTAGGTCATAGAAATTGGGACTTTTGTCTATTTTTATTTACTTAGGCTCAATTGAAGTTAAATTAAGCTTCATTGAGGATTTTGGGGTGAGATCATGCGGGTAATTAATTTTTCCCGAGGGTGATTAAGGGTTAATTACTAATTAAGCCCTGATTAGGTCATAGAAATTGAGACTTTTGTCTATTTTAATTTGCTTAGGCTCAATTGAAGTTAAATTAAGCTTCATTGAGGATTTTGGGGTGGGATCATGTGGGTAATTATTTTTTCCCAAGGGTGATTAAGGGTTAATTGCTAATTAAGCCCTAATTAGGTCATAGAAATTGGGACTTTTGTCTATTTTGATTTGCTTAGGCTCAATTGAAGTTACATTAAGCTTCATTGAACATTTTGGGGTGGGAGCATGCGGGTAATTATTTTTTTCCAAGGGTGATTGATAATTAACCCGTAATTTTTCCAATATACTTACAACTATATTATTTTTCTTTGACTGTCTTAATGCAGCATCATGCCTAGACGTCATCAAACACAAGAGCAACAAGGGCAGGAGGATCCGAGGTGGTCCCACATGTCCTTTAGTTGATGCTAAGAGAAGAAAGGTTCAATGCAATTACTGTGGTAGGGAGATGTATGGCGAAATTACCAGAGGAAAGCAACATTTGGCAGGGGTAAGAGGAGAGGTGAGACAATGTGACAACTGTCCCCGAGAGGTACGAGAAGAGATGCGGCAGTGCCTTCTGGGGAAAAGGGAGAGGATGCAACAAAGGGCTGAGGAAGAGGCTGAAATTGCTGAGGAGATTTCTGACAGAAAGGTTAGGAGGAATGATGATGAGGAAGGCACTGAGGATTCTGATCCAGAGCTGACTGAAGCAAGGGAGCGTGAACAAGCCACTCGAAGGAAAGGGAAGGGACCCATAGGTTCAGGGACCTATGAGAGTACAGCTACACGACGTCCTGAAGTTGGTGCTGCCCCACATACACAGGGAACAGGTCCCATGGACAACTATCTGTACATAAGGCCCCAAACTACACAACCTAAAATCAAGCAAACATTGAGGGGGGTCAAAAATTCAGCAGAAGTTGTAGGGCATGCATTTAAATCTATCTGCAAATTATTTTTTCATGCAGGTGTCCCTACACATACAGTTTCAAGTGAATATTTCCAACCTATGATAGATGCCATAGCAGATGCTGGCCCTGGCTTGAAGGCCCCCCTCACGACGAGACATATACGGGCGTGGCCTTAAGGGAGAGGTTGAGAAGCTCCATGATTGGGTTGAAAGCTTCAAGCATATATGAGTGGAGAGAGGATGTACCATCATGTGTGATGGTTGGACTAGTACCACGAAGAAGTCCATGATAAACTTTTTGGTCTATTGCATCGAAGGTACAGTGTTTGTGAAATCAGTTGATACATCAGATTATGAAAAGAATGCAAATTATTTGTTTCATTTGATGGATGGCATGGTAGAACAAATTGGAGAGAAGAATGTTGTGCAGGTGGTGACTGATAATGAAGCCAGTTACAAGGCTGCAAGAAAGAAATTGATGCAGAAGTGCAGTCATTTACATTGGCTCCCATGTGCATCACATTGTCTGGATCTGATGCTTGAAGACATAGGGAAGGAAAAACATGTGAAGAAGACAATTGACAAGACATAAAAAGTCACACAGTATATCTATGGCCATCCTAGGATACTAAATATGTTCAGGGCGCATGCCAGTGGAGGGCGAGATATCATCCGTGCATAGCATTAAGATTGATCTCAATTCTTGATACTTTATCCTTACTGATATGTAACAGTTGATGCAGCTTCAAATTTCATTTATCTGCACAGGTACAAGAATGAGCTGAAAGCTTTCATGTACCACAATGTCCTGCGGGACTACATCGACAAGGGCACAGTTGATGCACAGATGGATTATCTGGATGTCTGCCACGTCATGGACGACAACAAATTCTAGGACAGGGTGTCACGGTACTTGAAAATAGTCACACCCCTCGTGAAGGTCCTAAGAATGGTGGATGGCGATGAGAAGAATGATATGGGCTATCTATACGAGGTCATGGACCGTGCCAAATTGGAGTTGCAGCATTCCCTTCCCAGACATTATACAAAATGGTGGAAAATTATTGACCAGAGATGGGACAACACATTACACCACGACTTGCATGCAGCTGGTGAGTGATTAATTGTACTGAAATTGGGGTAATGCCTTTATGTTATTTTTTAAATTTCATTTAGTTAATTATACACAAATGCAGGTTATTTCCTCAACCCTCGATTTATGTACGGTGCCGATGCACATGTTGATGGCGAGGTGCTTCAAGGGACTTTAAAAGTCATTAGTCGTTTATCGAGGAATCCAGAAAAGAGACTAGAGGCCGAAGTAGAGGTTCGCCTTTATTTGATACTTTCAATAACATGTATAGAATTTATTTAAGTAGTTATGTTAATGTATTACTTTATGTTTGTACATGAACCATTACAGAATGAGGACTGGGACATATGCTGACTCCCAATTGCAATACGTTGTGGGAAGAGTGAGCTCAGGTATATTTTATTTTTTGGATTTCTTAACCTGATGAATATATATTTCTACAACTAAAATGTATTTGTTTATGGTTGGTGGAACAGCTGACTGGTGGATAATGGTGAACAACAGAGATGTGGGCAGCAATGTATTGACTTTCATTGCAGTTAGGGTGCTCAGTCAAACAACCTCGGCAAGCCAATGTGAAAGAAATTGGAGCACGTTCAGCCTTATACACTAGAAAGTTCGCAATCGGCTAAAGGCTGAACGGTTAGAGAAATTAGTATACTGCCACTACAATATGAGGTTAAGAATAAACAATATGAGGTTGAGACAACAGCTGCGAGACAAACGCGTCGCCGAGGATGATGCCGCAGAAATAGATGTGGATGCCTTATTTGATGATGAGAATCCGTTGCAGTCTTGGGTGGAGACACGAGAGCAGGTTAATGAGCCTGTTTTTGATGATGATGATAGAAGATGGGCAGAGGGCATACTAGATGAAGATGAGCCAAGAGATCCTGAATTCAGAAGAAAATCAAAGAGGACCAGAGATACTCATGTGCACATGTCTAGGGTTGTTGAGGATACTGAGGAGCAGCATGATTTTCAGCCAGCTAGACACTCCGACTCAGATAGCAGGCCAGTCACTCCTAGAATGGGCAAGGCACCTACATCCTTAAGAAGAAGTACATCAGTGCATGGACAAACTGAGAGAACAAATGTTGCTGCTCGAGAGGACTCGACAATTGAGCAGTTGAAGCAGATTTATTTGAGGCACACGCCAAGGGGAACCTGATTCATGTCAAGGGTGGAAGAAGAAGGCATACCGGCACAGGAAAAAGCATCCCCAAATGCCAAAAGATGACTGGAGACTACAGATTTCGTGATCCTTTGATTTTTTGTTTTTTAAAGTAACTTAAATTCTTATTATCAGTTCGAATCAGAAAAGGTTTTGGTAGGAGATAAATTCTATATTTTCGTATGTGCCAGGTGCTACAGGTGCTACTACTGGCGATGGGGATGCTGGTGGTCCTTCCTCCTTCCACGCAGACACAGGCAGAGGATACAGTCAGGGTGAGGGAGGACATGAGTCACAGAGTCAATATGGGCATCCATCAGGTTATGGAGGTGGCCAACAGGAGACAACGATTTATGGGTCGTGGGGTTATGAACCATCATTCCAGTTCCATCCATATCCGACCAGTTCCTCTTCTCTTCCTCAAGATTCTTATGTTGATACTGGATTCGGCTCAAGCCAACCAAACACTCCAAGAGGGATCCAAAGAGAGATGCAGGACTTGGCTACCTCATTGTTCGATTATAGTGAATATAGACCATACATGCATCCTTCTTATGGGTATGAACATGAAAAGCCATACGATGAGGGAGAAGGTTCTAGTTATTACCCATATTAGTGCCTCCTCATTTAGGTAAAGATCATTTAATTTTCGTAACATTTACTGTGCCTATTTAGGTTTATTGTAATGCTTGAACCTACTTTATGCTTAGTATGTACTCAAGAATATTAGTTTAACATGTTCAATATTTGAATTTCAATGTCTACTTCATGATTATTGCACTTAATCTAACTTCTTTACAATCAAATGCATGTTTAATGAATTTTCTGATTTTTATGTGATTATTCTTATTTTTTTGAATGATTTCTAATTTTTTAGACTTATTTTGATTTTTTTTAAGCTTTTCAATGGGTTTCGGCCGGTTTCGGCCAAAACCGATACCGCCATCCTTGGTCACCGACCTCTCACAGTGCTTAACCCAAGGTTAGTTAACAAGAGTCAAATGACTAACCTATCCCTAGTTAACTCTCTCTCTCTCTCTCTCTCTAAACCTACCTAGTAAAAACTCTCTTTAATTGGCGCCAGAGACGGTCGCCTCGCCCGCTCTCTCTCTTGCTGTCTCTCTGGACATGTCTCTCTATCTCTGTCGTCAGTGCTGGAGAAGGCCACTGTGCGCTCTGCCGTTCTCTCCCCCCCCCCTCTCGCTCTCTCCCTGCTCTCTCTGTGCGCTCTCCTGTTCTCTCCCCCCCACTCTCGCTCTATCCCTGCTCTCTCTCTCTCTCTCGCTGGCGTTGGACATCCTCACACCCTCTCTCGCTCTCCTAGCTCTCTCTCTCACTCGCTTTCTTTCTCACCAGTGACGCCAAACCCTGCGGCATGGTGGGGGGAGATGATGGGATTCGTCGGGGTGGGGGTGAACCACAAAGGGGCCACGCAGGGGAGGGCAAGAGGTGAGGGTCAAGGTGTGTGGGTGGGGGGGGGGGTGTGTGTGAGAGAGAGAGAGAGAGGGAGGGGTGGAATGCAGATGGGGAGGGGATGGTGGGAGGAGAGGGGGGCACTGGAGGGAAGGGGAGGGGAGATCAGGGAGCGGGACACCAGAGAGAAGGGGAGGTCGCCTTGGGGGGGGTGCTCGGAAAGGGAGTGGCAAGAGGAGAGGTGGGTACCCGAGGGGAGTTGTGGTTGGCGTCGGCGCTCGGGGAGGGAGTGGCCTGAGGGATCGTCTACTGCAAGATCCTGCTGGCAGTGGGGAATTTGGGCCCCAACCTCTATCTCGCTCTCAACGCCGCCCTCTTGGAGCTCCCTTATGCGCTTGTCACCTTCTTCCCCATTGACAAGATCAATCGGCAGGTCGCCATGTTGGGGCTCACTCTGGCCAGCAGCGCCTGCAGCTTGGCATGCATCTTCCTGGGAGAGACAGGGTTCAGAACGGGGGTGGAGGTGGCCTCCTGCGGTAGCAAGGCCGTAGACGTGGTGCTCATCTACGGGTGGAGCTGTTCCCGACCTGTGTGAAGAACTCCCCTCTGGCGATGGCAAGGGAGGCGCTAGTGCTGGGCGGGGTGTTCGCGGATAAGCCTGATGCGAGGGCGAGCCACTCGTGCTCAAGACCCTGCTCTCTGTCATCACGTCGAAGTCCCTCTGCATCCACGGTGCCCGCCAAGGCCCTCTCTCGCTCTCCCCCTGCCCTCTCTGGCACTCTCTCCCTGCTCTCTCTCTCTCTCCGGTGCAAGCGCTCTCGCTGTCTCCCCCTCTCTCCATCGTGCTCCCTCTGCTCTCTCTCTCTCCCTGCTCTCTCTCTCTCACTCACCGGCGCCCCCTCCCCCCCGGTCCCCCTCTCTCTCCCCACTTTGTCTCGCACTCTCTCCCCCCTCCGTCGGCCTCCACCGCGGCCGCCCCCGCCACAGCGCTCTCTCTCTCATGTCAGGTTCGGGTTCCCGTCTCTCTCTCTCTCTCTCCCCTCTTCTAACAAACTAGAGATAAATGATAATACATGAGTGAGTTATCACCATTAACATGGAATGTAACGCCGGGGGCATGGCAACTCAAGTTAAGAGGTTTCAGGGGTTTAGGGATAGATACCATAAAGGTAAGGACATAGTAGTTATTTTTGAAGATTTCAGTGGTATATGGATAATTTTGCTAATTTTCTCTTTCTTTTGTTTCTAAAATGGGATCAAATTATGAACAGATGGATATTCAAATTGGCTGGTAGTTAAGAATATCTTTTCAATTATTACGCTCCACCTTAACAATACAGAAGGAAGCTGAGCAATGATTTTATATGTTCCTGGATTCCCAAAAAAACCAAAGCAGTTATCTTTAAAAACAATCAGAAACCTTAACAAAACTTTAGAAGAAAAGTAGATAGCAAGATTGCAATGATGGATAACACTAAAACAACAAGCCTACATAAACAACAAATTAAAAGAGGAATCAAGTTTTCATAAAAAAATGTTTATAATGATTCTCAGAAGTAAATAAAGTGAAGCAATTCCAGGAAGTTGTGATAAGAAATAACAATACAGACCAGGCATTTTTATTCACAAAACCCACAATTTTTAAAAAATAATTAAATGATAAACAAAAAATATGATGTATATCTAAAATTGCTAACTTAAAGAACATACATCCAATTCTTTCTGCTTCAGCCATCTGCAGTTCCACAGGAATTTCATGAAACTGTGCAGCAAGCTGCCGATCTCCAAGGGACAAATTAATAGACACACAAGCTTTAATGCTTGCCTCCCCGTTTCTAAAACCAGTGTCAACCGTTAGATGAACAGGGTTTGCAACTTCCCTGGAGTAAAAATCATGTATCAATGCACTTCCTCCTGTAACGCCAAAACCTGTTGAGTACCTGCAAAAGAGTGAAGTTACTGAAGCATGCTTAACCGTACAAAACATTATGAAGGAACAAGTGCATAGTGTATGACGGTTGTTAAGTCTTCACACACACTCGGGTTCCAAAAGAGTTAGTGCCTTCAAATTAAGAACAACATCAATAATATGCTCCACAACCATAAAAACCTCTAAAACTGCACTCTACATCTTACTGCCTGATATGCAGCAGTCAAAGAAAAAAAATCGACACTTAGTAGTGCACTGCACATGATGTGATTTTGTTACATAAAAGCCTGATACCTATGCAAAGCATGGTATTGAGAGAACAAGCCTAAGTGTACTCCATGATTGACTCCCAACGCATTGAGAAGACTGTTTGCTATTATAGAATATGTTATCAAAGGCGATGGAGGTGGCCACAAGTCACCTTGCCACCGCCTCAATCGCCTCAATCCGGCCTTGTGGGCCCAGCCCACCTCCTCATGCCCCGGCCTGTTTAATTTTTGTTTAATTTTTTTTAGATTTTTTTGTTAATTTTATTTAAATTTGTTCGATTTTAGGAATGAAGGAATGAATTTAGGAAGTTTATTGATTTTATGTATACATTTTTGTGATATTTAGACATATATTTATATGTTTGAATTATATATATTATTTTAATAAAATATCACCTCAAACACCTCAAATGCCTAGGCGGCACCTCAAATGCCTAGGCCACCGCCTAGGCATTTGAGGCACGAGGTGACCCCTTGGTCGCCTCGTTCACCTCTCACCTCTGACTACATAGATTATAGATGGAAGGCTTGATCATGAAAACTAGCAGTGATGCACTTCAAGGCTGAAACAAAGTGAAACTGACTCAATGTCAGGAAAGCCAAGTCTGTTCTTCAACTTTCTAGAATGGCATGTAATAGCAATCTTAACTCTTCATACGTTGACGTTGGTAAGGTGTAACAATATGACATATTAGAATTACATATCTAAAGAATTGGTACTTTTGTCAAGAGAAAGACACAGAATTGTGATTGTTTATGTCAATAGATGTGTTCATAAAATTGTTACATAATGACAGTGATTTTGGTGCTTTCAGCAAATATGATATGTTCAGTAGGGACTTGAACAATATTAACAAAGAGGGGTAAAGTTGTGATGTTCCTGCATATGGGAATGGGCCTGCCATCTACTCTCTCAAGTGACAAATTATACACCCCAAGCATTTTACACCATACACAATATTTGAGTCGAGTTTTCCCAATAGGCATATTTGGAGGGCTATGTGACATGGCTGCCGGATTTCTTGCAACAGATTATGAAGGTTTCAAGTTTGGCAGGCACTTGTATGCATTCCAGATGTAAGTACACATTTGTAGCAATGAAATAGATAAGCAATAGAAGTGTTCATTAGAAACTGTAATGTTGATTAGTTACAACTCTATGATGAAACATTTTGATGCATCAAAGAATCAGCTCAGTAGAGTCATAAATTACTCAAATACAGCAATTAAACTTCAAATAAACTAGCATGCAGCTCAACAGCTAGAATGAATAAATTTAATTTCAAACGCTAAGAAGCCAGATATAGGAAACAACCCAAAAGCCTAAGCTTAAGATGAGCTAATGGAAGCTAATATACAAAACAATCATAAGATGATCTATTTTAGAGCTGCTATACATGTAGGGATGCAAATGCTAGCCATTGACTACAATGATATCCTTTTTCTTATCCCTTAACAAATAACTTCTCCACACGTTTAAGCTTATCAGCTTATCCACATGTATTACCAGAAACACATATTTAAAGGTTAGGCAATCAAATAACACTACACCACAAACTTAGCTTTTGATATTATATTTTCCAGAAATCAAAATAAAAAAATATAGTGTCTCCTTGAAAACCATATAACAAGTAACAAGCATAAACAAAGTAAAGATAAGCTTCTCATGTGCAAAAAATTTCTAACTTTCAAATATACAGCAACCACAAACATAATAAATGTGACCATCACTTAAACAAACAGGCAACTATTTTCCACTTTCCGAGCATATAATAGGCATAAAATGGACATTAGACCATATAAAGTCTACAATCAAGGTTCACACAGTTGAGGAACACTAGATCACATAAAGTTCATAATCAAGGTTCATAAATTAAGTGGGATGGGGTTTGAGAGAAGGCTGGCTCCAGGCGATAAGAGGCCATATGCCATGCAACCACTTAATCCTTATGGTTTAAATTTGAGTAGAGAATAGATTCCATCAGCTGCTTAGGCTTCTAGGCTTAATGTTTTCATGAAATGTTTCCTAAGCGAAGTATTAACAAACCACAGTTCTTGATCCTTTTTTGACAACGGTCAGAACACCAGAATATTATAGTACACACTACACAGAGATAGATAATGCATGGAGTAGTTACAGCTCTTTAGGCATGTTGCACCACCGGTTCAAAGAATAGCTGGTTCTGAAACTAGTGAATCCATTTCCTTATAATAAAGAAAAAAAATATAAAGTAAACCCCCCCTACAACGGTGACAAAAACAAAAGCCAAAAAAGGAACCAGTATGATCTTCCGAAAATGAACTGTCTTTCATTCATGTCAAATGACTTTTTACTACATAACACAATATGTTTCAAAGATCAACAAGTATGCCTCAAATGGTGAATAAGTTCCCCCTGTCCTCAAACCAATTCCAGCAGCAACAGTGCTAGAAAGAAATAATACTGAAAAGAAAAAAAAACAACGTAACATGGCAGTGGAGTGATCATGGAACCAATATTTTGATAGAGCCAAATTAATAAGATGTAATACAACTGTGTTACTTACCATCCAACTATCACTTCCTTTGGATTCACTTTTTGGTGCGACATAAACATGTTGTGGTGATAGTCAATGTCCAAAGCAACCTGTATCATAAGTCACATAAGAAAAGAGATGTATAAAAAATATCTGCATGTATCCGTGTGATGTTAGAGAACAAATATGGATCAAAATTTGGCACTGGAAAAAATGTAGAACATGTACAACATGAGCTCTATACACAACTTCTAAATAAAGTTCATGCCACAGAGAGATGTACACTCTTTAGTGAAATTTAATTTGCAGAACACTAATTTTAGCATGTAATCACACTTCTGCATTAGCTGGTTTTAATTTAAACTACTATGCAACCAGAAAACTCATGGCAGTAATGCAAGACTGTCTTCTTCCTTTCATGTGTGGAAGTTACTGCCACGGTACTTCTGTACAAAAATATGTACTGGTTTGAGAGTCAATGAAGACTTGATAGAACATTGAAGACTTGGCAACTGGCTCAAATGCTTAACTAGGCTAGGACAACTGGTTTGAACTAAATTTCCTTTGACCTTAGACCAAGGTTTGCCAGATCCATGATCCGGATCGACTCGAGCCAGCCCTAGTATGATATGAGTCAGTCTGACTTGGACCGACTCGAAGCCTAGTCAAGCGAATTCAACCATCTTGGTCCAGCCCTGGTACGATGCGATATGGCCGAACGCACCGATATGGCAAACCATGCCTTAGACTATTTTTTTGAAAGGGAAGTAAATGACAACCAGACCCAGACTCTGGTTAACACAGCACTAAGAAGCAAAACAAATCTAAAGAAATACATGTTGAGCTCTGGAAAACCATTAGACATCATCCATCATAAGGGAAAACAAATAGTTCATCATAACCTTTGACTATGAACCTCAAGAAGCAGACATAGTACAATCCAAAGTAGAATAAACTCGCCTTCTTTCCTTCAAGATGAAGACTAGATCAAACTACCTAAGAACACAAAATGCCATAGAATCCAATGCCAAAATCTTGACACGCCCAGTTTGCAGTGCAGCTCTATAACTGATATCACGGAAATCCTTCTAATCCACAAACACAGTCACCCGAGGAAACACCATAGGTAATCCTTCCCACTAAATGATTTCAACAAAATCATACCACGACAGAGGAGATCAAAAGTCTACAACTGGCTAACCAAAATCCCCACCACCCCACCCCTCCAACGAAGCTCGCCAACTCCAGAATTAGCAGATTCGGACAGTAGATTCAGTGTAACAACAAAACACCAACGTCATTCTGAAGACGCACTAGATACACCGGTCACCACAAAAGACACCCGAAATACAGACAACTCCAGGATCACATGAACAGTTAAAGAAGGAAACGCCCCAAATGGCACCAGAACGCCATAAGTCACAAAATACACCGCAGTAAACAACAAATCATGGAACATCGGAGCCACGCAAACTCCACGCCGCCAGCCAGGAAACCTCGCAAAACCCCGACAAAAAAAGATGAGCATCAGAGCAAACGAGAGACACGGTACCTGGTCGGAGGACTCGTTGTGGGGTACGCCATAAGAGTTGCGGATCTCGACGGTGCCGTCGGGGGCGACGGAGCCGAGGAGGGTCCCGATGACGCGCTCGGCCTGGTCGGGCCGCCGGACGTAGGAGTCGCAGATGCCGAAGAGGACGACGGGGTGGACCCTCGCGGAGGTGCCCGCCGGCGACGGGACGAACTGCAGCACGGTTTGCCCCTCAGCGGCCGCCATGTTAACCCCCCTTCCCTCCTCTCTAGAACGGAAGCCTTGATGGACGGCGGAGGGTGGGGGCGAAGGAGCGCTGCCACCGTGAGGTTAGGGTTTCTAATTTTCTATTCAGAAGTCGGGGATGTAAAGGTGGTCGCCCGGCAACACGACTGTTCAAACGTCGCCGAGCCCTGGCCTGAACCGGTTGATCTCTCCATCAATGTAACGCCACGCAGTACATCTTTTATACGTATGTTATTAAAAATATATTTTTATTTTTTAATTCTTATAAATAATCATATTTTTCTTTTAGTCTCTCAGATATAACTATTATTTTTAAAGTCCCTCAAATCTTCGTCATTATCCTTATTCAAGAATTAGAGTGAAACCCAACTCGGGTTAAATTAAGGTTCATAAAAGATTAAAATAACCCTAGTTAGACTGTGGGGACCACCTCTCTCTCTATATATTCTCTCTCTATCCCTGCTCTCTCTCTCTCTCACACATACACACAGCAACAACCTCCACAACGAATGCAAAGATCCGCCCTATCTCCGTCGCTGGCACACTTCTCTACGAAGAAGAATAGAATCCCGATGCTGGCCCATTCCCACCCTCTACATGACCATACGTCCCCCCTCATCTGCCTCATGTGAGTCCCCTTCTCATTCCCTTTGTCCGTCCATATCATGGATAGAGAAGAAAGTAGAGGGTACCCTCAACGAGGAACTCCAAAAGAGTACTTGCACTGACTGCTCCGTCGCCGACACCTCCACCGTCGCGTTGCCCTCTCCCCCGGGCACCACAGTGGCCACCTCTGCCACCGCCATCCTTGTCGCTGCCTCGAATCCAGACCCTCACCCCGTGGTGTTACCATAGCAGGCGCCGTCTCGGGGCCCGGTGAACTCCGCATAGAAGTCATACTTCTCTGCGCGCATGAAGCATTCGTCCAGGTAGATGCGGCTGTCGATGTAGGGCAAGCACTAGCGGGGCCGTGCGGGCGGTGGAGTAGCAGAGCATGAAGTCGAGCTGGGAGAGGCCATGGTAGCACTATGCAAGGCTGTGGTCGGAGTCGTTAGTGGAGGTGCCAAAGTAGATGGTGCGCACCTGCTCCCAGGTGTCGTCCATGTTGGCGATGAGGTTGGGGAGGAAGAAGGTGGCAGTGCAGGCAACCTATGCACTGCAGCTCAGCTCCACCACCCTGGCGTTGGTGTCCCCCTGTGCCCTCGTCACTGGCGCCATCACTAGGAGGATGACGAGAGGGAGCAAAGACAAGAGGAAGGTCCGCTCCATCTTCTCCGCCGGTGACCAGCCAACACTTGCACCCTCATCAAACTATTCAACTGCCTCCCCCCAGAGAAGAACCCGGCAAGACATAACCCACATGGCTTGGGCGATGAAGGGGGGCTCTCCTTCAATGGCGGACTACTCTCTGTTCAAAACCATGTGGCGATGAGATCTCCCATTCTCTTGCCATGGCCGGAAAGTCCCTTCTTTTATGATTGCGAAGTTCCAAAACAAGAGTCGTCATGGGGTGGAGGCGAAACAAGTGGGAGAGTCTTCCCCCTTGGGATCATCCATGGGGGAGGATTACGATGCCGCCAAGGACAAGCCGCTCCATGTGGGGGGAAGAGGCCGTCGTGGGGTTGCCATTGGTCGGCTAGCTTGGGGAGAGAGAGCGTAGGGGGAGAGAGAGAGAGAAGAGAGATAGAGAAGCACCGAAGAGAGAGAGAGAGAGAGAGAGAGAGAGAGAGAGTAGGGGCATTTTCAAGATTTCTAATGTCTCGTTAGTTTAGGATGGAATATTCTCTCATATATCATCTTCTCCTAACGTCTACAAACTATAGGGACTATAAAGTAAGGGTTAGAAGATTCTAGTGACTTATCTTTTATTTCTCTTATATGTCGTTCCAGGAGTCATCTACGCTAACTTGTCCTTATGGTTAGTTCGAAGATTTCTTGATAATTACTATCACTTGTTGATTGTGACGAGTGTCTTTTTCCTTGATGCTTGCTTACCAGTCCGCTTCGTTTCATCTCCACTTCATTTTCACTCCATGTCTCATTCGCTTCATCTCCGCTTGCTCCCTTACAAATTGGATATCAAGGAGGGACATCTATAGACACCTATTTTTGGCCCATAAGTTGAGTCATTCCCTTATTCTTATTGATAACTCCCCAAATTGGTCATTACTTTGAGTGATTATTTGGCTTGTTTTTAGCGCATTTAATCTATTTTCAAGTCAATTCCACATTCTGGCCACTTAGCCTAAATGTGGTCTATCGTGTGGCCATGTTCATGTTGGGTCGTGAACGTCCATTAGACCGCATTCTTCCATTAAGTCTTCAAGTGCACATCCACATTCTGGCTACGTCGGCCTGGACATGGTCTATCGCATGATCGCGTTCATCTCAGGTCGTGGTTGTGTGATAGATCACATTCTCAGATTCCCATACAGTCCGTCCAGAACCCGTCTCTTCCGATTGTGATCGACCTAGAGTCCTAGTTTAGGACATTCTTCTCGATGGTTTCGATCAAGATGTGTTCCTAACCATCCTAGAAACATTTTCCAACTATTTCTCAGTAAATGCATCGCATTAGGACTATGTTTTCTTGATATTACACTCCAAACTTGAATTAGGATTTCTCTCCGCCTGTCAGTAGACCCCTTAAGTCTAGGACTTGAGAGGATGCAACAAAGAAGGTGGGGCAAAGCCATGCTTCTATGAGGAATCTCTACTTCGTCCACCATCCACCAAGGAATATCTTAGGGCTTCTTTCATCTTCTTTTCTCTCTCTCTCTATCTTATTCTATTATTCTTACATTATTCCTCGTCATGGCATGTTAGCCCTAGCCTTTATTTTATCACTCTTGCTCTCTTTTAATCATACACAACACACAAACCTTTTTTTTTGCCCACACGGGGGTTTAAAACCCAACCCTTCAAGTACGCTACTCTCCTTTTGTGTGTTCTATTATATAGAGGGATAGATGCTTTACTTTCTCATAGTCTAATGGGTTTTCTTTGTGTTTAATTATTTTGGCAGGATCAGGCATGAAGCAGAACATGAGGCCTTTACTCGTTGGCTAGATAAAGAGCAAGGAAGAGCAAAATTCACACATCCCGCTATAGACGCCTAATTTTAGACATCTCGCGGACCATGTGATGCGAGACGGACCACGGACACGACAAGCTCACGATTGTCCCTTAACGAGGGAAGCATCGGACGTGCGCGGTTGAGAAATTGGCAATGAGCTAGGGTGATCGGCTCTCTTTTGTGCCCGGATCGGGTCACGGGACGGTCACTCTCTCTCTCGCAGCAGCGGTAATGAACATCATATAGCGAGCTAGATATCCTTACACATGCTCTCTAGCAGCGGCATAAAGATATATATACGAAAGAAAGCAAATGCCGAGAAGGGAGCGGAAACGATACCTCCACGCTACCGGGCGTGGGGAAGACGGACCCGGCCGAACTCATACTCCCGGGACAATTAGTACACAAATATTACAGCAATGAATTTACGGCCCACTCCACGCAGGGAGGTAAAGGGCGACACAATGGGGCCCGGGAGGACCGATTTCAGGTTGACGGGCGGCTTCTCGCGTAGCTTCGGCAGCACCCGAACTGGTGACTGTGGGACCCGCGTGCTGGCCGGAGGGGCCGTGTGGGACCCGGTGGCACCGCTGTAGTGGGGACACTTGGGGAAGCGCTCCCCGGGATGACGGCACGCTGATTCTCCGGCCGGAGGCCGAACGGCTCCAATCGGCACCGGTCGGAATAACCGGCCACAGATCTGCCGGTTCTATTTTTCAGCGCGCGACCCGACGAGATCGCTCGCTACGACCAACCCCGATGTCGGATCGACGATCAGGAGGTACCGATGGAAAGATCTCTTGAAATCCTTCAAGATAGGGCTAGAGAGAGTAGCTGGATCTTCACACATCTGGGCCTTAACTAATTTTGAAGCTGATATTGTATAGTACCCGAATTCTCATATCAGTAGAGAACTTTCCTGTGGATCACCTTTGACCGCGATGTAGACGTCCGAATCTGAAGTTGAGTCCTTCAGAAAAGTTATAGATCTTCAAGAGAGGAAACTAGGGGTATTTTTAGATCTGTAAAATATGGTGATTTGGATTTTATAGAGTGTTTACACTGGACTGGGGTCAGATCTGGACTGATGCAGATAGAAGTGTAGATGAGTTGGAAAAGGAATTTCTAAAAATGTGAGATGAACTTTAAAAATTCCACAAAAATTTTTAGAGGTAAAGGAAGGTGGACAAAACTCCCAGCAAAATTGGGGGCTCCAAGAAAAATCAAAAAGTGATCGGGAAATGGAAAACTCAGGGAAACTATCATTGTAGATAGAGATCTGGCGAACTAGAATGACAGTTTGAACGAAAATGGAAAAATACTAAATGAAGGAAATATGACTTGAAATTTTTTGTGAAGATAAGGGTTCGAGAGGTGAACCACTCTTGAAAATTTCAGCTCCAGAGGAGGAGGGAGGTGGGAGCAGAAATTCGTGGAAGTTACCTCTGTCCTGGATGGACAGATTACCGAAGACGGCTTCGCGGCGGCTCGATGGCGGCACGAACGGCGGCGGCGGCGGCACCGATGAACTCAGAGATTGAGGGGGAGGAGATAGAGGGGTTCCACTCTAGAATTGGGGGTTGGGGATGAAGAAACCCAGAGGGAGAGAGAGGGGAGGTCGAAATTCTCACAAGGGGGGCTCTTGCACAATACTTTTTTCACTTTCATTAATTCTAGAATAATAGAAATACATGACTTATATAATAAATAAAAAAAGACCATGAATACCCTTAGATCTAGGATCTGGAGGGGCATTTAAGGGACTTAATATTTGATCCAAATAAAATAAAAAAATGAAATTCCTAATTAATTCTAATGGGGGGACAAGGTAGGTGAGGTAGGTAGCCTACCTTTGAATTTTTAATCCACTTGTCTCCCATGTGGTCAATTGGCATTCCAACCTTCTAGATGGCCACCTAGGAGGGTTGACCAGCCCCACATAGGTGACATGAACCAATGGGAAAGGGCTGAGGGCCCCCTAGCTGGACGTACTACACAATTACATAAAAACCCACACAATCCAAGGGAATGACGCATTGGATTACAAAGCCGTACAATTGCGCTTATACTTTCCCATGGATATAAAAATAAACTAAAGGACACAAATGTAAAATAAAATGTATATGCTCAAGGGGGGCTCTTGCACAATGCTTTTTTCACTTTCATTAATTCTAGAATAATAGAAATACACGACTTATATAATAAATAAAAAAGACCATGAATACCCTTAGATCTAGGATCTGGAGGGGCATTTAAGGGACTTCATATTTGATCCAAATAAAATAAAAAAAATAAAATTCCTAATTAATTCTAATGGGGGGACAAGGTAGGTGAGGTAGGTAGCCTACCTTTGAATTTTTAATCCACTTGTCTCCCATGTGGTCAATTGGCATTCCAACCTTCTAGATGGCCACCTAGAAGGGTTGACCAGCCCCACATAGGTGACATGGACCAATGGGAAAGGGCTGAGGGCCCCCTAGCTGGACCTACTACACAATTACATAAAAACCCACACAATCCAAGGGAATGACGCATTGGCTTACAAAGCTGTACAATTGCGCTTATACTTTCCCATGGATATAAAAATAAACTAAAGGACACAAATGTAAAATAAAATGTATATGCTCGGTGTCGATTCCCATCAACTCTCCCCGGGTGGGAGGAACTCGACCCCGTCGAGTAGGGGTATGGATGCTCGCGTACTCCGGCGGACCCGTCACCGTGCCAAGTAACGCGGGTATGCTCCACTCCAAGTGACCGTCACCTGCTCATTCCATATATACTCGATATGCACGAACTGCTATGGGCTAAAGGTGGACACTCCAAGTGGGGCACTCTCAAAAGGGGAGGTGGCGGCTCGAAGACTCACTAGGAATCACCGATGGGTCCCTGTAGGTGACTGATCCGGATATAGACGTAGAACCGATCCCATACTCATCAAGCAAGTCCACTCGCCTCTTACTCATAAGAGACCGACAACGAGCTTGCACCAGACACATGCAGACTCACCATGCAGTACACACAAACAATCGACTCAAAACACACCACACAAACAAACCACGCAAAGAAAACACACTGACTCATGTATGACCCTATACTTAAGATGGTAACATCAAGCCTACTAAGTGACTGCATCCTGGGCGGCGGGTGAGCCGTCCAGCTCTTCCCCCAAGGCATAGTACTCATCGGCTAGTGCCTGATCGGCCTCATAAGTGACAAGTTCAAGCTCAGATGGCAAGGACTCTCCAACCCCTAGGGCTAATGTGGCACGAGCAGGGCATTCACTGGCAATGTGACCAAACCCGTGACAGTGGAAACACTGCACTCGCGACCTACTGGTCTCCCCGATAAGAGGGTCTTTACCCTTATCCTCCCGACGGGTAGGGGGTGTAGGCAGCAATGGTGGAGGTGTAGGTGCCTTGGGCAATAGTGGTGGGAGTGCCGGTGCCAGTGGACGGGCTATGGGAGCCGGGAAACGGGCAACGGGTGCCGGTGGTTGGGACGGAAGTAGATCCCGGGGTGGGGGAGGGCGAGGCCGTGGAGCGAAGTGCTCCTGACGGGTGGGCTCCTGAGGTCGAGCCATGGGAGGCCGTTGATGTGGGCCTAATGAGTGATGGGGCTCGGTACTACGGAAAGGGGTGGGGCCCAACCGATGGCTAGACTCGAACTCTCCCTCAAATTTCTCCAGCTCGAGAGCAACCTGATATGCCTCTTCCAATGTTTTGGCATTGCGGCGGAAAAGCTCATACTGGTAGTGTGGCCGCAAACCACGTCGAAAGCGGGAAACGGGCATGGTACTCTCCTCCGTGACACCACATCGTAGAAAATACTCATCAAATTCAGCGATGTATTCGGAGACGGACCGGTCTCCTTGGCTAAGACTTTGCCATCTATCGATGAGTCGCTGGCGGTAAGTGGGAGGAAGGTACTTTTGCCGAAGCTTATTCTTCATCTCGGCCCATGTGTCAATCGTGGGTTCTAGCCGCTGAAGTAGCAGGCTCTCTACATTCTTCCAATAAGTCTGCGCCTGTCCCATGAGCTTCATGGTGGCAAATCGGACCCTTCGACGCTCCGACATATCATACCACTCAAAGTAACGGTCCATGCCGAACTCCCAATCTAGGTAGACTTTCGGATCCAAAGACCCGTAAAAAGTGGGAGGGTCCGCTCGCACGGTCTTAAGGACCCTATTATCATCCTCATCTCTTTGTGGCTGAAAGCCACGACGGCGTTGACCATATCCCTCATAGGCATTGTCGGACCCATAGTCCTCGAGACCAAGGTCACGGCGTGGTAAACCGGGAACCCGAGGAGGGGCGGGTGGCTGAGGAGCATATGCGGGCGGGTCCTGGGCCATAATGGCAGGCGGGGCCTGAGCTATAGGATTGGCTTGGCCTTGGGCGGCCGCCTGGGCAGGTGGGGGTGGGTCTTGGACCACTCTAGGAAGATCTCCGTGGGACATCCGTTCCAACCGTCCGACCAGACCTTGGACGGATCTATCAGATGACTGTATCCTTTCCTCCATGGCATTAAACCGACCATCTATGCAGTCCGAAAAGCTCTTAAAGGTGGCATCGGATTGATCCATCCGATCTACGAGGGTCATGATCGCCTCTCGTAAGGAGAGAAGGTCTCCCGAATTATCCCGTGGGTTGGCCATAGGTGTGGCGCGATGGTATGGGGTACTTGCCGAGTGGGCATGCAACGACACACGGACTAGGTGAAACCGACTAATACAAACACACTAATGCAAAATGATGCGCCTGGACTTAACCAAAACTCGGTACGTGGCGGAGATAACCGATCCGAAGATCACTCGCACAAGTGTGCGGCCTTCCCGATAGGCGTAGCCTAACGTTCGGACAACACCTTTTGATATACCGAGTAAAGGGATGTATGCGACTCAAAAGATATTTTTTTTTAAACAATGATGACCCTAAACACGACTTAGACAATGACTAATGACTATACGTAAATGACACTCTTTTTTTTATTTTTAGACACCCTAGACTCAACATGGCTCTGATACCAAACTGATGGGGACAGACCACAGACACGACAAGCTCGCGATTGTCCCTTAACGAGGGAAGCGTCGGACGTGCGCGGTTGAGAAACCGGTAATGAGCTAGGGTGATCGGCTCTCCTTTGTGTCTGGATCGGGTCACGGGACGGTCACTCTCTCTCTCGCAGCAGCGGTAATGAACATCATATAGCGAGCTAGATATCCCTACACATGCTCTCTAGCAGTGGCATAAAGATATATGTACGAAAGAAAGCAAATGCCGAGAAGGGAGCGGAAACGATACCTCCACGCTACCGGGCGTGGGGAAGACGGACCCGGCCGAACTCGTACTCCCGGGATAATTAGTACACAAATATTACAACAATGAATTTACGGCCCACTCCACGCAGGGAGGTAAAGGGTGACACAATGGGGCCCGGGAGGACCGATTTCGGGTTGACGGGCGGCTTCTCGCGTAGCTTTGGCAGCACCCGAACTGGTGACTGTGGGACCCGCGTGCTGGTCGGAGGGGCCGTGTGGGACCCGGTGGCACCGCTGTAGTGGGGACACTTGGGGAAGCGCTCCCCGGGATGACGACACATTGATTCGCCGGCCGGAGGCCGGACGGCTCCGATCGGCACCGGTCGGAATAACCGGCCACGGATCTGTCGGTTCTGTTTTTCAGCGCGCGACCCGATGAGATCGCTCGCTGCGACCAACCCCGATGTCGGATCGACGATCAGAAGGTACCGATGGAAAGCTCTCTCGAAATCCTTCAAGATAAGACTGGAGAGAGTAGCTGGATCTTCACGCATCTAGGCCTTAACTAATTTTGAAGTTGCTGTTGTACAGTACCCGAATTCTCAGATCAGCAGAGAACGTTCCTGTGGATCGCCTTTGACCGTGAGGTAGACGTCCGAATCTGAAGTTGAGTCCTTCAGCAAAGTTGTAGATCTTTAAGAGAGGAAACTAGGGGTATTTTTATATCTATAAAATATGGTGATTTAGATTTTATAGAGTGTTTACACTGGACTGGGGTCAGATCTGGACTGATGGAGACAGAACTGTAGATGAGTTGGAAAAGGAATTTCTAAAAATATGAGATGAACTTTTGAAATTCCACAAAAATTTGGAGAGGTAGAGAAGGTGGCAAGAACTCCGAGTAAAACTGGGGGCTCCAAGAAAAATCAAAAAGTGGTCGGGAAATGGAAAACTCAGGGAAACTATCACTGTAGACAGAGATCTAGCAGAACTAGAATGACAGTTTGAACGAAAATAGAAAAATATTAAATGAAGAAAATATGACTTGAAATTTTTTGTGAAGATAAGGGTTTGAGAGGTGAACCACTCCTGAAAATTTCAGCTCCAGAGGAGGAGGGAGGTGGGAGCAGAAATTCGTGGAAGTTGCCTCTGTCCTGGATGGACAGATTACCAAAGACGGCTTCGCGGCGGCTCGATGGCGACACGAACGGCGGCGGCGGCGGCACCGATGAACTCAGAGATTGAGGGGGAGGAGATAGAGGGGTTCCACTCTAGAATTGGGGGTTGGGGATGAAGAAAACCAGAGGGAGAGAGAGGGGAGGTCGAAATTCTCACAAGGGGGGCTCTTGCATAATACTTTTTTCACTTTCATTAATTCTAGAATAATAGAAATACATGACTTATATAATAAATAAAAAAAGACCATGAATACCCTTAGATCTAAGATCTGGAGGGGCATTTAAGGGACTTCATATTTGATCCAAATAAAATAAAAAAATGAAATTCCTAATTAATTCTAATGGGGGGACAAGGTAGGTGAGGTAGGTAGCCTACCTTTGAATTTTTAATCCACTTGTCTCCCATGTGGTCAATTGGCATTCCAACCTTCTAGATGGCCACCTAGGAGGGGTGACCAGCCCGACATAGGTGACATGGACCAATGGGAAAGGGCTGAGGGCCCCCTAGCTGGACCTACTATACAATTACATAAAAACCCACACAATCCAAGGGAATGACGCATTGGCTTACAAAGCCGTACAATTGCGCTTATACTTTCCCATGGATATAAAAATAAACTAAAGGAGACAAATGCAAAATAAAATATATATGCTCGGTGTCGATTCCCATCACCATGTTTAGCCATCATAAGAGTGACACATTTTTCTGAATGATTGAACGCTCGAGCTCCCATTTCCAATCTAATGACTCAACCGGGCCGAAAATCATTGAAATAGTCGGCCACATTCACTTTCCGAACATCTGAAATGACAATTGCCAAAACCCCGGAAGAAGGCCTGATAGTTGGCTGCCTAAGGCATCTGGGCGACCACATCCTTGGCCGCCCATGTGTTCTAGGCGGCTAGATACATGGCCACCCAGGTCAATCTAAACAGCCATTGATGTGGTCGCCTTCTGATAACTACCCATCAACCCACGTTTTCACGATTCCGCCCACTCCGAGCACATCCTCCTCAACTCACCCCACTCCCGAGAGTCAAGGCACGAGTAGCCATGCACATACTCGCTTCCGGAGTGGTCCAAAGCCCTCTCACGAGGATTCAGGTCCTATTTCAAATGGATTTTCGGGAGGGAAATCCCTCCATGTTTAAAAACTTGGTCCTAGGGTTCCAGAAATGGGGTTGGCAGTTCTGGGAGAGAGGAGCCTAAGAGATTTCGAGCAGGAGTCCTTGAGTGTTGTGAGAGCTCCAAGAGCCCTTTTCCACTTCCATCCTACTGATCTCATACGCGAATCTAAGCTGGAGGGCCCTGAAGCTCCGTCCGTGGAAGAAGATATGCGTCCACCACCGAAGGAGACGAAGCTCACAGTAAACGGCCATCGATCTTGCCATTCATCTTCCTTAAACAGCCATAAATCTGGTCACCTTCTGTTGGTCGACAGGCAAACCTCGTCTCTCTTCCTCTTGTCATCTTTATTGATGCATTTTACTTCGTTTACACACATCCCTTGTCTTTTCTATCGGATTACATGCATGATAGCCTTCCCTAGACCCCCATGTCAAAGAGGTTTTCACCCCACAACATAGGAAAGATGGATGGTCGAAAGTCTCGGCCATCCCCCCTTCTTGATACGATTGACCCCCAATTGCATGCCTTTCCTTTTGATTTGAATATATACTACACGTCCACAGTCTAATGGGCTTGTTTTCTGTGTTTACTTGTTACTTTTTAGGGACTTCATCATCGACTCGCAGATTCGAGCTCCTCGTTCTTGGCCGACCGAGATCGAGGATAGGCAGGACTCACGACCTCCGTTTGGAAGGCGTTTATGATCACCCTACTCCTGTGGGATTCATGTAAAAGTCTTTTGCAATTACCTTTTGTTCACTAACTCGTGCACTGTAGTGTTGGACGCAGCTACAGTTCTGAACGTCCGCACCTAGGATGATTGTAGCTGATTTACCGCACCTACAACCCTCTGGTGATCACGGTGGGATCCTCCCGCTCACTGTGAGTCATTTAAATTGAAGTTTGCTGAAGTTCTTTTCAAGTAATTTGTATTTTTCATTTGTATTTTTTTTCTTTAATTTTGGTAGCTTATTGCGCCTGCTGGACGATTGGTTCACTGACGGAACCAATAGAGGAGGCAGCCAAGTTACTGGTCACCCATAGCCAAGGCGGCCAAGAACCTAGCCGCCCAGCACTCCTAGGCAGCCAGGAACCTGGCTGCCCAGGTCCAAGGCGGCCAATAACTTGGCCGCCCAAGTCCTGTCAACGGCTGCCGATCCAACCATCTTCTGTTTCTGTTCCCTTTCGTAGTACTGTCTTTGTTTACTTTCTGTTTGCATAACTTAGCTTCTGTTTTGTATATTCTTGAATCTTTTATGTTCTAACAATGCAGGTCTGAGTCCGGGGTGGGCTTAGCAAGAGCCGACATCACACGGATTAGGAACACCCTCCCTTTGGATTGGACTCTTCACCTGGGGATTCTCAATTGGGTGCAACTAGTCCTTTCCATTTGGGAACCTCCGTAAGTCCCTGCGAACCGTGGATTTCCACACATTCGCCGGACACGTTGTACCATTTGAAGTCTTATTTGATCTCCCAAGGGTTTGAGTGAGATTTATCTTTATGTTACCCCAGAGTTTGGCCTTAATTTCTCCTAAATAATTCCACTCTCATCTAGAGAGAACAAGCTTAAAATAGACTAATCTTTAGATTAACTTAAGTTAAAACTTTTTGGGCGCTTTGTTTGGAAACTTGCTGGCTAATAAATGCAGTTAATTCAATCATAATTGGCCTTAACATTCTAATTGAACCCTTAAAAACTGATTAGGTTGAATTGCAATGGCTCAATGTTGTTCTAACACACATGTTGATGAGGATGATGATCATGAATTCTATGATACTCAAACCATGGTGGAGGTTGAAGAAGATGCACCCAATGCCTTCATTGGGATGTGTCAAAATTCATGAGTTATTGATGAGAATGAAAGCACAAGTAATGAAGAGTCATCCTCCTAAAGTCAATATCTCATCAATGCCAAAACCCCGTCAATCTCTTCAAAGGAAGACTAAGAGCTAGCAAATGTGCTATCTCACTACTCACTTGATCATTTGCTTGCTCTAACTTCCCAAGGAATATCACATGCTTAACCCATTTCTAGGGGACCTTTAATTCCAATGCCAAGTTCATTCAATAGGACTCCCCCCCATGTTCCTAGTCATCCTAACCATCCTCTTTACCATCAAGGGGTTGCTTGCTCTCCAGTAACTCATACTATGCCTAATGTCAATGCACCCCCTAAGCAATATAATCTCATATCCAAACAAGAGGTTCTATGTCCGACAAATGGTTGCCAAAAGCCTCCTTACATCTCGGTCTCATTCTTTAGCTAGCTATTGCAAACTTTCGAATGCTTACCTTCTCCCGAGTTTCAAAACCCCCAAATACCAGAAGTATGATGGTTCAAGTGATCTACAACAACATCTCTCCTGCTTCCTAATGGACTCTTACTAATGGCTTTACGATCGGGTCCTTCTTGTGCATCTCTTCCAAAAATCCCTTAAAGGAGAGGCCCTCAGGTGATTCTCTTCAATTCCAGCCATTGACCTTATTAACTTCGACATTATGTCCGAGTGTTTTATCGCTCAATTCAGCTACATCGCTAACGTAGCTTCCACTCTCATGGACCTTGTAATAGAAAAGATGAAGTCCAATGAGAACTTCATTCAATTTACAAATAGATGATGGAGAGCTATGGCTTCCAGGTCCGGGATCGTCATCCCGGAATCTCAAGCCATCACCGTATTAGTCAATAATACAACCCCTCAACTCCGCACTATCCTTATGCTTAGCGAATTCCACACATTCGCTCAACTTTACAATAGAGCTCGTATTGTCCAAGCTGAACTCAAAAATTTCTCGTTTCCATTTTTTCTTTGATGATTGTGATGTCCTGACCTCAAAGGGGCATTTTCTAATGTACACATCAGTTCACCAATCGCAAGGTTGCCATCGCAAACTGTAGGGTGCCTACAAGAGAAGTGGAGAATGTACAAAACCCCTTTCATTTTCACCAATCATCTCATGCTTCACCTTACACTTAGGAGAGGTTAGGCATGGTTAAGGACATCCAAGAGTGTAGGTTAATGGGAAGAGAGCAACATTGGCAATATGATAAGGAAGAGATCATAAATGAGCAGCCTTTAGTGAACTCAGACACAAAGAATGTAAGACCCTGAGTCTTTTAGATCCTTATCAGAGAGTTTCAGATCACTTTTGTGGGTCATGAGTTGTGTTTTACTATCCGCATGAATTTCTCTCTCGTACTAGTTACGGAACCCCGTAGTGAGTTTACTGTTCAATTCATCGACTCGAGGACACCACAGTTGCGTTGCATTCTTTTCGAGGATCGTTTAGATTATTTTTTCGCATTTTTCTGAATTAGTGCATTTTTGGACCAAAAATCAGATTTTACGGAAATTAGAAAATTCTCAATTTCCTTTTCTTTTTATTCTTTCTTTCTCCTTCCTCTCTCCTCATCCCCACGTCGCTTCTCTCTCTCCGTTGTCTCTCCTCTATTCTCCTCTCTCCGCGGGCACACGACCGTGGCGAGGTGGGTGAGGCAGGGACGTCGTGGAGTTAACCTAGCGCGTGACGGGGTGAAGGATTGAGCGTGGCGTTGGCGCGATCCCTCGGTGATTCAAAGCCGACGTGACGGGTTCGTGAGATGGTTTTCGGTGAGATTTAGTCCCTTCGGCTTCGGCGTGCTAGAACTTCGGTGGAGGTAGGGAGATGGATGCCCTACTCTTGTATTACGTTCCCCCGTGATTTTGAGCTATACGGTGCGAGAACGAGCAGGTTTAGCCTTGTTTTGGGCGAAAGCATGTTCGGGGGGAGTGAGACGGGTTCGCCTCTTTCGGCGAAGATTTCTTGCTAGATTAGTTTCGTTGGAACCCTTGGCATGTCAGCATTCCATTTCTGCTAGTTTTGTGGCGATTGGTGGTCATTTGGGACCGGTGTGAGCCCGGGAACCCATGTGACTCAATTTGGGTCAATTCGGAGGAATTGCCCGTTTCTTATGTTTTATGCGTCGTTTGGACCCCTTCCGGTCTGTGGAAGGCTGATATGGCATTTAGGGTTGTATCCCCTTCGTTTAGACGCGATTGGGGCGTGGAACGGCCGGATTCGGTCGATCCCCTATTTTTCCCGCCGTCGCGTAGTAGCGGTGCTTTCAGAGACCGTTTTCACCTCTATAGCAGTTCTCAGGTGACCGTTTATGCTTTTCAAACAGTAGGTCAGTTCAGGTCTTCACGGTCATTCGATAGACCGTTTCTTTGAGATAGCGGTTCAGTGGACGACCGCTAATCTCCGTCTAGCGGTCGTACAGTAGACCGCTATTCTTGGGGCGTATGTCGGTTTGGCTTCGCGGTGGTGCGATAGACCGCTAAGCTGGTTTTAGCGGTATGAGAGATGACCGCTACTCATTGTGTATGTCGATTCGATGGTTTTAAGTCGGTTGGGCTAGCGGTCCTAGCCTTGGCCGCTATTTGTTCTTAGCGACCCTATGGGAGATTGCTAGGCCGTTTGACTGATTTATGTCGGTTTAGGGGTTGACCGGGTTTAGCGATCATATGGACGACCTCTATTGTCTCCCTTGCAGTCCTGCGATAGACCGCCTACCCCTGTGGATTTGAGGTTTTATCCCGTTAAGTCTCTGAGTGTAGCGGCCATGTCCTAAACCGCTTAGCTCAGCGAGACGGCTTCTTTATAGGCCGGTTGTCTTAGTGCGGCTCTTTCTTGACCGCCCAGTTGTAGACACGCCATTCCTGACGTCTCCTGAGTAAATCTCATATTACACTATGATATCCCAATGCGGTCTTCACATTTTTAATTACTCTGGTGATTTCCTATTTTTATGAATTTTTTTACATTTTTTTGAATTATTCCGTGAAAAATCATGGAAGTGTCCAGGCGCCTGGACACCTCCATCAATGACCAAAAAATAATAAAAAAATCAAAATCATGGAAGTGTCCAGGCGCCTGGACGCCTCCATCAATGACCAAAAAAATAAAAAAAATCAAAATCATGGAGGCGTCCAGTTGCCTGGACGCCTCCATCAATGCAAAAATAATAAAAATAATATTAATAATCATAAAAAACAAAACAAAAATCAAATAAAAATATATATATTTATGGAGGCATCCAGGCCCCTGGACGCCTCCATAAAAACAAATATAAAAAAAATATATAAAATGCCCGTTGGCATAAAAGACAAAAAAATTAAATAAAAATTAATAAATTAATGGAGGCGTCCACGTCCCTAGACGCCTCCATAAAAACAATTATAAAAAATCAAAATGCCAGCCTTGGCACAAAAGACAAATAAAAAATAATAAAATAATATATTTATAGAGGCGTCCAGGCCTCTGGACGCCTCCATCAAAACCCTCACGGGCGCCGGCCACCGAACGACGGTTTGTCGTGTGTGAAAAATCTAAATTATAGAGATGTCCAGTCAGCTGGACGCGCCCATTTCTGAATCACGAGGCGCCGCTCACAAACCCACGCGTTGTGCCAAACCGCGTGCGGCCGTCGTCGGCTTTCGGTGGACCTGCTTGAGGCGTCCGGGACCCTGGACGCCTCCACAAAAGTATTCCCAAAAAAATCAATAAAAATAGAATAAAATATTATTTCGGCCCTGATGGAGGTGTCCAGGGTCCTGGACGCCTCCACCCTCTGGAGCTCTATAAATAGAGGCCCACCCCCTCAGTTCTGGGAGAGCTAAGTAGTGATCCGATAGGCTGCCGGAGCCCAGAGGCTACGGAGTCATTCTTCTAACCCGTGGGGTCTTTTGTAGGTGGAGGTCCTGCCGGCTTCTCGGGTGCCCACGCTCGCGAGAGGAAGGTCGTCTTCATCCACCGCGCTTCTACGTCGTCCCCACGCTGCCGGAGCTCCGTCGAATTTCACCACCGGCACATCCAATAAGCCAACTCTTTCCTTTTCTTCGTAGTTCTTTGCATTCATCATCTCGCATCCATCATCTCATTTTCCTCCTACTCGAGTCCGAGAGGGGTTTAAAAGATAACACCAACCAGGTGTGTGTCTTCCCGTTATTTCGTCATTTATATTGCAAGGATATGAATACTACACATTCATCTTTCTAAGCCACTTGTCATTTGTTTGTCGTTGTTTTGCAAGGGTAGCCGAGGAAAGCCCTCTCCGTCGGCCGGCCGGAAGGAGAGGAAGAAGCAACCCGCCATCTCCCGCTCTTGAGGTAGACGCGATCACTTTCTTATTTTGGGGTCTTTCGGCCCCTGGCGATCACATCTTTTCATCGAGGCCGCGGCGAGTCACTTCCTCAATGGCCGTTTAAATTTCTGTTCTCATATTCTCTTTATATCCTGTTATATTTCGTTTATTTCATCGAGGCCGCGGCGAGTCACTTCCCCAATGGCCGTTTAAATTTCTGTTCTCATATTCTCTTTATATCCTGATATATTTCGTTTATATCATCGAGGCCGCGGCGAGTCACTTCCCCAATGGCCGTTTAAATTTCTGTTCTCATATTCTCTTTATATCCTGTTATATTTCGTTTATATCATCGAGGCCGCGGCGAGTCACTTCCCCAATGGCCGTTTAAATTTCTGTTCTCATATTCTCTTTATATCCTGTTATATTTCGTTTATATCATCGAGGCCGCGGCGAGTCACTTCCCCAATGGCCGTTTAAATTTCCGTTCTTACATTCTCTCTATATTCTGTTATATTCTGCTCATATCATCGAGGCCGCGGCGAGTCACTTCCCCAATGGCCGTTTAAATTTCCATTCTTATACTCTCTCTATATTCTGTTATATTCTGCTCATATTCTCGAGGCCGCGGCGAGTCACTTCCCCAATGGCCGTTTAAATCTCTGTTCTTATATTCTCTTTTATATTCTGCTATATTCTGCTCATATTCTCGAGGCCGCGGCGAGTCACTTCCCCAATGGCCGTTTCAATTTTTGTTATTTAATTTCTGCACCATTCCCGTCCCCCCGAGGTCGCGGCGAGTCACTTCCCGCTATGGCCGTTTGAACCCCATATCTTGCTATATTATACTTGTCCCGCTCGCCCCGCCGGAGCAATCTCCCGTGGTGGCCCCTTCTCTCTCTTCTCTCATCTCTGTGTTGCAGCAAACAGCAAAACAAACAAAAAAGAAGGAGCCCGCGCGCTCTCCGCATCCTCTTCCCCGCTCCATCGAACTCCGAACCGCGTGACGTCGCTCACAGATTGGCGATCACGGTGGGACATCTACTGCTTCCTTTCGGCTACCCTTGCAAGTTCGGCACCACCCGTGCCTCTCCACCTTCGCGCCCGCGCGCACCCCCGTTGTGCTCACGACAGCACCGTCAGTTTTGATTGGTTCTTTGTTTATTATATGTCTGTTATTTCTGTTGTTTTCCCACTCCATATATCTGTCAGCATTCCATTGCATACATCCATTCCTCTTTTCTATCCTTTTTTCATTTTTTTGAGGATCACCCTTTCCCGGTGAAGGAAGGACTCTCCGTTTGGGAATTCCTCTCAACGGACTAGAATCTCCTACACTGGGACCTCCGTAAGTCCCCGACATCGAAGAATCTCCTCTTCGTTCACTGGGCTGGTTGTACCATTGAAGTTCCCCGGAGTTAGTCATTTCATTCGTGGTGAGACGAGAGACCCTAGCTGACACGGTGGTGAAACAAATTGGAATTAGGGTCCTTCCTATTTTGTGTGAACTTCTGATCTGGTTAAAAACACAAAAAAATTATCAAAATCAAAACAAAAAAAAGGACGTAAAGCATTCACTTGTATGTTAATCCATGCTAATTGTTTGCTCGTGTATGTTATTACGCTCTCAAAAAACATGATGGATGGCTGAATATAATTACAATTGTTTCGAGGCCGACGCCTTCCGTTATGGGTCTCAAATGTGTGACCCAGGTCACGACTCTTATGGGGTCTACAACTTAGACTGGGGCTATCATCCTTACCCACAGGTTCATCCCATGGACGTTGGCCCATCCTATAAGTCCTCATATGGAATACAGGCCACTGTTAGTGGAGCTTCCCCCTCCACTAGTGTTCCCTATGCCTGGGATTTCATGGCTTCTCATGTCGACTCTCTCAGCTCTCAACTTGGAGCCTTACAGGCTGTTATTGAGAGGAAATTTCTTCCTCCTTCCCCTCCTCAAGCCAACCCCCTTCACACTTTCATGAATAACATCACTAAAATGGAGAAGGATTGGAAGGAGAGAAGAGATGAGTATGGCATTGAGAATATGAGTGAGCAAGAAGTTCTCCCAAGTTTTAACGATCAAGTGGACGCCGTCTGCCCACCATCCATTCATCACACTAATCCATACGGCTCTCCGCCTCCACATCCACATCTATATACGCAAATTCCTCCATGTCAATATACGTCACCTCATCTCATCAACACGCCTCCACCACGGCGTCCATTTGAACTTGATGATCATAAAGAATTGGAAATGGCACATGATGAAATTTATGAAGATTTTGAATATACACCTACTCCGAGTTTTCTTCGTTTCCCTCCTCCACTGCTCCCACAAGAACCCCCTGCTCAGGATGAAGCCACTAGTTCTACCCCTGCTTATGAGTCATCATGGTGTTACGATGACGGGTTTACACCCCAACAACCCGCATCAATGCACCATGCATCACCTTCTACCCTTAACCCCCCACGTATCACCAAAATCCGACGTTTCCTACGTACCAAGCCTTCTACTGTCACCCCTTCAATTGTACAAATGACCCCCACACCATTGGCTTCCACTGAGCATTCCACTAACTCTTGTTCTCAACCGAGTAATCCTCCATCGTCTCCACCTAAAACCTCCACTAGCCTTGTAACCCCGAATCCAACCATTCCTATTCCTCCACTCCCCTTACCTAAACCCGTGATTAACCCGGAGCCGGGCCCATTGATTGTTGCACACGAGCCAACCTCGTCTCCTCTCGAGAACAAGGAGAAGCCCGTCGTGTCTCAACCCCCCCTTACCCTTCCTATAGCCCCCATCATTGAATCTCCATTACCCGTTGAGCCTGTTGTCTCAATCTCACTTCCTTCCACCACCTCTCGGAGTGGGTGTCTTTCTACAAATACATATGCCAAAGATGATGTTCAAGAATCGGACAAGAAGAATTGGGCCACGGCAATGCAATTCAAGATCCAAGATTTTATGTGCCGAATGTCGATTCGGGTTCTTGTGCCGGTCACCTTTGAGAAGGCCGAATTTCCATCTGCACCAATGCCCATCAAAAATGACTCTCAGGAATTGGTGCTGACCAAATCAGGGGCCAAAATAACCACGATCACGTTACTCATTGGCCAACATGCTTTCAAGGCTCTTATTACCCCTTGTTCGGTCATAGTCCAACTGACTAATCAAGAGAGGAGTTTCTCCTCCAGCATGGTGATGACACATTCCACTGCAAAGGGGATAATGAACTCTGTACTCGAGGGCAAGTCAGGGCAGTTCTTGCTGGAAGCTTTTGACATCATGTCTACTTCCCACCAACTCCCATGCGAGGGACGAACGCCTATGCTACCCAGCATGACCACGTGTGATATTCCAACAGCCTTGAGTAGTGCCCCAAAAATGAAGCTCCTTATGCCAAGCATCCAACTTCCAATGATAGACACCGTTCATCTGCCACGGGAGTTATTTCCAAGGGAGCCATTTCATGTCAAGATCCCTACTTCACAAGCGGAGCTCTTAAATCTTTGTTTTGATATTTTGCCAAGAGAGTTACCATTCATGTATGAATGTCCAAAGGGCCTTATTAGAAGTCCGTCAAATGAGAGCCTGTGGGCCCTGACCATACTAATGGACCCGATTGGTCAGAGAAAGAAGAGGCCTTCTGCCTGGGCACATCATTGGGATCGGCCTGCAAACCCAAAAGGCCAAGAAGCCATGTTGAAGGTTGAGAGGCCGCCCTATGAGAGAGTATCTGCCAAGAAGAGGGAAAAGCATAAAGTGAAGCTTGAGGACAATAAATCCCTTGCTGAAAGAGCCCACATCAGTTCATCCACTTCCTATCCCAGTTCATCGCTGCTCATGCTGCTATTCAGCTTCTTTTTATGGGCAGTCCATTGGTTAAGGAGACGCCTTTTGTCACCTAAATCTAAGCCATCAAGCTCCTCTGCTCTAGGGTCCCCGAACCCTCACATTCCTCGTTGTCCGGAGCTTCCGGACCCCTACATTCATCCCTGTCCGGAACCTCCGGACCCCTCCCTATTTAATTCCATGTTTTTATCCATCTCTCACCCCCATCCGGAACCTCCGGATTTCTTATCTTATTCTCCATCTCTCTCAGGGCATCGCGCCCTTCCTTCCCATATCCACCTGGAACCTCCGGGCCTCTCCTTCTTTCGATTTATCCTTTTGTTCTTCCAAGTCATCACATCCTTCATTCTTTTCACCCCTTTGAATTATCTTTTACACACCTCCCAGGGCATCGGGTCCCTCATGATCTTCTTCCTCTGGAACCTCCGGATTCATTTCCCCATGATTCTCCTCCTTTACATCCGGACCCTTCGGATCCGCCTCTCTCAATTCATCAATTTCTGATTCCTCCCGATCCCACTCCCGGGTTCGACCCGGTTCCTTCCACGTTAACTTCCTCGGGCACCTGCCCGTTCTCACACTGTTTCCGAGGCTTTAGTCCTCACTGATTTCTTTGATTTCTTCTCATCCTGTAAATTCTTCTAGGTATCTTTCACCTAAATCTTGTTTTATCCCCCACTTATTTAAAATAAACCGCCCTAGTTGGAGGATTATTGTATAGGAGGAGCCTTACTGGTATTCTACTAAGATGTCTTGGTGACGATGAGGTCTGGAAATGTGTAGAGGAGACGCACTCGGGTGTGTGCGGTGGCCACATGAATAGTCAGATACTCGCCAAGAAGATCATTCGCCAAGGCTTTTACTGGTCCACTATGGAAGAGGATTGTGCTGTCTATGTCCGTAGGTGTGTCAAGTGTCAACTTCACGCCGATAAAATCCATTCACCATCTTCCTCACTTCATCCAATATCCTCCCCATGGCCTTTCTCCATGTGGGCATTCGACATCATTGGTCCCTTAGGTGATCCCAATTCCCTCACCAAGCAGAAATCTTTCATCCTCACGGCGACGGAATACTTCACCAAATGGGCCGAAGCTTACGCGGAGATCAAGGCGTCAACAGTCTGCAAGTTCATCATGAAGAACATTCTCGCCAGATTCGGCGTCCCAAGCACGATCGTCACCGACAATGGGCCACAATTCATTTCTCAGGACCTACAGGACCTCTGCAAAAGGTACGCAATTGCGTTGCATCATTCATCGCCTTATTACCCACAAGGTAACGGTCAAGCGGAGGCCACCAATAAAACATTGCTCAAAATCATCAAAAAAACCTGCGAGTCTAGTAAGTTTTCAGACTGGCCAGAAAAGCTTATCGAAGCCCTATGGGCCTATCGCACTTCAATCCGTACCCCCACCGGACAGACTACATTTGCCCTCACTTATGGTATGGAAGCGGTAGTCCCGTACGAGACTCTGATCCCCTCTCTCAGGGTACAATTGGACGAGGACTTTCCCCTCGATGATCGTCGTAATTCACTCCTCGCCCAGTTGGAACTCTTGGATGAGAAGCGACTGGCCGCTGCCGAACACGCGCGTGTGTATCAAAATAGACTCGCTCGCTTTTACCAAAAGAAAGTCGTTGAGAGAAAATTCAAAGTCGGTGAGATGGTCGTAAAAAGAATTTTTGTCAAACCTGGAGGGCCGCGTTCTAAACTCCAACCCAATTGGGAAGGACCATTTGTAATTCAAGCCGTGTACCCTGGCAACGTCTACAAGCTAGTCAACGCCGAAGGAACCGAGTTATCCCACCCTTGGAATGGGCTTTATCTTAAGAAATACTACCCTTAGCACAAAACAAAAAAAAATGATGAAAAGATAAAAAACATCAAAAACAAGGAAATATTGAAAACCACTAAAAATATGGAAAATTCAAAATGCCGATGCCTGGCAGGCACCATGTAGTTAAGTCCCTGCATCTAACCTTCATGTTAGGATAGGGCCCATTAAGACTTGGTAGGCACCGAGTCTTGGTTTGCCAGAACCGTGGAGACCCCTGTCCGGCCACGTCGGCCTATGCTCGCTCGAAGGAAGCTAACATGTGTTCACTTATGTATTTTATTCAAAAAAGTTGGTAGCATCACCTACGGTAGGGCCACACCTAGAAGATCTCCGGAAGCTGTAATCTTTATTCTTTTCTCTTCGACCAAATGAGACAGTCGGCGCCCTTAAAACGCTGAGCATGAGAAACCGAAACTCAAACCCCAAAGGCAAGAGTAGGACCCATTTCCTCGAGCATCGATCAGAGCACGAGAAGAGGGCAGTGTCCCCGCAGGCATACGAAGAGGGAGCCCACCAATGTCAAACGACTATATCTCCCTCACAGAAAGAAATACAAAATCAAAATCAAGAGAAAAGCCTGGTCGTGACCGTGCCTGGTGCGATAAACGAAACCCCTCAAAGCAAAAGTCTGAATCCACAAAGGGGGGCCGTGGAATGTAAATGCTCGAGATTTGGTCCGAAGTTGTCCGAAAGGAAAGAGTTAATGGGCCCTTATTCGCTCGCCGGGTTAACGGCTTTGCCGGTCCTCTCAGGAGGTTTATCCCCTACGCTCTTCCTTCTCCCTCTAAAGATGAAGGTTCGATGGAGTTTCTGAAAGGTGAAAACTGCCCAGGGTCTGCGACCTTATTTTAATATACACATTTTGGTTGCCTACTTTGAAAAGTAAAAGCTATCGCTGCGAAGGAGTCTCCGTGTTTCTGGCTGGTCAAGACCCCTGTTTACCACCTTGATGTCTTCTTGTTTAACCTCGGGCTTAGGCCAATGCAAGCGCGTCACCTATGGGTGCGACGGCGTCTGATTCCGGGTCAGCGTCGCGCGGTTGGTCGTTAGGGTTCCAGGGTGTTCCATCTTATACCATCTAGAGTTGTGAGGAAACAGACCCGGGTCGGGCAAATCATCTACCTCAAACACCTTTTGGGTGAATCCCTGTGGTCGGAAGCAACTGGGAGCCTAAGCATGGCATGACGGTATTGTCATCAGGGTAAGTCTTAGCCGGCGGGATCGTCATTCGAGGGGTCTAGAGGCCCAAATCAACCTAGATGTGCACTTAGGATACCTGGGAGGTTAGTAAGAAACCCCTGTCTCACGTAGGTTAGGTGCCATTTGGGTGCTTGCCGGGCGTTAGCAATAAAAAAATTGAAATGATAAAAGCAAAAAAAAATGGAAAAGAGAAATGTACATATTTGTAAACAAAAAAATCTTTTTATGATAAAACAAAAAAAATGTCAAATATAAAAAGAAAACAAATCAATTTTGCATGATTGCATTTACGTGCATCATCTCATTTTTAATATCGCTTGCATTCGTGTCCTTGCCTGTCGCATTTATCATCACCGCATCTTTCCCTTGCCTTCGTTAAATAAAGACTTGGCCCCTTGACCAGTTATCAAGGACAGTCACAGTGACCATTTGCTTATTGAGCAAGGGGCCAAGTCAGAACAGAAATTCTGATTTGTTTGTTTCAGTGATATATGCAGGGATTCAGGTAACTGAAGTAAAGGTGAAAAATAAACAAACCAAACCTTGTGTTTTATTCCAAAAACAAAAAAAAAAATTTACATCAAGTTCCGCCCTCTCTCTCTGCATTACTCGTCCCACTACTCTCCGGGCAAAACACTCTCAAAGGTGCTACCCAACTACGAAAAGTGGTACTCCTACCGCTCTGTACTCCTCTTCCTATTCCCACATCCCGGCGTTGATCCACGGAAGCAGCAGAGAAGCTACCAACACGAAAGCCACGCTCTCGTGCTTTTCGATAGCGCTCCTCACCATCTCTCAGCCACTGTTCAGCAAGACCAAGGCCAATTCGGAGTTCGAATAGTTGGGCCTCCATGGCCCTTCGCTCCTCCCTTTCAGCCAAACTGTTGGCTCTTTCTCTCTCTGCGTCTCTTTCCCTCTCTGCCCGTTCTCTCTCACGGTCTTCCCTCTCCAACTGGAGAGTGATCCTCAGTTCCATAGCATCCCTGGATGAGTCGTCATCAGGATGACGCTGCAGTTCCCTCTCCAGTTATGCTATCCTAACCTCCTTCTGCGCAGCTTGGGCAAGCGCTTCTTCCGTCTCCTTTTCCTGCTGAGTGTACCATCTCTGATACGCGATAAGGCGTAAACAAAGAGAACTCAACGCTGAAACTTTTACCTGTATACGGAGCATCCCTTCTGCCTCCGCAGCACGCTGCGTGGCGTGAGCAAGTTGCTCATGAAGCGAGTCAAGTTCTGAGGTGGGAATCCACAAGCTGGAAGAGGCACCACCTACTCCCATCGCTGGGGAGGCCGCGCCAATCTGGGCATGCTATGACCATGTGAATTAGCAGCCAACATCTGGAATCTGGGGATTTAATTAGGAATGTACTATACACCTACCAAGGCGCTCGTAGCTCCGCGGGCATCACCCAACTGTTGTTCCATCTCTGCCAAGCGAGTTCGTAAATTCACTATCATGGCATCCCGGACATCCTGCAGCCTTACAAGTCAGCATTTTCACCAGAAAAACCAAGAAAAGGAGAAAGAAGAGAAGAGAAAAAGGAGAAACCTACCTCCACAAGTCCCCGGGGTTGGAACCGTTCTGCGTACTTTGTCCTATATAGACGCAAGTAGTCCTCGCTGTCCCGCGCCTGCGATTCTACAATCGTGCCACCCCGTTGCCAGTCTTCGTACTGTTCAGGGAACCGCACGCGCCAGTCAATGCAGGTCGCCGGTCCTCGCGTCTTTCTCCCGACACGAGGTGGCGCAGTTGAATCCACCCATTCTTGAGCCAGCCCTAAAGTCCTCATAACTAATCGTAGCCGAAGCGCCTCGATTTCATTCAGGCAGTGCATCCATAGTTCCCGTCCGAACCGGGCACGACTTGCTAGAACCCACGGCTGGTTGGCATCGACCATGTCTGAGTAGGGTCTCCAGTTTACCATCGCTGTAGGGAACTCCTGTAGCTCCCGCCTTAACACCATCAGTTGGTAGGTTAGGGGTGCCGCACTCATGACGGGTTCCCACCGCCTGGCTAGCGGCACCATCACGGGTCGCCAATGTCGAGCTCTCCCCATAGGGAGGTAATAATAACTCCATAGCTGCTCGGCGCAGGTCATCAGCACCTTGCGAAAATAACAAAAAAAATACAAAACAAGTAAAACCAAAAAAATACCTGGATGAATGGTGTGAAACCACTCACAGTCATCTCACGATCCGTTTCTTGGAATAGGCCTGCAAACAAGTGCGCCAGCATAGCAGCTCCCCAAGCATAGTACCCTACTCTTTCAAGGTCTGACAGCAGCTCCAGAAAGCAACATTGGATACCGTCCCCTTTCGAGCTCAGTACCAATCTCCCCAAAAGGAAGAGGAGAAATCTCCTCAAATCTATGTTACATCTTTCCCAGTTGCCGAAATCTGTGCAATACACGGCACGACATCCTGTTTCTATCCTTTCCATGAACTCTTCTGAGGATTCGTCATCCCGCCGACGAGTGTCGATGAGCCCTAATGCATCCATGAGGGACGCCCTAGATACCGACCTGTTTTTCCGACCATCTAGGTCCAAACCCAGTAACTTCTGGGCACCTTCTCGGTAGTCCGCGTAAGTGACTCCGGTCACTGCCTCGCCATCCACCTTGAGACTTGTGATCCGGACCACATCCTCCAAGCTCGGCACCATGTGCCCCCAGGGCATCAGGAATGCCCGGCTCACTGGGTCCCATCTCTCACACAAGGCTTGGATCAGAACCAGGTCGGGCTTGATCGGCTCGATCCGAAGAAAGGTACCAAATCCCATCACGTCTAGCCTCGCCTTCTGAAAATCTGGGAGGCCCCTGTACGCTGCTACTACCAACTCCCATAAGATTTGTGATTTCATCACAACCTACACATACAAGGAATGGGGGTGAGGTTTGGTCGGAAGAAAGGAAGAGAGAATGAGAAAAGGGCAAGAAAACTTGGCTTACGAGTTGTGATTGGGCCCTTTCGCTGAAGTGCCCTTCAAGGTCTGAAAGCCTCCTGGAACTACTACCACTGGACCTGCTTCTCTTCGAGGAATGGGAAGATTCGCCCTCCATCCAACTCTCAGAATTTTGAACTCCTCCTCTCCCGTAAGAAATTGTGCTCCTCGAGTTAGCTCTCGATATACCTGGGAGGATAAAAGGGACAAGAATTTATAGAAATGGAAGGAGTGCGGGCCAAGATTGCCTCCATCACCTGTCAATAATAGCCCTCGCAATGAGGCACCGGCCAAGCGGTCCCATGTGTCGCTTCACCGCTCGCACAGGGTGATTGACTAGACGAAGAATAGGACGAATAGCCCCTATGATTGTCTAGGGATACCCTATCATGATTTGGAGGACGTTCGCAAAATTTGACACAACATTCGGGAAAAGAAACTAGGGCCGTCATTATTGACTTCGACGGCAGTTTCCCGTCGAAAATGGTCACAACAAGACGCGATTCTCCGCTCGAGGCGGAGTCTCGACAGACCTATCACATGGGAACAGTGCAAAGGAGAAGAAGTGTAGGGAAGAAGGAACGCACAAAAGAACAAATAAACAGCAGAAAATCAAATCACTCCATTCATAATTCTACATAAGCTGTCACAAACACTACAATCATAGAGAGGTGGCGGGTCCACTAGCTCGCCAATCCTCACCATCACTCATCTCTCTGGGCACTCCCTCTCCTCTCCCCTGAGGTGCGGGTCCCTCAGAAGCCTCTGGGATCCTCGTGCAGCAGCACCTGCCTCGCCTCTGGGCACCTGCTCCGCAGCAGTGACTCGCTGCTCCTCCCCTGGCGTGGCAAGGAAGCCACTGGCGGTAAAGCGACCGGACTGGCGGAGTCACTCCCCGAACTCTCGCGCTCTCTCGTAGCGCGTCTCCATCCCTCCTAGCCTCTGCACGACGGCCTGAAGGCCCAGCTGGAGCTCCCTCACTTGGGCCTCCAAGGCCCTCCTCTCGGTCAGATCCCGCTGTCGCTCGGACCTTCTCTCGGATTTTTCTCTCTCTGCCTCTCTCCTCATCATCTGTAGAAGAACCCTTAACTCCAGGATGTCTGGAGAAGGTCTCTCCTCACCGCGATGCCGCAGCTCCGCTATAGTCGCCACCCAAGCGTCACGCTCCTCTTCCGCCCGGGTCGCGCGGGCCACCGCACCGGCAAGTTGCTCCCGGAGGGAGGCAATCTCAAGAAAAGGGGCCGAGGAACTGGAAGATCCGCCAGCCACTCCCACCGTCGCTATCTGCTGGGCACGCTGGAACA
Source organism: Amorphophallus konjac (assembly GCA_022559845.1). Lineage (NCBI taxonomy): Eukaryota > Viridiplantae > Streptophyta > Magnoliopsida > Alismatales > Araceae > Amorphophallus > Amorphophallus konjac. The sequence continues at coordinate 25,359,671 of CM040126.1, read as the reverse complement.
AAATAAACAACGGCCGTCAGTGAAACTCCAAAATCTGAAGTTAAAAGTGCGGCACGTAACTTACCAGGAGCGACAACTCATGTTGAGCGACGGCTAGCTGCCGCCTAGTCTCTGACAGTTGGGCGCGCGAGCCGCCGATGCCACGCGTGTCCCCAGCTTGGGGAAGCCCCGCGTAGCTCTCTCTCTGCCGCCGCAGGAAGTCGGCACTGTCCTGCACCAGTATACCCCCTTGCTGTCCAGGGAGACGTATGGGCCACTCCTCGAGCCTCGCCTTGCCGCGACTCTCCCTCCTGACGCGGCTCGGCTCGTCTGCACTCGCCCACTCATCGGCCAGACCCAGGGTCCTTGCCATGTCCTGCACCAAGAAAGGGGTCCCGCATCAGTCAAAAAGAACGCGTCCCCTGTCTAGGACGCGTCCATCATTCAAGTGCGACACTCACCGAACCCTTTTCCCCCTCGCGCGGCTCGCTTCAAAACCCAAAATGAATTAAAAGAGGAAGAGATCGAAGCACCTACCGAACCGTGTTCACCTCCTCCCACGCCATCGGGCCCCTCAGGTCCCTCGGGGGCCCGGAGCGGCTCTTCCTCCTCCATGGACGCCGTTCCGTGCTCGGGCGCGTCCCTCCTTGGGCGAGGGGTCCCGCGTCCCTCTCCACCTTCACCGTGGTCAGGCCCACCGAACTCCATCGATCAAAAGACGAGGAAGATGAGAAAGGGGGCAAGCGAGTTTCGGCAGAAGGCGGGCTCGTTTGCGGGTAAGGCACGAGAGAAGAAAGGCCACCCGTCGCTTTAAATTTGAAATCAAGGATTAAGACGCGTCCTCGCGCCTGGACGCGCCCAAAAGAAAGAGAAAAGGGGATCCCTCCGTGCGAGGCGTAGTTCCCTGCTGTTTAGGGTAAGGTCTCGTGAAGCGTGCCTCGAAACAATTTGGTGCAAGAGAAGAAGTGTAGGAAGGGAAGATCGCTACAGGACAGAACGTGTCACATCAGTGGTCATTGTCAAGATTTTGTCTGGATCTCCTTTGTACTGTGGTGCGATTCTGCTGTGATTCTGCTACTTTCTGATGTTGCTAACCTTTGCTAATCTGTGCAGGTTTTACTAACGGACGTCTTTGTCCTGTCTCCTGTCCCACCTTTCATTGGTTGGTCCCACCATGTCATGCATCGTAGTATATGATACGTACGCTACTAGAACATGCCGAGGACCGTGCGGCCCGAACGAATCTGGGATCTGAGTTCCCCTTCAACAAAAACGGTGATGATCCCGGAAGAATTTGGGTTGTACGGATAGGCCGTCAATTTGTGATAGAATGGGGACGACGGTTCCATTCAGTGAGTTGGTGCGCGGATAAACGGGCCCCAGCCCAGTATCAGCTCACCGGGTCGGTATCCTGACCCGTTCTTCACAAGTTGACAATATTATCCTTGGCTATTTTCTATTTTAGTTTGTTTTAAAATTTTTCTTTGAACCCAGCATGCATTCATATAGGATTTTGATTTATTGCGGAAAATCATTCAAGTGATTCGATTGCGAAGGCCGTTGTGCTTCAATTCCTACAAATATGAGATATTCCACTCCGAATAAGATACTGAGTTTCCTTGAAATGGCCCAACGTTGCTCTTCCAAAAGAGACCCTTGTTTGGACAGACCCTCAGATATTCCTTTGCTTTTGACCTTGTTTGACCCACCTTGGCCGCATCACTTCCACATTGGCTGGTAACCGCTCCCCAAAGGTGAAACCTCCAGTTTATGACCCAGGTACTTCCACACCGAGAAGTTGGTCTCCTTTTCGTGCCTGAGCGCACATCTCACCCTCCCTTATTTGATCTCCGTCCAAGCAATCATCAATATTTGAAAGACCTTCTTCAAGGTCACCTCATTGAAACTTCAGGAAAGATTCCAAACAGTAACGTCAAAAGCGTGTCTCATCACACCTTGGCATCAACTTATCAGTCCACTCCCACTTCATTTCACTCCACTTCGATACCATTCCACTACGTGTCGCTCCCTTGCAAAGCAGATGCCAAGGCGGGGTAGCTGTAGACACGCCATTCCTGACGTCTCCTGAGTAAATCTCATATTACACTATGATATCCCAAGGCGGCCTTCACATTTTTAATTACTCTGGTGATTTCCTATTTTTATGAATTTTTTTACATTTTTTTGAATTATTTCGTGAAAAATCATGGAAGTGTCCAGGCGCTTGGACACCTCCATCAATGACCAAAAAATAATAAAAAAATCAAAATCATGCAAGTGTCCAGGCGCCTGGACGCCTCCATCAATGACCAAAAAATAAAAAAAAATCAAAATCATGGAGGCGTCCAGTTGCCTGGACGCCTCCATCAATGCAAAAATAATAAAAATAATATTAATAATCATAAAAAACAAAACAAAAATCAAATAAAAATATATATATTTATGGAGTCGTCCAGGCCCCTGGACGCCTCCATAAAAATAAATATAAAAAAAATATATAAAATGCCCGTTGGCATAAAAGACAAAAAAATTAAATAAAAATTAATAAATTAATGGAGGCGTCCACGTCCCTGGACGCCTCCATAAAAACAATTATAAAAAATCAAAATGCCAGCCTTGGCACAAAAGACAAATAAAAAATAATAAAATAATATATTTATAGAGGCGTCCAGGCCTCTGGACGTCTCCATCAAAACCCTCACGGGCGCCGGCCACCGAACGACGGTTTGTCGTGTGTGAAAAATCCAAATTATAGAGATGTCCAGTCAGCTGGACGCGCCCATTTCTGAATCACGAGGCGCCGCTCACAAACCCACGCGTTGTGCCAAACCGTGTGCGGCCGTCGTCAGCTTTCGGTGGACCTGCTTGAGGCGTCCGGGACCCTGGACGCCTCCACAAAAGTATTCCAAAAAAAATCAATAAAAATAGAATAAAATATTATTTCGGCCCTGATGGAGGTGTCCAGGGTCCTGGACGCCTCCACCCTCCGGAGCTCTATAAATAGAGGCCCACCCCCTCAGTTCTGGGAGAGCTAAGCAGTGATCCGATAGGCTGCCGGAGCCCAGAGGCTACGGAGTCATTCTTCTAACCCGTGGGGTCTTTTGTAGGTGGAGGTCCTGCCGGCTTCTCGGGTGCCCACGCTCGCGAGAGGAAGGTCGTCTTCATCCACCGCGCTTCTACGTCGTCCCCACGCTGCCGGAGCTCCGTCGAATTTCACCACCGGCACATCCAATAAGCCAACTCTTTCCTTTTCTTCGTAGTTCTTTGCATTCATCATCTCGCATCCATCATCTCATTTTCCTCCTACTCGAGTCCGAGAGGGGTTTAAAAGATAACACCAACCAGGTGTGTGTCTTCCCGTTATTTCGTCATTTATATTGCAAGGATATGAATACTACACATTCATCTTTCTAAGCCACTTGTCATTTGTTTGTCGTTGTTTTGCAAGGGTAGCCGAGGAAAGCCCTCTCCGTCGGCCGGCCGGAAGGAGAGGAAGAAGCAACCCGCCATCTCCCGCTCTTGAGGTAGGCGCAATCACTTTCTTATTTTGGGGTCTTTCGGCCCCTGGCGATCACATCTTTTCATCGAGGCCGCGGTGAGTCACTTCCCCAATGGCCGTTTAAATTTCTGTTCTCATATTCTCTTTATATCCTGTTATATTTCGTTTATATCATCGAGGCCGCGGCGAGTCACTTCCCCAATGGCCGTTTAAATTTCTGTTCTCATATTCTCTTTATATCATGTTATATTTCGTTTATATCATCGAGGCCGCGGCGAGTCACTTCCCCAATGGCCGTTTAAATTTCCGTTCTTACATTCTCTCTATATTCTGTTATATTCTGCTCATATCATCGAGGCCGCGGCGAGTCACTTCCCCAATGGCCGTTTAAATTTCCATTCTTATACTCTCTCTATATTCTGTTATATTCTGCTCATATTCTCGAGGCCGCGGCGAGTCACTTCCCCAATGGCCGTTTAAATCTCTGTTCTTATATTATCTTTTATATTCTGCTATATTCTGCTCATATTCTCGAGGCCGCGGCGAGTCACTTCCCCAATGGCCATTTCAATTTTTGTTATTTAATTTCTGCACCATTCCCGTCCCCCCGAGGTCGCGGCGAGTCACTTCCCGCTATGGCCGTTTGAACCCCATATCTTGCTATATTATACTTGTCCCGCTCGCCCCGCCGGAGCAATCTCCCGTGGTGGCCCCTTCTCTCTCTTCTCTCATCTCTGTGTTGCAGCAAACAGCAAAACAAACAAAAAAGAAGGAGCCCGCGCGCTCTCCGCATCCTCTTCCCCGCTCCATCGAACTCCGAACCGCGTGACGTCGCTCACACCAGTGTTGTATTCTCTGCGTGAAGGTAGCGGCTCATTAGCTGACTGCTTGGTTTACCTAGCGGCCTGGCATATGACTGTTTAGTTCCCAGAGCTTTGTTTTCCTGATATTTGACCTCCGTCTGTCTTGGCCTCACCTTGTGGTTTGCCCAATATCTCGTGGATGTCTTGGACATCCTATGAGGGCTGTGACCATGTTGTAGGTGGCCGGGGAGTGCCATTACATCGAGTAGTGTTCTGTACTGCTTTCCGAGTCATTATTGGTGCCTGGTCAACCCGGTGTGATCCAGTGGTTGACGTATGACCTTGTGGTTGTCTCGATGGTCCTACATGGATCGAGAGATGATGTTGGACGCCTTGAGGTATTACCTTATCTCGATTTGCATGTCCAAGTGCTTTGAGGGTCTTGGTGATTTCTCAAGTCTCCGTGGTTTGTGTTATGCGGAGGCATGGATCAGGTGATCCTATGTCGTTTCCTTTATCGATGTTTTCTCGTAATATGGCTTAGGAATTAGACTGATTGGCGGCTTGTTACCGCTCTTGTGCGACGATCTTGACCCCGAGTCTCCTGACTCAAGGATCGTTGTGTTTGCAGGTCTAGTTGTTTGTCCTGAGTCTGGTGGCAGTATGGTATGGTATCTCGTGTCTTGTGTCTGGTGCTTCGTAGTACGTGTGACAATGCGTGCTTAGCATATCCGTACTTCAACACTGAGGTTTTGGAGTCTTTGTGTGTCTAGTGAGCCTCCACTAGTCGTAACCCGATGACGCGTTCCAGTCGGCCCACCTAGGAGTGGTGGCGGGGCAGTTCCTGACAGACGATTTGTAAGCTAGTTCCCGTGGGCTCCCTTGCTTTGCAGTAGCGTCCTGCTGGGGGAGAAAACTAGCTAGAGGCCTGGCTCAAGACATTGGACTTGTGTGTGCACACGTGGTCAGGGGCGTTTGGACGAGCACCGATGGGCGTGACCCTGACTAGTCACTCGTTACTGTTGTTCCTTGTACTCGGTTATGTGAGTGTCTCAGTTACCACCGTTCCAGGTGTCTGGGAGATACTTGTGGCGCAATGTAAGATGTCAGTGGACGTATTTGGCTGTTATTCTGGTGAGGAGGTGCTCCTGTCACTTGGCGCATGACTCTAGTGATTCTCATGTCTCGTGACATGTCTTTTCATCATTGGTTCCCGAGTAGCCTATGTATGGCTTTACTCGAGGTCCAGTCTTGTGTAACGTACACGACGATCTAGTTGTGTATGTGTGTGCCTTGGACTGCGTAGGTCTTTTATAGGGCTTTTTGCCAGTTTGATAGGCTTCAGCTATGGAGCTTGTGCTTGGTTGACGGATCGGTAACGCCAGACTTGGTGAGATCGGGGTTCACCTTTCTGTTGCCGTTTGGAGTAGCTTAGAGAGCCGTGGTTTGGTCGGCGACCGTGTTTCTGGTTAGTACGGCTTCACTTCCTTTTTAGCTATTCTTCCTCCTGCTTATTCCTGCTTTTTACAACTTTACTATTGTAGTTACTGTTGTTGCTCCTACTCCTTCCTGCTTTACTATTTAGCCCTGTTGTTTAGCGTGTTATTGCGTTGTTTCCAGTGGGGATCCACGTGACCCCTACTGAGCCAGTGACACGAGGCTCACCCTTACTTTTCAGGTGTGGTCTTCTCCTTCCTGGTGGTTCGTGACGCGGTGCGTCAGTTCGTGGTTGCCAGCGTTGCCAGTGTTCTCTGTGTGTACGTTTTATTTTCTATTGGACTGCACTTGCCTTTACTTGGATTGGAATCTGTTAACTTAAATTGTTAATTGAAAAAAAGTAATTTTATTTCTGCAATTTTAGTAAACCTGTTCAATGAAATATTAATTGCTTACTGCTTTATCTGGGACTTCAATATACTACACACACTCCTTTTATCCCTTCGGAGTTTTACCGCTCTTGGGAGGCCTTGCATGATCAAAGTGTTATCGGGTTTACCCGGTATCCAGAGCCTAGGTCGTCACAGATGGTATCAGAGCTCTATTGTGTGTAAGGTACATGGGAATTCGAGATATCGCATTATTCAGAGCCCTTAAGGTCTAGTACAACCAGCTGTCGACATTAGCATTGGCATCATTTTTGCGATTGTTTGTCGCTTTGTTTTCACGTGTGGTCTTGTGCGTGCTGTGTTGGCACTGTGCGAGATGGTTTCGCTCTCGTCAGGATGTGACAGAGTTTTTTTCTTTTTCCCCGGTGCTTGTCTCGGTTATGTTGTACTTGGTAGATTTCGCCAACAGGTGTGAATCTGTGGTGCGGTGTTCGAGATGTTTCTATAATTTGTTCTGGTGGCTAGTGATTTTCTCATTGATGTGATGGCCGTGCACATTCTTATGTTGCTTTGGTCACCCCAGATTGAGATTTGTGCAGCCCCTGAGGTGTTAAGCTTGTGTCGTGGTGGTCGATTAGATGCCTTGATTGGAATAATGCTCGAGCAAACTCTGGGGTGAACCTAGGATTTTCCTTCCTGGTAAGTTATTGTTAGTCGAGCTTGATTCTTCTCCTCTTGTTTGGTGGCGTCTTTTCGAGGTAAGCCTTGGAAGTGCTGTCTTGGTGAAGCCCTTGTCTTGTGTCTACTTAAGTGTGGACTGTGTTAATTCTGAACCTGATTTGCCCTTGTTCGACGGTTGCTTGGCTTTGGACCCAGATTTTGTGTTTGGGGGGCCGTTGTGCACTGTGTTCGATGTGCCGTGTTTGGCGGCTATTGTGCTGTGAAGGTTCAGTAATCGTTCAAGGACGTAAGGATAAGTTGAGATTAGCGTTCTTTGTGCGGTGTGCTGAAGCTGGTGCTCTTCATGGTATGCACTTTGGCGACTTGTGATCGGTTGTTAGCAGGATCAGTACTTGAGGCATGGTATATTACAATTTCGTATATTGCGATGGCGCCGAGTGTGTATTGAGATGCGGATGCCGAGTTATCCTTGATTCATGTGTGCGTGTGTTGAGCGTGCAGTGGAAGCGTGTGGGCTGATAACCCACAGTTCAGGATCGTGAAGTTGGCAGATTCTGAATGGCTGAGAAGTTGTTCCCTCGGCATGTTTGTCGTCTTGGCTATGTGTGCCTTGATGTTGTTGGTTGCCATGCCGTTGCTGGAGGCATTATGGTTGTTGGCATTGGCTTGCTGTGAGGATTAGGGGATTCTGTCGGCATGTTTGCTAGTTGAGTACCCTTCCTTTCCTCTGTAACCTTTTCTTGGATGTCGTGCTCTCGGGACGTGATCATGGTCCTTGAGATGCGTTCTCCGAGATTATCGTTATTGTTGTGGGTCCTTGATTGGTGAGCTGTTCGTAGCATGACTAGTACATTTTTAGTTGTGTGTTCAGCTGTAATTGTCCCTTGAGGTGACCCAGCTTGCAGTTGTCTCCCGTGGTTCTGTGTCGAGAACGGAGCCGGGATTCTGCGAGTGCGATTATTGCCGTTGTTGTTGTCGTTCGTTGGTGGTTGTGCTCAGCTTGGGAGGAGCTCCCTGTGAGTCTGATTTGGCATTGCATGGACCGAGGTCTTGTCGATTAGTTTTGTTGTACTCTTCTGTCATGCTGGAGTTAGCATGCGACTCGAATCATATGTAATATCTGAGTGAGGATTGACTTGATTGTGCCCGTGGTCCAGTGCTATCGTTGGCGTTCTGCGTGCTAGTTTCTTGCTCCTGGCGTGGAAGCCGATGATGTTGTCGAGCTCTCAGCTGAGGATTATGTATCCTTGTTTAAGCTGATGCTTGTTGTGTTTTTCGAGCATGTTGTTGATAGCTATTTCCGTGGCATGAGTGGTGCCTCCTTTTCCCTGCGAGACAGAAGCGACGTTGCCTTGTGTCGGAGGTGTCGGACTTGGGTTCACTTGTGTGCCGTGCTTGTTCTTTGAATAGATTGCCTTGAGATCCAGAGCGTGTGCCTGTGATTGTGGTCTGGCAATGTTCCTCTGAATTGTGCTTTTTCATGATTTGAGTTATCGTGTTCTAGGTGTTGGTGTTGGCTGATGCTTGGAGAGTGTAGCCAATGTTGGGTTTGTTCTTCCCTGCTTCTTCTTGATTAGCTCCTTTAATTTCGAGGATGAAATTCTTGTAAGGGGGGAGAAGGACTGTAAGACCCTGAGTCTTTCGGATCCTTATCGGAGAGTTTTAGATCGCTTTTTTGGGTCCTGAGTTGTGTTTTACGATCCGCATGGATTTCTCGCTCGTACTAGTTACGGAACCCCGTGGTGAGTTTACTGTTCAATTCATCGACTCGAGGACGCCATAGTTGCGTTGCATTCTTTCCGAGGATCGTTTAGACCATTTTTCCATATTTTTCTGAATTAGTGTATTTTTAGACCAAAAATAGGATTTTACGAAAATTAGAAAATTCATAATTTCCTTTTCTTTTTATTTTTTCTTTCTCCTTCCTCTCTCCTCATTCCCACGTCGCTTCTCTCTCTCCTCTCTTCTCCTCTCTCCGCGGGGCGCGCGACCGTGGCGAGGTGGCTGAGGCAGGGACGTCGTGGAGTTGACCTGGTGCGTGATGGGGTGAAGGATTAAGCGTGGCGTTAGCGTGATCCCTCGGTGGATTCAAAGCCGACATGACGGGTTCGTGAGATGGTTTTCGACGCGGTCTAGTCTCTTCGGTGCTCTAGAACTTCGGTGGAGGTAGGGAGATGGATGCCCTACTCCTGTATTACGTTCCCCCGTGATTTCGAGCTATACGGTGCGAGAATGAGTGGGTTTAGCATTATTTTGGGCGAAAGCATGTTCGGGGGAAGTGAGACGGGTTCGCCTCTTTCGGCGATAGTTTCTTGCTAGATTAGTTTCGTTGGAACCCCTGGCATGTCAGCATTCCATTTCTGCTGGTTTTGTGGCGGTTGGTGGTCATTTGGGATCGGTGTGAGCCCGGGAACCCATGTGACTCAATTTGGGTTAATTCGGAGGAATTGCCCGTTTCTTATGTTTTATGTGTCGTTTAGACCCCTTCTGGTGATGGGGACATCGAGGCAAGACCGTACACATTTTGTTTGCATTTATGTCTTTTCATATTTGTATGTATACCCTTGTGTTATATGGGTACGCAATTATAGGTCTTAGTGGGTTTATATGTAAAATTCCAGTAGGACCAAGCAAGGGGGCCCTCAGCTCTTTCTCATTGGTCCATGTCACTCATGTGGGGCTGGTCAACCATCCTAGGTGGCAATCTAGAAGGGTTGAATGTCAAAATGTCACATGGGTAGACAAGTGGTTACATTGGTCCAAGGTAGGTCACCTACCCTTCACCTACGCATTCAACCCTTACATATGGTCAAGGGGGCGCCCCATTCCACTAGGCATATTTTAATATTTTGTGTGTGTTTATCACACTTAATCTCAGCCCTTCAATCCCCATCCTTAGATCCAAGGGTGCACCATTGATTTGATTGGAGTCATATATAAGCTTGTATTTTCATGTAAAAATCAATGAAAAATCAGAATTTTTGTTGAATCCAAGAAGCTTGGTGCGCCCCCAGCTCCTCCCCTCTGGTTCCTCTCCTCCAACCTCAAATTCGAGAGTGGTTCTATCTTCAATCCCCTCCCCTCTATCTCCGGTGATCATCAGTGCCGCCGCCGTCGCCGTTCGTGCCGCCTTCGAGCCGCCGCGGAGCCGTCTTCAAGTTTCTATCCTGCTGGACAGAGGTGTAGTTCGTGAATTCTAGCTGCCAGCCACGAGCTCAGATGGATTTGAAATTTTGAGGGTGTGTTCTTGCCTTGCATCCCCACCCCCACCTAAAATTTCACCTCCAAACTCCTCCATTTAGTAATTTTCCATTTTCGTTCATTTTGCATTCCCAGATCTGTTTTATCTCTATCTACAGTGACAACAGCTCTGAGTTTCCCATCTCCGACCACCTTTTTAAATTTTACAAACCCTCCCAATTTTACTGGGAGTTCTGTCTATCATCCCCTACATCATCATTTTTCCTGATTTTTGATTCTCCCTCTATCCATTTTTCAAAATTCGTGTTCTATCTATGCTACAGTGCCTTTAGTCAGATTCCAGATCCGACCCACTGTTAGTTAAAAAATCCTATCAATTCGTAGACACATCCAAACTTGTCCAAACTAGTTTTTCCGTCTTTCTAGCTCAAGTTCCTACACCTTTGATGAAGACCTCAAGAGCTGAATCGGACATCTACCCTGCGGTCAAAGGCAGTTCTCAGATAAGTTCTCTGCAGATCTGAGAGTCCTGTCACTGTACAATAGCAACTCAACAATTCATTAAAGCTAAGATCCGTGCAGATCCAGGCCAGATCTTCAGGCCTAGATTGAAGGATTTGAAGTTAGCTTTCCAACGGCGTTAGTCTCGTGTCGATCCGACATCGGGGCTGATCGCAGCGCCCGTTCTCACCGGGATGCGCGCTGAAAACCAGAAGTTGCAGATCCGTGGCCGGTTATTCCGACCGGTGCCGATTGGAGCCGCCCGGCCTCCGGCCGGCGAACCAACGCGCCTCCACTCCAGGGAGCGCTCACCAAGGCATCCACCACCACAGCGGTGCCATCGGGTCCCACACGGCCCCTCCGGACAGCACGTGGGCCCCACCGTCACTAGTTCGGGTGTTGCAGAATCAACGCGAGAAGCCGCCCGTCAACCCGAATTCGGTCCTCCCGGACCCCATTGTGTAGCCCTTTACCTCCCTGCGTGGAGTGGGCAGCGAGTTGTATTGCTGTAATACTGTGTATTATTGTTCCGGGAGTACGAGTTTCGGCCGGGTCCGTCTTCCCCACGCCGAGCGCGTGGAGGGATCGTTCTCGCTCCCTACACTCGGCATTTGCTTATTTTCATATATACTTGCTTATGCCACTGCTAGAGAGCATGTTCTAGGATCGTAGCTCGCTTTATATTTATATCACCGCTGCTGCGAGAGAGAGCGTTACCGTCCCGTGACCCGATCCGGGCACGAAAGTGTGAATTGACCACCCTAGCTCTAGCTGGTTTCTCAACCGTGCACGTCCGACGCTTCCCTCGTTAAGGGACGATCGCGAGCTTGTCGTGTCCGTGTCTCGTCCCACATCAATTTGATATCAGAGCGAGTTTGAGTCTAGGGTGTCCAAAAAAAAAGAGTGTCATTTAAGTCTAAGTGTCTAAGTCGGTCTTAGGAGTTGCATTTGTATACCATTAGTAGGTATATAAAAAGGTGTTGTCCGAACGTTAGGCTACGCCTATCGGGAAGGCCGCACACTTACGCGAGTGATCTTCGGATCGCTTATCTCCGCCACGTACCGAGTCTTGGTTGTGTCTAGGTTGTAGTCGAGTCACATTCCAACTTTGCATTACTTAGGGTCGTGTCTAGTGTCTTGTTCAAATGGCCTTGCATATCCATTCCTAGGGATCCATTCCCATATTTTGGCAACGATGGCCAACCCATGTCGACCCATCCAAGGCGATAGGTCCGTGTCCGAGTACATTCGGGCATATCATACGTATTGGTTGGAACATGGCTTGGGAGAGGAGAGCAACACGGCCGCATTTTAGTTCCGGAGAGGTTTACGCCTTCACTTTCAGTTGGAATGTCTTATCCGCAATGCATTCTCTCTAGCGCAATCCTATACGGTCGCTCTATCGGTCGAACCATTTGAGTCTCACTTTTCTCGGTATTGTAGCTTTAGTCAAGCATCTACCTCCCAGCCTTCTCCACTCGAGAGAGTTCCAATGTCATCCCCCTCTATTTCCGAATTCGAGTCGGAATCCCCTCATTTGGAACCACCAAAACCCGAGCCACCCGTGTTTTTAACGGGTACACTATACATCACCGAGCCGCTTTTTAGTTGACTCAAGGATGTCTTGGTCCCACCTCCCTTTCCATCCATGGACTCCATCCTACCTATAGTGCCGGTCAACTCATTCCATATCACATTTCGATCTCGTCACCATGTTGATACGTTGGACGATCTTGTCATGGGATTAGATTCACAATGGGAGTTGACGCATCTTTTGGCCCGAGGCTTTGACCAACCCGCTAGTCTTAGCTTCACCCATCCGGCCTTTGGGTCCATTACCTCCGAGTGCACCGTGAGTTGTATCACCACGGAGGTTCTTCTACTTCTCCCGCTACCGGACGAGCCCGAATTCATACCCTTTTGTCCAAGGGAGGAATCATACTTCTTGCCTACGATCCTCGTCCCACCCGTCACAATTCAAGAAGGTAACTATCCACACCTTCAAAACTTCTACACGTGGGACCGTGACTTGTGGGAACCCACTACAAGGGGTCATACCTTCTTTGATCCCTTTGATCCATTCCCTAGTGGATCCTTAGACCCTTCATATTCACTTCACTTCTTCGAGGGAGTCCGCTACCACACCCCTTCCCTACGGGCCGGGTCGTCTATGCCCACCAAGCCCGTACCCTTACAAAATACACCATCATCTAGGGGAGATACTCTTGGCCCTCCCACATCCACATCCCATATGCATGCATGGCCCACCTTAAGAGGTCTAGGATTTCCGCATGATGTCGACCACCGGTTACGTCAAATGCATGTATGGCACATATTCGGATGTCCTCGTCCGCCGTCATCCATGTACGGGTCTGACTAACATTAGATATGTCTAGGGTCATATATGAGTCAGTGTGTTTTCCTTGTGTGGTTTGTTTTGTGTGGTTTGTTTGCATGGCTTGTGTGTCGTTTGTTTGTCTGCATGTGTCTTGTGTCAGCTCGTTGTCATTCTCTTATGAGTAAGAGGCGATTGGACTCACTCGACGAGTATGGGATCGGTTCTCTATCTATACCCGGATCTAGTCACCTACAAGGACTCAGCGGTGATTCCTAGTGAGTTTTCGAGCCGCCACCTCCCCTTTTGAGAGTGCCCCACCCGGAGTGTCCACCTTTAGCCCATAGCAGCTTGTGCATATCGAGTATATATGGAATGAGCAGGTGACGGTCACTTGGAGTGGAGCATACCCGCGTTACTTGGCACGGTGACGGATCCGCCAGAGTATTCAAGCATCCATACCCCTACTCGACGGGGTCGAGTTCCTCCCACCCGGGGAGAATTGATGGGGACATCGAGGTAAGACTGTAAGCATTTTGTTTGCATTTATGTCTTTTCATATTTGTATGTATACCCTTGTGTTATATGGGTACGCAATTGTAGGTCTTAGTGGGTTTATATGTAAAATTCCAGTAGGACCAAGTAAGGGGGCCCTCAGCCCTTTTCCATTGGTCCATGTCACTCATGTGGGGCTGGTCAGCCATCCTAGGTGGCCATCTAGATGGGTTGAATGCCAAAATGCCACATGGGTAGACAAGTGGTTACATTGGTCCAAGGTAGGTCACCTACCTTCACCTACCCATTCAACCCTTACATATGGTCAAGGGGGCGCCCCATTCCACTAGACATATTTTAATATTTTTGTGTGTTTATCACACTTAATCCCAGCCCTTCAATCCCCATCCTTAGATCTAAGGGTGCACCATTGATTTGATTGGAGTCATATATAAGCTTGTATTTTCATGTAAAAATCAATGAAAAATCAGAATTTTTGTTGAATCCAAGAAGCTTGGTGCGCCCCCAGCTCCTCCCCTCTGGTTCCTCTCCTCCAACCTCAAATTCTAGAGTGGTTCTATCTTCAATCCTCTCCCCTCTATCTCCGGTGATCATCAGTGCCGCCGCCGTCGCCGTTCGTGCCGCCTTCGAGCCGCCGCGGAGCCGTCTTCAAGTTTCTGTCCTGCTGGATAGAGATATAGTTCGTGAATTCTAGCTGTCAGCCACGAGCTCAGATGGATTTGAAATTTTGAGGGTGTGTTCTTTCCTTGCATCCCCACCCCCACCTAAAATTTCACCTACAAACGCCTCCATTTAGTAATTTTCCATTTTCGTTCATTTTGCATTCCCAGATCTGTTTTGTCTCTGTCTACAGTGACAACAACTCTGAGTTTCCCATCTCCGACCACATTTTTGAATTTTTCAAACCCTCCCAATTTTACTGGGAGTTCTGTCCATCATCCCCTACATCCACCATTTTTCCTGATTTTTGATTCTCCCTTTATCCATTTTTCAAAATTCGTGTTCTATCTATGCTACAGTGCCTTTAGTCAGATTCCAGATCCGACCCACTGTTAGTGAAAATATCTTATCAATTCGTAACCACATCCAAACTTGTCCAAACTAGTTTTTCCGTCTTCCTAGCTCAATTTCCTACACCTTTGATGAAGACCTCAAGAGCTAAATCGGACATCTACCCTGCGGTCAAAGGTAGTTCTCAGATAAGTTTTCTACAGATCTGAGAGTCTTGTCACTGTATAATAGAAACTCAACAATTCATTAAACCCAAGATCCGTGCAGATCCAGGCCAGATCTTTAGGCCTAAATTGAAGGATTTGAAGTTAGCTTTCCAACAGCGCCAGTTTCGTGTTGATCCGACATCGGGACTGATCGCAGCGCCCGTTCTCGCCGGGACGCGCGCTGAAAACCAGAAGTTACAGATCCGTGGCCGGTTATTCCGACCGGTGCCGATCGGAGCCGCCCGGCCTCCGGCCGACGAACCAGCGCGCCTCCACTCCAGGGAGCGCTCACCCAGGCATCCACCACCACAGCGGTGCCACTGGGTCCCACACGGCCCCTCCGGACAGCACGTGGGCCCCACCGTCACTAGTTCGGGTGTTGCCGAATCAACGCGAGAAGCCGCCCGTCAACCCGAATTCGGTCCTCCCGGACCCCATTGTGTAGCCCTTTACCTCCCTGCGTGGAGTGGACAGTGAGTTGTATTGCTGTAATACTGTGTATTATTGTTCCGGGAGTACGAGTTTCGGCCGGGTCCGTCTTCCCCACACCGAGCGCGTGGAGGTATCGTTCTCGCTCCCTACACTCGGCATTTGCTTATTTTCATATATACTTGTTTATGCCACTGCTAGAGAGCATGTTCTAGGATCTTAGCTTGCTTTATATTTATATCACCGCTGCTGCGAGAGAGAGCGTTACCGTCCCGTGACCCGACCCGGGCACGAAAGTGTGAATTGACCACCCTAGCTCTAGCCGGTTTCTCAACCGTGCACGTCCGACGCTTCCCTCGTTAAGGGACGATCGCGAGCTTGTCGTGTCCGTGTCTCATCCCGCATCATCTGGTCTGTGGAGGGCTTATATGGCATTTAGGGTTGTATCCCCTTCGTTTAGACGCGATTGGGGCGTGGAACGGCCGGATTCGGCCGATCCCTTGTTTTTCCCGCCATAGCGTAGCAGCAGTGCTTTCAGAGACCGTTTTCACCTCTGTAGCGGTCCTCAGGTGACCGTTTATGCTTTTCAAACAGTAGGTCGGTTCAGGTCTTCGCGGTCATGCGATAGACCGTTTCTTTGAGATAGCGGTTCAGTGGACGACTGCTAATCTCCGTCTAGCGGTCGTACGGTAGACCGCTATTCTTGGGGCGTATGTCGGTTTGGCTTCGCGGTGGTGCGATAGACCGCTAAGCTGGTTTTAGCGGTATGAGAGATGTCCGCTACTCGTTGTGTATGTCGGTTCGATAGTTTTAAGTCGGTTGGGCTAGCGGTCCTAGCCTTGGCCGCTATTTGTTCTTAGCGGCCCTATGGGAGACCGCTAGGCCATTTGACTGATTTATGTCAGTTTAGGGGTTGACCGGGTTTAGCGGTCATATGGACGACCTCTACTGTCTCCCTTGCGGTCCTGCGATAGACCGCCTACCCCTGTGGATTTGAGGTTTTATCCCGTTGAGTCTCTGAGTGTAGCGGCCTTGTCCTAGATCGCTTAGCTTAGCGAGACGGCTTCTTTATAGGCCGGTTGTCTTAGTGCGGCTCTTTCTTGACCGCACAGTGTTGTATTCTCTGCGTGAAGGTAGCGGCTCATTAGCTGACTGCTTGGTTTACCTAACGACTGTTTAGTTCCCAGAGCTTTGTTTTCCTGATATTTGGCCTCCGTCTGTCTTGGCCTTACCTTGTGGTTTGCCCAATATCCCATGGATGTCTTGGACGTCCTATGAGGGCTGTGACCATGTTGCAGGTGGCCGGGGAGTGCCATTATATCGAGTAGTGTTATGTACTACTTTCCGAGTCATTATTGGTGCCTGGTCAACCCGGTATGATCCAGTGGTTGACGTATGACCTTGTGTTTGTCTCGATGGTCCTGCATGGATCAAGAGATGATGTTGGACACCTTGAGGTATTGCCTTACCTCGGTTTACGTATCCAAGTGCTTTGAGGGTCTTAGTGATTCCTCGGGTCTCCGTGGTTTGTGTTATGAGGAGGCATGGATCAGGTGATCCTATGCCGTTTCCTTTATCGATATTTTCTCGTAATATGGCTTAGGAATTAGACTGATTGGCGGCTTGTTACTGCTCTTGTGCGACGATCTTGACCCCGAGTCTCCTAACTCAAGGATCGTTGTGTTTTTAGGTCTAGTTGTTTGTCCTGAGTCAGGTGACAGTTTGGTATGCTACCTCGTGTCTTGTATCTGATGCTTCGTAGTACGTGCGATAGTGTGTGCTTATCCTGTCCGTACTTCAGCACTGAGGTTTTGGAGTCTCTGTGTGTCTAGTGAGCCTCCACTAGTCGTAGCCCGACGATGCGTTCCAGTCGGCCCACCTAGGAGTGGTGGCGGGGTAGTTCCTGACAGACGGTTTGTAAGCTAGTTCCCGTGGGCTCCCTTGCTTTGCAGTAGCGTCCTGCTGGGGGAGAAAACTAGCTAGAGGTCTAGCTTTAGGCATTAGGCTTGTATGTGCACACGTGGTCAGGGGTGTTTGGACGAGTGCCGATGGGCGTGGCCCTGATTAGTCACTCGTTACTGTTGTTCCTTGTACTCGGTTCTGTGAGTGTCTCAATTACCGCCGTTCCAGGTGTGTAGGAGATACTTGTGGCGCAGTGTAAGACGTCAGTGGACGCATCTGGCTGTTCTTCTAGTGAGAAGGTGCTCCTGTCACTTGGCGCATGACTCTAGTGATTCTCATGTCTCGTGACGTGTCTTTTCGTCATTGGTTCCCGAGTAGCCTATGTATGGCTTTACTCGAGGTCCAATCTTGTGTAACGTACACGACGATCTAGTTGTGTACGTGTGTGCCTTGGACTGTGTAGGTCTTTTATAGGGCTTTTTGCCTGTTTGATAGGCTTCAGCTATGGAGCTTGTGCTCGGTTGACGGATCGGTAACGCCTGACTTGGTGAGATCGGGGTTCACCTTTCTGTTGCCATTTGGAGTAGCTTAGAGAGCCGTGGTTTGGTCGGTGGCCATGTTTCTGGTTAGTACGGCTTCACTTCTTTTTTAGCTATTCTTCCTCCTGCTTATTCCTGCTTTTTATAGCTTTACTGTTGTAGTTACTGTTGTTGCTCCTACTCCTTCCTGCTTTACTGTTTAGCCATGTTGTTTAGCGTGTTACTGCATTTTTTCCAGTGGGGATCCGCGTGACCCCTACTGAGCCAGTGACACGAGGCTCACCCCTACTTTTCAGGTGTGGTTTTCTCCTTCCTGGTGGTTCGTGACGCGGTGCGTCAGTTCGTGGTTGTCAGCATTGCCAGCGTTCTCTGCGTCGGGCTTCCCCTATTTCAGTGTACGTTTTATTTTCTGTTGGACTGTACTTGCCTTTACTTGGGCTGGACACTGTTAACTTAAATTGTTAATTGAAAAAAAATAATTTTATTTCTGCTATTTTAGCAAACATGTTCAATGAAATATTAATTGCTTACTGCTTTATTTGGGACTTCAATATACTACACACCCTCCTTTTATCCCTTTGGAGCTTTACCGCTCTTAGGAGGCCTCACAGGATCCAAATGTTATCGAGTTTACCCGGTATCCGGAGCCTGGGTCGTCACAAAGAATAGAATTGGCCATAGGGAAGGAGCAAGACCTTTGGTCTTGATCCGACCCAAGAATGAACCACCCAACTAAGCCGAGACATCCCACCTTCTCATGAAACTCCACTTAAAGGGGCAAGGCCCTTAATTCTCATCCTACCTAAGGGTATATCATCTAGTCAGCAACTTGATCAAGGTGTCTCTTCTCCACTCATGGCAGAAAACCACTCAACCTCATTCACCCCCCATGAAGACATCCCGCGGGAAGAGCTAGTAGCATCTCTCACTCTAATCAAACCAGCTTCAATCCTAGCCAAGTTGTCGATTCAATTTGTTCTAGCTCCTGTTATTATTGATTCCCCACTAGAGTCCCCTACCTTAGCCAAGCCAACTCTGGTTCGCCCATTGCAATCTGAACCAAGTCCATTTGATGAATTAGGTGTTGGGCATATCCTCCCAAATCAAAAAGTCTGTCTAGCTAATCAATTAAGCTCTTCACACACTCCTAACTCTCAGATTGCTCCTGCCATAGGAATATTGGCCGATATCTCAATAGTATTGGACCCGAGCACGATCACTTCATCTAAAGGTAAGGAGCCCATCATTTCAGCCCTAGATGTCCATCAACCTACTTCATCCTCTCAATCCTTGGAGTCATCTATTCCTAAATAAAAGTTCCAGGACATAGGATGATACTTAATGTCAAAGATGGGATATTCATATGGTACATGGTTAGGTAAAAATGAACAAGATATCAAAGAGTCGATCGAGGAGAATGGGACAATGGAGCGATTTGACTTGGGGTGTCAACCAACTAGGATGGGCAAGGGCGAATCATCAAGGTGGAAGTTGCATGATCATTTTGTGAAGAGATCTTGTCAATTAGAAGAGAGAATCGCAAATGTAGAAATGTGACATGAGAGCAAACATGTGGATCTAAAAGAAAAACTGGAAGATGTGGACATAGAAGATTTGGGTTTATCTAACATATTTTTAAATGGATCATCTCCTCCTCCGATAGCCCAAGGAGAAGCTCTTGTAGCAAAGAGGGAACTGACTCTAATAATCCTTCTCTCCTTCCTATTCCTCTTGCTCACATCCTTTAAATCCAATCCTATCTTCAAAGCTGATAAATCCCAAAGTGGGAAACATGAAGATGTCAACAAGAAGCCCGCTCTGGGGGCTAAACTTTCAAATCATGATTCTCTAGCTCAAGAATCTTCATCCCACTTCCTTAACCAAACATCCCTGATCCCTAGCCCTACCAGGAACATTTGTCCTTTACATAGTAGGTTAAAATTAGCCATTGAAGAGTTTAAACTTTCGGCTGCTTCACGTGAGAAGGTTAGGAGGACACAAATTCCCTACCAACTCATGTCATGTTTAGCTGGAAGTTATAACTTGTTAACTCAACTCTTAATGTTTAGTTTAATATAATGAATAAATTATCGACAAGATGAAGATCAATCCACTCAACCTCCTAAGGCCAAGCTCATTCAAGTGAAAGAATCAAATAGTGCCAGTAGGTATGGGGGCTGTGTCCATGGCCGTGTACTTCCTCCTCATCCACTCGAACCTTGTTTCCGACCTTCTAAGGAGGTGGACTGCTCTGCCCCTATCCGGCAATCCGCAGAATGCCTAGACAAGGGCGTCAGGTCTGCAGGAACCCTTGTATATAGTCAATAACCCAAAATTCAAAAAATAGAAAAATCTAAAATTCAAACAAACAAAAATATAAATCCAAATCCAATCCAAAAAAATAAAAATAAAAAAATAAAAAATCAAAGAAAACTAATAGTCTACCTGTTGCCATCCTCGTCCTTAGATCTTGAAGTGTGAATCTTAAAGTGTAGACTCTAGTAGCCTACTCTCCACCTCCAAGAGTCTCTTCGCAGACATCTGATAAAATTGGAACGATACTCTCCACCTCCAAGATGTTAGGTGGGGCAATCGCTTCCGCTTGTGCAAAGGTATGCCCCTGGATTAGACCCTTGCATAAATTAGACGAATTTTATCAACATGCATAAGTATTGTAATCACCATGAAATTATAGAATAACCCTTCTCAAACATTTTTAAAGAGATTAATGATAAGATGTCATGTTTTTTTGGATGAACCAGATGTGGTCAGCTAAGCACCTAGTTCGGTGTTCTCAATTCTGCTTTCCTCATCGTTTGAATTTTCACATCGCACAGTAAAAAAAATGATCGAGTGTGATAAATTGAGTGGTAAACATGTTAGATAATAATATTTATCTTTTTAAATTATTAGTTGTATTCATTTCATAGATCTCCATGAGTCCTTCACTATTAGAATCGAGTTAATCGGACATGTAAGTTAACCCGACCCAAAGGTCATTGAAGTTAATATGCTGAACTTATCATATCGAGCCCATTTGAGGATGAAATTCTGGCCTTGGTCCCCCTCTATATGTACAATTCAACTCTTCATTGGTTTCCAAATAACCCACACTCTACATAAGTATGCTGATTAATCTAACAAAATCTAAGATCATGACATGAACATAAGGAGGATGACATGAAGCGTGGGTTAGTTGGGATGACTGACTGATTCCCCTTAACTGATGCGATTCACGATGAAATTGAAACTACGTAGAGTCTGGGCGATTTTGTGTGCAGCCGGATGTTGTGTGCAGCAAGTAAATATCTTGGGAGCATAATTACTAAGGTTGCATTTAGAAGAAATCGTGCAACTAGTTTTAATAATTGAAATTCTTGACAAGATAAAATCTCTAATAAACAAATCAGTATGTCTCGGCGTACGTGAAAAAAAAATAGGGATTGATGAGGGGATGAATTTAGACTCAAAATGTGGAGAAAGTGAAAAATTCTTAAAAATTATTTTTATGAATTTTTCAATAATTACAATAGATTCTAATTATTGAAATGGGGAGATAATTCTCAAAGATGGGTGAACGAATAATAGCGTCCATATATAGAATTTGAAATTTGAATGTGAAAAATAGAGGTACAAAATCTATTTATATTTAGATGCATTATCAAATGAGATTATAGAACCGTCATTTTTAAATTAAAAATTCACCTCTTTTTAAACAATGTGCAAAATTTAAATTCTTCGTAATCCGAGCGATAGACAACCCCTACCAAACTCAAATCATAATAAAGCCCACAGAATTTGAAATTTGTATGTAAAAAGTAGAGACTTCTCGAACAACTCTATACAAAATTAATTCATATTTATATATATTTTGAGATTATTGAACTCTTATTTTTAAATTAAAAATTTACTTATTTTTAAAATATATATAAATTTTAAATTCTTCGTAATTTGACCAACGCACAATCCAGACCAAACGCAGTCTAAATATGATTGTGAAGGTCTGGTGCCACCCACCGAAGGTTCCCGGGGCAGACTGAACGCCTACGCCGTCTATTCTTCCGTGACCCGGTGCCCACCTACCACGTTGACACTAGCAACATGGAGCCAGCCAGTCGCATGCACAGCCTTGCCAAACTATTCCACCTCCAAAAAATTAGGTTACTCCTTCCTTGAGAAAGCAGCAAGTTATCCCAAAAGTTGCCATTCGGATAAACGGCTTCCTGCCAACCCCTCCTCACTTTGCTATCTACAAAACGAAAAAGAAAAACCACGGGATAAGTGTTCGATGATTCATCACCTTGCCCATAAGTTATTCCCAAACTAAGGAAGAGTCGTCGTCTAGTTTTGTATGTCTCTTATGAGAAATATCTCTTTGTTAATTACCAGATAGTACTTAGGGAGGTTTTATGTTACCACAACTTAGAATCATTCAATATAAATCACTATGAGATGAGATGATGAGTATCTACTCACCGGTGAAAATCACGTGCACGTGTAGTATCATGGTTGAGTGGTTCCGTGCCCTCTTACATGGATGACATGTTCAAATTCGAGCATACATAGCGTGTTCAAGTATATGGTTATACATCTTTGATTTACCGTCGCACACGTCGATTGCAAGAAAAACAATACGCTTGTAAATGATATTACAAGTCTTGAACTCAGGACATCGAGGGATTCTTTGATATTCGAATAGAACAAAGTCCAATCACATATTCATGGGGTGACGAATTCGACCCCGGGTGACGTATTCGACCACCAGCGGTGGAACATGGTATCTGCGCATATATAACCCGCTGCTTGACCCTGTTTGATCTAAGTTTAACAGTTTTTGTCAAAGCCGGTAAAGACATTCACCGACGAATACGACAAGTACCAACTAAGAATCAGCGAATACTATCAGAAAAAGTGAGATTTTCAGACGGATCTGAGACGGATTCCGACCGTCTGAAATTTAACTTTTTCTGATTGTGGAATACCCCATCTTACCCTACTCTAATATCAAAGTGGCTCCAAGTATGTCCAAGTTAAAAAATTATAGACAAATTGTAATAAATTTCAGATTACCCAAAGAAAACAAAGAAAAATCACACACAAGTCTTGATCATGTTTTTGTGCGCAATTTCTATGCGTTACGCGTGCAATGGGCCGTCCAATTATACTAATCTAATGGTTGTACGTATATATGATCTAGCGGTTAAAAAATAATAACAGCAGGAAAATTTTCCATTCTCATGTGATGATGTATGTGAATAGTCCTGACATGTGTATCACGTTCATCATAAGGAGGGTCACACTCTCATGTACAGATGTTAAGAGGTAATTAACTTGCTTATCCCTTGTATCTTTCTTCTCTCTTAAGTGCCCGTGAGCACCTGTCGTTAAGAGACCACACAGCTCCTTCCCCGCCTCTGGATTGCTTTCTCCTTGTAATAAGAAAAGATTATCGCAAGGTCTGCCTCCTTCCTCTCTTCTTTCCATATTTTTCCCAACCACTCCTAGCCTCCGGAGAACTCGATACACCAGCAGGTAGGTCGAGTGCTGTTCTTCCCAATCTCTCTACGGTCGCAGCTGCCTCCTCCACATTTATATATGTGCATGCCCACCAGCCAACCCCCCAGGTGTTCGACCGCAGATAGCTCACTCATCAGCTTCTCTTCTCCTACCCCTCTCCCGCGCCATTGACCCTCCGTTCCTAGCGTCTCCACCTCCGATCAACTCCTGCCCCTTCTCCAATCGCCATCTCTGCCGTCTGCAATGGCGGCAGCCGCAGTTGCATGGCTGGCATCTGGGGAGGCGCTCAGCACGCAGGGCCTGCTGGTGCTGCTGGCAATGGCGGCGCTCTCGGCCTACTTGCTCTGGTACTGGGCGCTGACCCGCACCCTGTCCGGTCCCCGCGTCTGGCCTGTCCTCGGCAGCCTCCCGGGGCTCGTCCGCAACCGCCGCCGCGTCCACGACTGGATCGCCGACAACCTCCGCGCCACGGGCGCTGCCGCCACCTACCAAACATGCCTTCTGGCCGTGCCCTTCTACGCCCGCCGCGGCGGCCTCTTCACCGTCACCTGCAACCCGCGCAACCTGGAGCACGTCCTCCGCGCCCGCTTCGAGAACTACCCCAAGGGCCCCCTCTGGCAGTCCGCCTTTCACGACCTCCTCGGCCAGGGCATCTTCAACTCTGACGGAGACACCTGGTTGCTGCAGCGGAAGACGGCGGCGCTGGAGTTCACCACCCGCACCCTCCGCCAGGCCATGGCGAGGTGGGCTCGCAGCAGCATCAAGTCCCGCCTGTGGATCATCCTGTCCCGGGCGGCGCAGGAGGACGGGAAGCCCGTCGACCTGCTGGACCTCCTGCTCCGGCTCACCTTTGACAACATCTGTGGGCTCACCTTCGGCAAGGACCCCGAGACGCTGTCCCCGGAGCTGCCCGACAACCCCTTCGCCGCCGCCTTCGACGCTGCTACGGAGGCCACCCTCCAGCGGCTCCTCTACCCGGGCTTCCTCTGGCGGCTCAAGAAGGCCCTGGGCTTCGGCACGGAGAGGAGCCTGAAGAAGAGCCTGGAGATAGTCGACGCCTACATGACCGAGGCCATCGCCGCCCGGAGGTCCAGCCCCTCCGACGACCTCCTCTCCCGCTTCATGAAGAAGCGCGACAGCAAGGGGGAGGCCTTCCCCGCGCCGGTCCTGCAGTGGGTGGCCCGCAACTTCGTGCTGGCGGGGCGCGACACCTCCTCCGTCGCGCTCAGCTGGTTCTTCTGGGAGGTCATGCGTCGGCCTGACGTGGAGGAGAAGATCGTAGCGGAGATGGCGGCAGTGCTGGCGGAGACGAGGGCCGCAGAGGACGTCGCCGAGTGGGCGGAGCAACCGCTGGGTTTCGAAGAGCTGGATCAGCTGCTGTACCTGAAGGCGGCGCTGGCGGAGACGCTGCGGCTGTACCCGTCGGTGCCGGAGGACACCAAATACGTGGTAGCCGACGACGTGCTCCCGGACGGGACGCGGGTGCCGGCGGGGTCGACGGTGACCTATTCCATCTACTCGATGGGGAGGATGGCGTCTATATGGGGGGACGACTGCCTGGAGTTCCGCCCGGAGCGTTGGCTGTCGCCGGGGGGCGACCGGTTCGAGCCGCCCAAGGACGGGTACCGCTTCATCGCCTTCAACGCGGGGCCGAGGACCTGCCTGGGGAAGGACCTCGCGTACCTGCAGATGAAGGCCATCGCCTCCTCGGTGTTGCTGCGCCACCGGCTGGAGCTCGTTCCAGGCCACCGCGTCGAGCAGAAGATGTCGCTGACCCTGTTCATGAAGCACGGCCTCAGGGTGTACGTCCGCAACAGGAACCTGCAGCAGGAGGTGAAGAAGATGGGTCTGCCGGCAGCTCGGCCACCGCCGTCGGCGGAGGTGGCAGCAGCTGCAGCTGCTACAACTGGGACGGCCGCCGCGGCGCTCTAGTATCACCACCATTGAGCTACACCACCAGCGCCGTTGATGTCCAGGTGGTTGCACATCCAAGACTGCAACAAGAGATTTGCTAAGTTATTTCATGCATAATGGGGAGGTTTCGGGCTGCGTCTCTGATCGAATGGCAGGTTAATTGCTCGATCCGGCTTTCGAGTGTCGCTGTTGATACATGTCGTTTATACTTGATTGTGTGCTGTCTGAGTGTTTAAAAAACCGATAAATATAAATATGAATATAAATATAAAAGCTCTCTGATACTCTTTACGAGGAATATTTGAGGATGTGTTTTCATGAATCCCTTGAGTCTGGTCGTCTCGATGGTTAGGGCCGTTCGGAGAATAAACGGCTTCCCATGTTATTAGTCTCGGTTTGAATAAGAGTTACCCTGGTACATCACAAACTTTTCACGGGTTAACTCTGAGCCCATTTACTCCGAGGATGGTCTTTTATGAATATTTAGCCGCGCTTTGATTCAAGATTAAAGATAACTCGGTTAAAATTAAGTGAATTTATTTTATTCATTTTTATCTTTTTTTGCTTTGGCACGACGTCAGATTAAGTTATCCCAATTGGGATAAGTTAATCCAACTTAAATCGGATTAAGTTATTTTTAAGTGAATTATCTAAATTTATTCCTGTCAAAATAAAATGACTTCAAGTTGAGACTAAAGTGGAGATAATTTTGAGATAAACCCCAAACATAGTGGGGCTTATAGGTCAAGATCGGGCACTTCTAACTTCGGACTATATCTCTAAAATTTGTTTCGTACTAAATGAAGAAGGTGAAGTCATAAGTAGCCGTAAGAGTGATCTCATCAATTTTCTAATGCTTAAATAAGTCAAACACAAATAGAGAGGGAGATTAATACTCAGGAGAATGGATGGAGCTTAAGGGGTAGAGGTTGCCTATCTCCCTGGCCGTTAGGCGAGGATTCTATTTATAGGGTCTCCGTGGAATTCGTCCATTGACCTTTATCTCCTAACTTGGTACTGCTGGAGTTATCTTGACTTGTGGAGACGTGGGTCACCCGCCTGCTCGCCTGACATGCCAGGGGATACGTGACGCTGACCCACCGTTCTTTTATCGGTGGCATGGGTGCTGATCCGTCATTTCTTGTTCGTCTGGTGGTTGTCCTGCTATTAATGCGATGATGGTTGCCGAAGACGTGTGTCGCTCTCGCCGAACGATAGAGGCGCTCACGACATACTGGGTCTGGGCTCTGGGTCAGTGCTTATGCAGGCCTTGACAAGCTACGTACTAGACCATCAGTCGATTTTTGTTGGGCCCTGGTCCGTGGGCCAGTCGGTGCTAGGTCTTATCGGGCCGAGTGAATTTCACCCACCTCAAAATCAACTTAAGATTAATGTGCCATCAAAATCATGAACTCAATAATACTTGCGCAAACCAAACATAAAACTAGAATATGTATATGTGTTTATGATGAATTGATTTATATAAATTAAACATGAAAAGCTCATTCATGATTTCCCACGAGTTACATCCAAACAGAGCGTTAATCCCCATGCCCATAAGTTGACTAGCCCAACGTAGATTAGCCCAGACACATATTAATTTATGAGTAATGAGGTGGGCCTATCTCACCAACTCGATAAGTGCCCATCCTTTGGCCTATCACAAGAGCCCAACTCTCTAGGCCCACTACACTACTTGAACGGCCGGCACACCATTTGCCCTGATGCAGGCCAACCATAGGCTCCGCACCCGCGTGCGCCTTCTTCGACAGCGACCACGACGCACGATTACTGCTGTGCATTAATGACGAACGACGCCCTAGTCTGGCGACGAGACCATGATGCCACTAACACCACTCTCCCTGTCAATGTAGGCTCACACCCTCTTCGGCGAGCCCTGCCTCATTAATGACCGACAACCCTACCTCATTAATGACGAACCTACGTCCCCGGCGGGAGACGGCAAGTCAACGCCCATGCTTCCATGCCTCGTCAGACATGCGAGCGAGGAGGCTAACGCCTCCCTTGGCCATGGCAACCCAACGGTCAACTCTCTTGGCGATGGAATAAGTAGGACCCTAGCCTAACGGCCAAGACGTAAAAATCTTCCATGGAACTCTCCCATTCCCTTTCGCTATCACCCTATCTCTCCCTCTTTTGAACGCTCTCCTCCTTCTCCGTCGCTACCTGAGTACTTGACTATCATAGGGTTGTCCCCTGGGATAACTCACAGGGCTCCTTTTGACCTTCCATTGATGGTTGAAGGCTGTAACGACCCAATATCCGAATACTGGGAGGAGCCCGATACCATTCAAATCCTGGCCCGCCGCCCACGAGCCGGGAGGGCTCGAAAGGGCTAAAAGTGATGGGAATCGATACCGAGCCAGTACCTTTTCATATTACATTTATATCTTTTAGTTTATTTTTATATCCACGGGAAAGTATACGCGCAATTGTACGGCTTTATCGGCCAATGCGTCACTCCCGTAGATTGTGTGGGTTTCTATGTAATTTGTCAGTAGGACCAGTAAGGGGGCCCTCAGCCCTTTCCCATTGGTCCATGTCATCTTGTGGGGCTGGTCAACCATCCTAGGTGGACATCTAGAAGGTTGGACTAGTCATATGCCACATGGGTAGACAAGTGGCCAATTTTGTCCAAGGTAGGCCACCTACCATTCAACCTCATCACCTCCCCTCCTAGTCAATAGGCCGCCCCGCCCCCCCCCCCCCCCTTGCATATTATATTCTTCTTTTTTGTGTTTGTGGCATGCAATCCCAGCCCTTCAATCCTCTTCCCTAGATCTAAGGGTCCACATTGCATTTGATGTAAACCATATATAAGCTTGTATTTTCATGTGAAATTCAATGAAAAATCAGAATTTTTGTGTGTAAGCAAGGAGCTTGGTGCGCCTCTCTCTCCTCCCCTGCTGTTCTTCCCTCCCCAACCCCAGATCTAGAGTGTTTCTACCTCTTATCCCCTCCTCTCAACCTCCGGTGATCGTCTGTGCCGCCGCCGCCGCCGTTCGTGCCGCCATCGAGCCGCCTCTGCAGTTCTGTCTTCGTCCGACCACAGCAGCTTCCACGAATTGTCTGTCTCAGCCACGAGCTTGGATTGATCTGAAGTTTTTATGGTGTGTTCATCCCTTGCATCCCAAGATCCACCTAAATTTTCACGCCAAAATTCCATCATTTAGTATTTTTACATTTTCGTCCAACCTGTCATCCCAGATCTGCCAGGTTTCTATCTACAGTGACAGAACCTCTGAGTTCTCCCCCTCTGACCATCTTTTTGATTTGTCCAAACCCTCCCAATTTTACTGGGAGTTCTGTGCATCACCCCTTACCTTCACAAATTTTCTTAATTTTTTATCAGCCTTCTATTTATTTTTAGAAATTCGTGTTCTTCCTCTGATACAGTGCTTTTAGTCAGATCCCAGATCCGACCACCCTCCACTTCCAAAATCATAACAAATCACCAAATCCAGATCCAAAAATAGTCCTGGTTTCCTTGTTCGATTTCCTACAACCTTGCTGAAGCACACAACTTAAAATTCGGACATCTACTTCACGGTCAAAGGCAATCAACAGGAAAGTTCTCTGCAGATCTGAGTCTTCGGTTACTGTACAATAGCAGCATATAAAATTCGTCAACACAAAGTACAAATCTGGTGAATTTTTCTGAAGGCCACTAGGTTGTAGTACTTCGAAGCAGCTTTCCAACGGCTCTGATCTCGTCGCATTCCGACACCGGTGCTGATCGCAGCGTCCGTTCTCGCCGGAGCGCGCGCTGAAATACAGAACCGGCAGATTTCCGATCGGTTTTTTCGACCGGTGCCGAACGGAGCCGCCCGGCCTCCGGCCGGCGAACCAGCGTGCCGCCAGCCCGGGGAGCGCTTCTCCAAGTGTCTCCACTACAGCGGTACCACCGGGTCCCACACGGCCCCTCCGGACAGCACGTGGGCCCCACTGTCGTGAACACGCGTGTAGCCGAATCAACACATGAAGCTGCCCGTCAACCCGAATTCGGTCCTCCCGGGCCCATTTGTATAGCCCTTTACCTCCCTGCGTGGAGTGGGCATGTTCCCATTGCTGTAATTATTGTGTGTTAAGTTTCCCGGGAGTACGAGTTTTCGGCCGGGTCCGTCTTCCCCACGCCGAGCGTGGAGGTATCGTTCTCGCTCCCTACACTCGGCATTTACTTATTTTCATATATACTTGTTTATGCCGCTGCTAGAGAGCATGCTTTAGGTCCGTTAGCTCGCTATATTATCATTCACCGCTGCTACGAGAGAGAGCGTGACCATCCCGTGACCCGACCCGGGCACGAAAGTGCGAGCCGACCACCCTAGCTCTTGCCGGTTTCTCAACCGCGCACGTCCGACGCTTCCCTCGTTAAGGGATGATCGCGAGCTTGTCGTGTCCGTGGTCTCGTCCCGCATCAATTTGGTATCAGAGCGAGTTGAGTCTAGGGTGTCCAAAAAAAAAGGGGTGTCATTTACGTCTAGTCATTAGTCATTTACGTCTAGTCGTGTTTAGGGTCATCATTGTTTCAAAACAAAAAAAAAGTGTCTTTTTGCATCGCATCCCTTTACTCGGTATATCAAAAGGTGTTGTCCGAACGCTAGGCTACGCCTATCGGGAAGGCCACACACTTGCGCGAGTGGTCTTCGGATCGCTTATCTCCGTCACGCACCGAGTCTTGGTTTACGTCTAGGGTCCTTAGTGTGCATGCATTCCAAACTTGCATAGTCGGTCTAGTGTCTTGTCACCGTGTGTATGCATGTCCATGTCCGCGACCCATGGCCGTTCCCCAAGACCATACGTCCGAGTGGTCAACCTTTGTGGCCAAAGTCAATGTCCTCATGGACCGAGCCCTTGGTTTTACCCCTCTCACTATGAAAGTCGCTCTACCCAACGGGTCCACAACGGAACTCCATTTCACCGATAGGGAGTCGGGTAATTGGGTTTCTCTTGACATCGTGGAGTCTCTCTCCAAGACAGGCGAGATTGTCCACGATGGTGATTTTGCTTTTGTTGAGTTCTATAAGAGGATCGGATCTGTTCTCTACACCGATGGTGCATGGTGCAGGATCGGCACACTTGCTGGTTCATGCATCATTTTAGGGCAAAAGTGGTTAGGAGAGAGAAGGGCCAATCTTGACTGGGACAAGAGGACTTCCACCTTATGCCCACCTTACCTACCCGGTAAGATCACCCTTAGGGACCCCGTATGTCCAGCCACCCAGCCCCAGCGGTCCACTCCACCTTCGGATTCGCGCTTGGAGCCACCTCATCCCGAGCCACCCGTATTTCTAACGGGTACATTATACATAGCCGAGCCGCTTCTTAGTTGGCTCAAGGATGGCTTGGTCCCACTCCCTTACCCGTCTATGGACCCTACCCTACCTTTAGTGTCCGCCAACTCCTACCATACTACGTTCCGATCTCGTCACCATGTTGACACATTGGGTGACCTTATCCTTGGTTTAGGTTGGCAATGGCAGTTGACACATATGTTGGCCCGAGGTTTCGACCAACCCACGAGTCGTAGCTTCACCCATCCGGCCTTCGGGTCCATTACCTCCGAGTGCACCGTGGGTTGTGTCACCACGGAGGTTCTTCTACTTCTCCCTCTACCGGATGAGCCCGACTTCATGACTTTGCTTCCGAGGGAGGAGTCATATTTCCTATACACGGTCCATCTACCATGACGGAGGAAGGTGACCACCCGCACCTTCAAGAATTTCACGATTGGGACCATGTCATGTTGGAACCCACCATAAGGGGTCATACCTTCTTTGATCCCTTTGACCCCTTCCCTAGTGGATCCCTAGACCCTTCATATTCCCTTCACTTCTTCGGGAAAGTCCACCTTCATTCCCCTTTCCTACGGGTCGGGTCCTCCATACCCACCAAGCCCGTCCACGATACACCTACACCCGGCTCTTCCACACCCGGCTTTCCTAGCCCACTCAAGTCTCCTAAATCTAAAGGGCCGTCCATGCATGACTGGGTCATACTTGGATGTTTAGGTGTTCCCCATACCACCCATCTCCGGATACATAACATGCATGCATGGCACATATTCGGGTGTCCAGATCCGCCGTCACCTATGTACGGGTCGGGCTAACAATAGGTGTGTCTAGAGTCATGCATGAGTCGGTTTCTTATTTGTGTGGTTTGTTTGATTTGTGTGTCGTTTGTTTGTCTGCATACGTCTTGTGCAAGCTCGTTGTCGTTCTCTTATGAGTAAGAGGCGAGTGGACTCACTTGATGAGTATGGGATCAGTTCTACATCTATACCCGGATCAGTCACCTAAAGGGACTCAGCGGTGATTCCTAGTGAGTCTTCGAGCTGCTTCCTTCTCTTTTGAGAGTGCCCCACTCGGAGTGTCCACCTTTAGCCCATAGCAGTTTACGCATATCGAGTATATATGGAATGAGTAGGTGACGATCATTTGGAGTGGAGCGTACCCGCCTTACTTGGCACGGTGACGGATCCGCCGGAGTATTCGAGCATCCCTACCCCTACTCGACGGGGTCGAGTTCCTCCCACCCGGGGAGAGTTGATGGGAATCGACATCGAGCCAGTACCTTTTCATATTGCATTTATATCCTTTAGTTTATTTTTATATCCACGGGAAAGTATACGCGCAATTGTACGGCTTTATCGGCCAATGCGTCACTCCCGTAAATTGTGTGGGTTTCTATGTAATTTGTCAGTAGAACCAGCAAGGGGGCCCTCACCCCTTTCCCATTGGTCCATGTCATCTTGTGGGACTGGTCAACCATCCTAGGTGGACATCTAGAAGGTTGGACTAGTCATACGCCACATGGGTAGAGAAGTGGCCCATTTTATCCAAGGTAGGCCACCTACCATTCAACCTCCCCTCCTAGTCAATAGGCCCCCCCCCTTGCATATTATATTCTTCTTTTTTGTGTTTGTGGCATGCAATCCCAGCCCTTCAATCCTCTTCCCTAGATCTAAGGGTCCACATTGCATTTGATGTAAACCATATATAAGCTTGTATTTTCATGTGAAATTCAATGAAAAATCAGAATTTTTGTGTGTAAGCAAGGAGCTTGGTGCGCCCCTCTCTCCTCCCCTACTGTTCTTCCCTCTCCAACCCCAGATCTAGAGTGTTTCTACCTCCTATCCCCTCCTCTCAACCTCCGGTGATCGTCTGTGCCGCCGCCGCCGCCGTTCGTGCCGCCATCGAGCCGCCTCTGCAGTTCTATCTTCGTCCGACCATAGTAGCTTCCACGAATTGTCTGTCTCAGCCACGAGCTTGGATTGATCTAAAGTTTTTATGGTGTGTTCATCCCTTGCATCCCAAGATCCACCTAAATTTTCACGCCAAAATTCCATCGTTTAGTATTTTTACATTTTCGTCCAACCTGTCATCCCAGATCTGCCAGGTTTCTATCTACAGTGACAGAACCTCTGAGTTCTCCCCCTCTGACCATCTTTTTGATTTGTCCAAACCCTCCCAATTTTATTGGGCATTCTGTCCATCATCCCTTACCTCCACAAATTTTCTTAATTTTTTATCAGCCTTCTATCTATTTTTAGAAATTCGTGTTCTTCCTCTGATACATTATTTTTAGTCAGATCCCAGATCCGACCACCCTCCACTTACAAAATCATAACAAATCACCACGACCTCCAAATCCAGATCCAAAAATCGTCCTGGTTTCCTTGTTCGATTTCCTACAACCTTGCTGAAGAACAGAACTTAAAATTCGGACATCTACTTCACGGTCAAATTCAGATCTCTGCAGACTCTGCAGATCTGAGTCTTCAGTTACTGTACAATAGCAGCATATAAAATTCGCCAACACAAAGTACAAATCTGGTGAATTTTTCTGAAGGCCACTAGGTTGCAGTACTTCGAAGCAGCTTTCCAACGGCTCTGATCTCGTCGCATTCCGACACCGGTGCTGATCGCAACGTCTGTTCTCGCCGGAGCGCGCGCTGAAATACAGAACCGGCAAATTTCCGATCGGTTTTTCCGACCGGTGCCGAACGGAGCCGCCCGGCCTCCGGCCGGCGAACCAGCGTGCCGCCAGCCCGGGGAGCACTTCTCCAAGTGTCTCCACTACAGCGGTACCACCGGGTCCCACACGGCCCCTCCGGACAGCACGTGGGCCCCACGGTCGTGAGCACGCGTGTAGCCGAATCAACACACGAAGCTGCCCGTCAACCCGAATTCGGTCCTCCCGGGCCCATTTGTATAGCCCTTTACCTCCCTGCGTGGAGTGGGCATGTTCCCATTGCTGTAATTATTGTGTGTTAAGTTTTCCGGGAGTACGAGTTTTCGGCCGGGTCCGTCTTCCCCACGCCGAGCGCGTGGAGGTATCGTTCTCGCTCCCTACACTCGGCATTTACTTATTTTCATATATACTTGTTTATGCTGCTGCTAGAGAGCATGCTTTAGGTCCGTTAGCTCGCTATATTATTATTCACCGCTGCTACGAGAGAGAGCGTGACCGTCCCGTGACCCGATCCGGGTACGAAAGTGCGAGCCGACCACCCTAGCTCTTGCCGATTTCTCAACCGCGCACGTCCGACGCTTCCCTCGTTAAGGGACGATCGCGAGCTTGTCGTGTCCGTGGTCTCATCCCGCATCAAAAAGGAGTGTGGAGGTACAAAGAAATAAGAAATAATATAGGACAATTCAATAATTAACAGAAATAAATAAATAACTATAGTAGCAGAGTCCAGTTCAACAGAAAGTACAGTCTAAAGTAGTAAACGTACCCAACACAGAGTGAACACTCGGCTCGACGAGCTGACAACTAAGAACCTCCGAACAGTACCCTCGAACCTCGAGGAAGAACCGCCACACCTGAAAAGTAGGGGTGAGCCTCCTGTCATTGGCTCAATAGGGGTCCCGCAAAACACCAACCGAGAAACAACGGCAGTAACGGAAAGGAAAGTAACAAC
The DNA here is from genome assembly GCA_022559845.1 of Amorphophallus konjac. Taxonomy (NCBI): domain Eukaryota; kingdom Viridiplantae; phylum Streptophyta; class Magnoliopsida; order Alismatales; family Araceae; genus Amorphophallus; species Amorphophallus konjac. The sequence goes on along the minus strand of CM040126.1, from coordinate 25,325,865 downwards.
AACCATAGTAGGAAGAGCGAACCGGTGGCTAGTCAAAACTCGGCACTACAGCTACTCCTAATGTACCGGCTGTTGAACATGTGTGCAACATGATTAATTTTATGGTTTTGATGATGTCTGTCTCTGTAGTCATTAATGAACTATACCTGCATTTGATAGTATTAATATTCATACATTTCAGGTCATTATACTTCCAGCGCAAAAGATTAAGAATGGCACAAAAATCTAAGCAACTGGATACATAGATATCAAGGCATATGACAATATTGGATGCACGAAAATCTAGCATGTTTCAAGCACAGAAATCAAGCTGAATAGCATCCAAATAAGGTCATTGCATATTCTTCATATGGTCAGTGCATGTCTTGCCTTATGGATGGTTCAAGGTCGGTGCAACTTATTGATAGCATGCTACAAGATATTCCAAGGAATGGAGTGGAGATGCAAATGTGAAAGCTCAATGTTACGCCCTCGCACGCGGATCGACCTGCGCAGTCAGGTCGCGGGGGTCAAGGGGGCAGCGCCCCTTGCGGGGGTTCTGGGGGCGGAGCCCCCAGAACAAAATTTTGATTATAAGAGCAATATAATCAATAGAAGTTTTCAAGACAGTTAAGGTCGATGCACAAAGAAGCATAACCAAGAGAACCCAAAGTCAAAGACTTAGTTGACACCTTCTAGACTGTCAAGGGTGATGCTACAGACATGAACGGGCTGCTAAAGAACTTAAGCGGTGGAGCTAAAGCAGTTAACGTACCGACCCGGGAAAACCCGGGTTCTGCCCAGCTGGCTGTCGACCGCCAGCACAGGGGCGGTCGACCGCCCCAGCCAGAAGCCCCCAGTCTGCACCTCTCTCAGTGGCGGTCGACCGCCAGCCTAGTAGCGGTCGACCGAAAATCTCAGGGAACATCCGTCTGCAGCGTTTCTTAGTAGCGGTCGACCGCCAGAAGCCACAGGTCGACCGCCAGCCCCGAGCCAAAAAATGTTGACTTTATTTTCCACTTCGAGAAAGGCCATTCCCCATGGATTTCTTTAATCCAAAAGTCACCTAATCACCCACAAACTGTGGATCTGGTCTGGGATGTGTTTATTGACCATCCAAAGAGATATAAAACTAACACAAGAGGGTTAGAAACCCTAGTTGATCATTTGGTGCAAAAGAGAGATGAAGAGAGGCTAGAGGAGCTCCAAGGAAAAAGAGGTACTGTAGCCGTGAATAGTACTCCGTGCAGAAGTTCTACATCCAATCCAAGGGATTCAAGCCTACATCTGAAGCCCTCAATCTCCAAGGAAGAAGAGAAGCAAGCAAGCTCACAAAGGAGATCAAAAGGAAGATCAAAGCTACATCCAAACCTCTTCATCAACTCAAGGGAAGATCAAAGCTACATCCAACATTCTTCTTCATCAACTCAAGGAGATTCAAAGGAAAGATCAAGCTACATCCTATATCTTCTCCATCAACTCAAAGGGATCAAAGCAACAGACTCAAGATCCAACAATCTCAGACAAGATATAGTTCATTCTAGCATATCTTCATATCTTGTTTGAGCATTTTCATCTTGTTCTATTTTCATTTCATTCAATCTATTGAAACTGAAGATCGTCCCTATCGGTGGTTAGTAGGAAGGCAATCGGAAGTTCTCCGATCTGCGGTATAGCCGTCCATGTCGGCTTTGTGTGTAAAAAGATAGAAAGTGGGTTTTCTCTGTTCGGTGGTTTAGG